>BSBK01000141.1:0-601250 GCA_027943335.1 Chamaecyparis obtusa | reverse complement strand
GCTGGTGCGCTGTCGTCCGTGCGAAACGGAGTCCTCTTGACCAAAGACGTCACGGCGTTCATTCATGCTAAACAGGAAGAATTGGGCGAAACTTATATTCAAAGAGAGCACCTCGAGTTATGTGAAGAAGGGAGACTTCCTAATAAGTATGCGAAGCTGGTATCATCTGGACTTATCAATGGAGTATGCTACCTGACCATCTTCTGGGAAGACTGCATTTGAATGGTTCTAAGTCGTCTTCATGAACCAGGTTTTTGACTCAATAAAGGAGTATGCAATCCGATCACTAAAGAAGATCTACATAGAGTGACCGGATACAGTGACCGAGGGGAAGCACTAACCCTAAGGACTATCTCCAATGCCGTCGTCAATAAACTAACAAAGTCAAGATTTGATGGTCGACTTATGATCGTGACTGACATTGAGGATGATGGAGTCCGCTTTGCATCTACTGTGATTGGCTACAAGGTTTACCAGTCAAGCAATCTAAACAGCATACCGGGTGGAGCAATTCACGCTGCACACCGAATAATGCACGATAATGCTCAATACGACATCTGTGGGATGCTTCGAGGGCAAATCTTTGAAAACATGAAGAAGCTTAGAGTTGTCAAGAAGAAATCCATGAAGTATGGAACCCTGTTGGTATGTCTGTACTTCTACTGTTTAAATTTCTTCTCGGGAATCGAAAAAGTGACTTGGGGAACTGATAGACCGGTCATGCATCAAATCAGTGAAATGGCCAACCAACTGGGAAACCAGTTAGGTAGAGTAATGACTGAACACTTTGAGGCATTTCAATTACGAATGCATGCAAGGGAGAGGGTGCCGTCAACCACTGTTGACGAATACAAAGATGACGTATGCTTCTGGTTACCACTGATAACTGCATAATGCAAGCCGTGGAACCGCGAAGCATGTACGCTCTTGAATTGGGCTATGAGATCACCTCAAAGACTGCTAAGCCATATGCAGATGCCCTGATTGAGGTGGCTCTAGATCTCAGTGCTTACCGGTTCGGTACCCACAAAGAGATCCATGAGAATCTGAAGAAGAGGACACCGATTAAAAATGTCTATACCAAAAGGGCCCCCGCACCAAAGAAGAAACCAGTGACAGAGCAGCCCAAGGCTTAAAGGAAGAAAGCTCAATCGGTACCCAGTACCCAAGAGGAAGAACGAGAGGAGAGAGAGACCGAGGAAATAGTTCCTCTGGTCAGAAAGACGAAATCAGGTAAACCGGTAAAGAAGGATCCACCTAGAAGTAGGAAGCCCACAATTGATGAATTTTTGGCAGGATTGAAAGAACTGGGCAGAATGGGCGGTGTCAAAAGAAGATACAATCTGGAAAATGAAGAAGATAGAAGAAAAATTGAAGAAGCAGTAGTGTATTGCCTCCATAAGTTTAATTTGCAACCTGCAGAACTTCATATGACATTGCCTGATGATCTTCTAGAAATTCTTGAAGTTAGATGGAAAGCTTCAATGGATAGAGAAAAGGAGCCGAGGATACGAGCTCTGCTAGAGGTTCAGAACCACCTCACTCTGGAAGAAGCCCTGAACTGCATCAGCAAGATTTCCTAACAAAGAGGAGGATCAGTCGGATGCTGATAGGAGAAGCTGACAAGGTTCATAAGGAAGGAGTAGCCATATGGACCAAACTTCTTCAGACCCAACAGCAAGTAGAGGAAGCACGACAAAGAACCACAGTTCCACTGGTCCTGACACCGGAAAAGGAAAAGGAGTACTTGGAGCGGGAGCAACGGTCAAAGAGAAGAATCCTATGGAACCGGTCATCGTTGACATCATCGATGATCAAGGCAGTGATCCAGCATGCCCAACTATTCCTAAAGGTAAGACTCCAGCTATGACTGTCAATGATATAGTTGACGAGGTGATGGATTTTGGAGTAGACAATGCTGCTAAATGGTATAATGTACTAGAAGAAGAAGATAAATAGGCAGTAATTATAGATCTAGTGGAAAATTTTATGGATTTTCATAGAACTCCAAGGGACTATAGGTCCAAGTTTCCCCCTAAGTTAAATTCTAGGCTTCAGACCAAATGGAGAACCGGTCTAGGCACAAACACAAGAATAAATAGGAAAACACTGTTAAAGGTTAGACCTGGTCTCAGCGAAGATAGAATAAAGCTTCTACTAGAGGAAGCAACAATGAACTTGGACACCAAGAATAGAGTTGCCAAGATACTAAACGGATACGAAAATGAAGTCTATAAAGAGACCCTAGACTTCCGGCAAGAGTACAACTTCAGTGCACTTGATAATTTAGGTCCTCAGGATCAAACTGAACAGGTATAAGCACCATCGGTTCAATTCACTACTCTTGAAGAACCTGCAACTGGTAAGGTAGATGTTCAAGCAGAGGAGTTCACATCTGGTAAATAGATAAATGTTGAACAGGTAGAACAAGAGCTGGGAAATGATATCCCTATGGGAGAATTACATTCAGCTGAAGAGAAGCACAAGGAAGAAATCCCACCAGGAGTTCAATTTCAACAAGAATAGGATGCCCGACCTGAAGTTGAAGTGCAACTGGAAGAAGAAGCTCAGAATAAGGAAGAAGCTCCTGCCAAGGAAGACCTACTTGAAGAAGATATATATAATGTCCCTGGTGTCACCTGCAAACTCCTATGATGATAACACTATCCACAAAGCTATCTTGAACATGCTGTCACCATACCAACAATAGTGACTCACCCAATCGGCAGTGCCAATCCTATCTTGACTTGGATCCAAGTAGAGACGAAACTCACATCCATCCATAACAAGGAAAAATGGATATCCGATATCATCTGCTAGATCAAAACTCCCTGCACACCCTACCAATCTTCCATGAGTATGAAGTCTATCTGTGCATCAGGAACTAGTACTCCCAAAAGAATCTGTACCATAATCTAGATATCCATCCTCTGCAAAACCATCATGGATATGCTAACTCTGCAAGTAGCCTCCTGCTAACTTGCAACAACTAACCCCATCAACTGCAGATGGTGAAAACCCATCCCATAAAGGATGGTATGAACCTGGAGCCAACCCGCACCTACATGAAACAAATTCCTCTACCCGTGGGTCAAAAGAGAAATGATGAGCACTCCTCATTGTGTAGTTGCAATAAAATGCTCCGATCTCTGTCAGAGGCTCATCATCATCAAATCGAGAACCAAAAGATGGCTCCAATCTCTATCTCCGAACAATTGGTTGGGCAAGATCCCAGGTAACCCTCTCAACAAACCCAACCACAAAATCCCTGTGGGGAAGCATTGTAGTCAAAGTCTCTACAATCTTTCCCACCAAAACCTGAATACCGTGAGAACCCCAGATGAGAGTACCCTCAAAAGCTCCGAATGGTCCCTCCTGAAATCCTAAACTCTCAAGCAGATACTCCATAAATGACTCTGTGCAGTAGAAATTATATGAAGAAGCATCAACTTGCTCCCTTGCAACCCATAGCTGATCCCTCTGAAACTGTGGCACTACCAATTGTCTTTCACTATCAGCTATATGAGATGAAGTAATAGATTTTCTTCTGGCAGAAGGAAACAAATCCCCATGAAAGCTTGTCTCCAAATAAGATGATACCCTTCCCAAGTCCTGTGAAGAAGAGGAAGTAGTGTCAGGAACTGGCACACAACTCTTTGAAGAATCCACTACTGTCACATCAGGACTCTCAATAACTTGTTCGGCATCATCTGTTAGTGTGCTAACTACTGGGGAACTTGGTACAACAGGAAGCTCTATGCAGTCCTCCACTGATGCACTTATCTCCTCGAATGAATTGCTTTTGCACAAATCATTTCTTTTATAAAAGAAGATATCTTCTTCAAGACACCAAAGGAAAATAGCTTCTCTCACATACTTCTCACTTAAATCCCCTTTGCTTTATACTTAGGCACATATTTGAATAATATAATTTATTAAGTCCCTTTGGCTTGAAAAATGAACTTTTCATCAATATCATGATATTCTGACATACAAGGTCATTGTTTCCTATGCCCAAGATTTAAAACTCTTCAACCCAGTTCCAAGGAGCTATGACACTAAGAGGACCAATATACAATACCAGCAAAAATAGCAACCTTAATGTATTTAATTAAATAATAATCATGATTCATCAATCTTGAGAAAATGACTGAAGAAACATTAGAATCGATATCTGACAGCACAGACATGATCCTAATGAAGAAAGACGATGAATGAACCTGACGGGGTGACTTACTAAAAATAGGTGCTCACTCCAAGATTCTTGGAGCCCAAACCAGAAGCCAAAAATAAAAACTGAGAGCATCATTCAACTCCTCTAACTCATTTGAGCTCATCGGAACCATCCCTTGACTTACTATAAATAGTAAGTCCCACCAAATAGAGCCATAACCCTCAACAAGGTCCTCTAATCACCAGTATTAGCCTACAAGGACCTAGTAATAGGCTAAATCCATTCACTATCATGTTCATGCTAGAAAGGGGACATTATATCCCGGACTAAGAAATTTTTTCACTTTCCAAACTCACTCTTGGGGGAAAAATGACCCCTGTCTAGACAACTTCCAAACTTAGAAAATCTTTCAAGAAAAAGCTATCCAGAGTGGTGAAAATTCATAGTATGTCTAGATTTTGCCTTCAACACTTAGAAATTCACTATAAGTCCGCATTTTGATGAAAATAAGTGGGGAAAATCATTATGAGTCCGGATTTTGATCAAATAAGTGGGGAAAATCATTATAAGTTTGGATTTTGTGTATTTTTATAAAGAAACATTGATTTTCTTTAGGATTTTGGCAAATTTGAGTGTGAAAATCAATTTCTATAAGGGTTTTAAGGCTCTTATGCATGGAATTTGCCTTTATAATGAATTTTCAACTAATTGACTAGCCAAAATTTAAATACGCCTAGGATTTTACGTTCAACCCACTATAATTTGACCTCGAATGACTTCAATCTTAACGTTCCCACTTAAGATCGCAACTTGGCCACTTGATTTATTTTCCACCCCTTGGTCCTTAAAGCACCAAATTGCCAAATTTATTGCAAAAACCTAACTAACCTAATGACTACAAGCTAAAAGAGGGGGCCCCCATTTCCGATGGGGTGATGGTGTGAAATGGTCACAACAGGCATCACAAACCAAATTCCTTCCACCAAAACACACCCTACTAACTTAGGGGAGCTCGTATGTCTCTCCAAAACCAGGGTAACTAAGGGTTTCATGCCTCAAGCCAATAAATTGCAGCAACAATAGAAAAAAGTATAATCACATAATTAGCTCGAAGAGAACCTAATATGTTATATAATGACTCCCAAAAGAATGATCTAATCTCAACCATCTATTCATTGCAAACCCAATATAGCGCTCCAAATAAAACCCTCAAAAATGAATGAATAGGCTGTTTATTTTTCAACACCCCTTGACCTTTTTGGCATACTTTTAATAAAAATCACTTAAAGTACATGATTCTTAAATCATTTAACTCAAAAGGGGAAAATATTAGTTCTTTAGATGATGATTCACACGTGCCGACAACTTAAGAATATAATAGATAACAAGACCAAGACTCTAACACTTACCCAATGATGCTCTAAGTCCTCTTTCTCATGGGTAATCCAAGGAAGGGACAACCAATGCAAAATTAATCCTCATGGCTTGAGTTGGGGACATTACAGTCCTCACCCAAACAATGCTTGTCCTCAATCATTTGTAGACTAGGATGATTAAGAATCTCTTCTCCTTCCCATCTTGCATCCTCCCAAGGAAAGTTTTTCCACTTGATGAGATATTCAGAAATTGTTTTACTCCTCAATTTCTCCTCTCTAACTTGCAAGGTTGTTTCCGGAATGAGTAGAGATTTTTTTTTGTTGCATGGTTTCTTACATTGTTGTTTGGATTTCAGTCATGAGAAAAAGAGTTGATTATTATTATAAATTTCATTTTGTCATTCACTATGGGAATAGATTGTCTTGCATTTACATGGTGTATTACATTGTTCTTTACAAATCATAGATGTAGGATTGTTAACTGTAGTTCACTATGTGCTAATGCAGTGAGATCAGTGCAGCACAAGACAAGCTTACAAATTTATTACAAAGAATTTTTCAAGATCAACCAGAAAATCGAGAAGTTATTCGACTCATTATGTCAACAGTTGGTCGTGGAGGTGAAGGTGATGTTGGACAACGCATTCGAGATGAAATCTTGGTGATACAGGTAATGTTTCAGTGTTCTCTAATTTTTTTAGAACAGGTAAGAAAATACTTGATAACTGATATTGTTGAATTATGCAGCGTAATAATGAATGCAAGGGAGGCATGATGGAAGAATGGCACCAAAAATTGCATAATAACACAAGTCCAGATGATGTAGTTATTTGCCAGGTTGGTGAAAAGTCATTTTTTTAGATGAATAACTAATAATCTGTATATATGTTGATAAGTGTGGAAAATATATTCATAAAAGTAACAGAGATGTTGCATATTTTCAGGCTCTTCTTGATTATATCAAAAGCGGCTTCAACATAGACATATATTGGAAAACATTGAACAGAAATGGTGTGACAAAAGAGAGACTTGCTAGCTATGATCGCCCAATTGTGTCTGAGCCATTTCTAAGGAGTGATCAGAAGGAAAGCCTTATCCGCGACTTGACTGCATATATGAGAACATTGAAGGTTAGTTATAATTTTGAAATATGTCAACCCTTCAAATGCTTCATAGTTATAAAAGTCTTCATTATAATAATCTCTTAGTGAACAATTAATGACTGTCCTTGTAGCTGTGCTCTTAGCAAGAATACAATTGAACCAATGTTATCTCCATTTAGTGGATTAATCCTTAAACGATTGGCATTAGAGATTTTTATTGCCTTCACATGGACTGTCTCTTCAATTATTTCTCGTAGTCAGTTTGATTTTTTCTTCTTTTAAGAATCTTAGTAGTTTACTGTTAGTTCATGGGGTTAAGCTTTACTACTTTGTTGTAGGTCAATTATATAGAGGTCTTTTCTTTGGCAGTTTACAATGTTGAACCTGACAAATTTAATATAATTTTCAATTCATTGGCTATCGTTAAAGTCTTACACACCTTGGGACATATACAGTAAGAAAAAATAATGATGCTAGAGTTACTGTAGATGATACCTGCACTAGGGGATTATGAGATTATTAATCATCCATTCAGGATTGCCAAACAAGATACTTATGAACCTAAGAAATATTATATGGACAAGTCAAAACTCTCATGGAGTTAAAATCATCCTGTTATGCATCTGATTCAAATGGTGATAACTATTGAACTTTTTCTTAAATATCAATTTAATGGGTTACGTTAGAAAACATTCTTTAAAAGACTTTATTGAAAGTCATGATCCATTGTTTGGATGAGCATTGACTTAGTAACGAGGCATGACATACCTCCTAATGGAAAAATGATTCTTTTTTAATTTCTATCTTTTATTGAAGAGATAATACCCATTCCTAGTGTAATGTCCCCTTTTTGGCTAACTTGGGGTATAGGGACAACTACCTTGCAAACTCAATTGCAAGAGACTAGTTTCCTTATAGTCTTAATCTAAGTTACCGGTTTGAGTTTGGTTCCAAGTTCGGGTTCGAAGAACTGGTTCGCAAGTTCGACAAAATTTTTAAAAGGGGTTTGGGTTCGGGTTCGAAAAAACATGTAAAATTTAAAAAAAAATATATATATACATATTTATGAAGCCTAGAAGCATGAGTTAAAATTAGAATATCACATAGTATCATAAAAACAACATTTAAACAACAAAAATACCATAAACTTATAATCATAGCATCATGAATTGTGATCATACCATCATATACTTCAAGTTCAACATCAAAGATTCAAAACATTAAAACTAAATCATAACATCAAGTTCAAGTATCATTGTTTCAAACTTTCAAGTTCAACTAATGAATTAAAAATGTATTAATCTTCATCTTCTTCTTCAACATTAGTTGACTTAGCAATAGAGCTAAGGCCAATGGGATCAACAGCAGCAACAATAGTATTGGCGTCAAAATCTTCAAAATCATCAAGTGCAAGCCGAGAAGTGGAAGCATCCAAGTCCACAAGCTCTGCATTTACATCCCACCTCTTCATGTCCCCTTCTTTGTATTGTTTACTCTTGTGTGAGAGAAGACGCAAGTTGTAATGCACAAATACCAAGTTCTTTGCTCTTTTTGACTGCAATCTATTGCGCTTCACTGAGTGGATGAAAGAATACATGCTCCAATTTCTTTCTGATGCAGATGAACTAGCAACCTATGAAGACAAGACAAGGTAAGCAATTAAAATAAAATTATAAAAATTACTTGCTAGTCATGAAGATAAAGTAAGCTAATTTAAAAAAAAAAATTAAAAATAAAACTTACTTGTGATATAATTTTTATTGCAAGGGGCTGCAATGTTTGGAATCTTTGGCCATGGAGGTACCACCAACTATGAGCATCCTTCCTAAACCGATGACGAAGAGCATCGTTACTTAGACCTCTTGCATTCACAAACTCTATGAACTCATCTGTAATCAAATCTCTCATATCATCATCAGGAAAGAGTCTTTCAAATGTTGTCTTGTATCCATCAGACACTTCTAAATCTCTATAGGGTGGTAGCCTTCCTGGTAGATCAAGATATTGGTTGCTATAATATTTGGGCGTCAATGCATAGGCAAGCAAATGTAGAGGAGTGGTCATTTTGTTCCATCGTTCTACAATAATTGCTTGCAATTGTTTGAAGAGGGTCTCTCCGGGATCTTGCTCTTTTTCATTTACAATTTGCTTGATCTTCTCCAGCGTTGATTCTATGCCATCATAGATCTCTCCAAGGCAAGACCTATCCATGTCAGCATACCTAAGCATGCTCATAATGGGCTCGGTGAACTTAATGATATATTCCACACGTTCCCACCATAAGTCATCCAATATCCTTCTCTTTATTTTGGCTTCCCTCTCACTGTTGCTTTGCTTCCATATAGCCCAATTTTTGCTGATTACCATATTTCAAAGTGCCTCTTTCACTTGCACAAGTCGTCTCAAGACGATTAAATTTGATGCAAAACGAGTTTCAGCAAGCTGTAACATAAATTAGAGCAAAAAAATACAACTATTAGATACATACTTTATAAAAGAATACACATTACGCAATAAAAAAATGAAAATCAGAATACACATTACTAACTTCAGTTCAAGTTCACTTACCTTTAGTAACTCCAAACGTGAGAACATTTTGAATATTCCTTGAATCATGTGATGGTTTGTGATGAACATCTGGATGTCCTCAACCTCTGCATACACCTCCTTGATCCACTCAATTGTGTTCCCAATCTTTTGTAGCATAAGATTGAGTGAATGGACTGCACAAGGTGTCCAAAAGATATGCTGATATCGCTCTTCAACCAACAAACCAACAGCTCTACAATTCTTTGTGTTGTCTGTTATGACTTGGACAATATTACTAGCACTCACTTGTTCAATGGTAGAGATGAGAATATTAACAATAAATGGCCCATCTTTTACTTGTCCCTCACAATCCACCGCTTTCAAAAACATTGCCCCTTTAGGGGACATCGTTAGGACATTGATCAAGGGACGGTTTCTAGCATCTTTCCACCCATCTCAAACAATTGATACCCCTGTCTCAATCCATGAATATTTTATGGGCTTCAATTGATCATCAATCCACTTGACCTCTTGATCCAACAAGGTGGTTCGTACTCTCTCAAAACCGGGGCCCTGATACCCTCTTGGAGCTTCATTGACACTTTTCAACATCTGTCTCCAATATGGAGAGCGAACAACATTAAAAGACAGCCCATTTGCATACAAGCATCTTCCCACATCAATGTCGGCAATTTTGCGACTTTGATTTTGAAATGCAGTTTCTAGTGGTCCCTTTCTTTTGTGTGTAAGGCAAGGGGGTTCTTTTTCAGGCTCATGGGTAGTTGAGGTAGTAAAAATGGGGTGGTCTTCTATCACAACATCCGTGGGGGGTTGTGTTAGCCTTTTTTTTTTTTACTTTTACTTCTATTGCCAATGCCATCAGTTGAATTTTGCCTACGTTCTTCTCTCTCCTCTGCTGCCTCATGCTCTTCAATATACTTTAGTACAGTTTCATTGGGTACAGGTACACCTCTTTTTCTAAGGCATTTCTTGACTCCTCTACCAGGGTATCCACACAAATGGCCTACCACACGAAAATATGAGCTATTTCTTTCTACATCACAACCCCTACATTTCCAATGAAATGCACCACCTTCTGGAAGGGCTCTTAGAATATCAACATGTTTCCACAAAGGAGAATCAGAGTGGGGTTCTATTCTTTGTTCAGTATTGCCTACCGAGGAAGAGGTAGATGCCATTATAGTTCCTTTACCTATGGGAAGAAATTTCAAATTGTATACATATTCATTATTCAATATAAAACTTAAAACTTTAAAGTTTAAAAGAAAGAGAATGAAAAATTATCGAAAAAAATGGCTAAGATCTTATGGAGAATGAAAGAGAAATGAAAAAAATAAAAAACTTAAACAAAAACAAAAAACAAATGAAACAAGAACTTACCTCTACTCATTGTAAGCTTGCAAAGGTGTACGTATTAGGCACAAACACTTGAAGAAAGCTCACAAACCAATCTTCCAACTCCTCCTTGCACAACTAAGAACTTGCTCTTTTGCTCTTGCTCAAGTCAAATAACCTACTTGCACACCACAAATGAGAATGAGAAGCAAAAATTAGCCTTTCATAACCAACGTTTAGGGTTCCGGATGACAAAAAAATATAAAATTTTGCAAATTTTGTCACTTAAGTGACGTCCAAGGGCCGAAGTTTGTCCAATTTCGCTTGGGGTTCGCAATTTTTGGTCCTGGTTCAATCGTCTGGGCCAGCAGTTCGAACTGGGTCCGAAAAATCGAACCCTGCCCGGATCCACAGACGAACCGGACTCGGACCATGGACCAATTCGTACTTGGGCCGGTCTAGAGGGGTCCAGGGGCAAACCCGGTAACTTAGGTCTTAATTAATGCTGTGAATGATACTTCTTATGAGTGCTTAAAATAGCTAAATCACTGCTATTTCTAATATGGCAAGTATAATATGCAAGATGATCTCTCTCTCTCTCTCTCTCTCTCTCACACACACACACACACACACACACACTCACTGTATTGAGAATAGACAATATTATCTTATATATGTACAATCTGCCAATGTTCTATAACAATCACTGTTGAGTGCAGATATATAGTTTGGCCGTCTTTGATATGACAATAAGATCTATGCAATGAACCTTCTTAGAATGCTGCGTCTGATATATCTGTTTAATAGTGCAATGACAATTTGGTGATGTGCCTGATATGTCGATATGCTTGGACAATCACAAGGTGCTGCAATATCTAATATGACAATATGTGCATGCAACAAAAGATGGTGATATCGCTTAAGGAATTGCGGCTTAAGTATGTTAATTATCAAATGTATTATGAATCATTAATCTGATTTAAATGCATAGTAATGTATGTTAATTATTGAGAATTGACAAGCTTCTTAGTGGAGAGCATTACAACTAAGTTAAATTTACATTTCCTAGTACAATCCAAGCCCTAGTTGGGAAATTTAGAGTAAATCAAGTAAAGTACCAATAGGGGACATTACATTTAGTTTGAGAAATAGAGGGGTGGGGTATTTATGAAAATACATTCGATTATAAAGTGTCGTTGTCTCATGTACTTGTCTTTTGGGTGCACTTATACGTGGGCAATTTTTAATCATAAACTACAATAAAGTTTCATCCTGGGGGGCTTCATATATAGGGTCCAAGTGTTTCTACACACTAGGACATAATAAAGTGTTTCTTGATGAAAGATCATATGAATTTTGTTTGGATCATCTAGTTTTCTCATTCTCACATCTTACTTGTGACTTTAAATATGCTGATTCACCTTGGTTCACATCTCAGACTGATAGGCTATAGGAAATGATCAGTCTAATTCACAACAGATTACATCTCAAATTGAGAGCCATTCATTATGGTTAATGTTTTTGAATCTTCATGGTAGTTGCTTCTATGGATCAGTCTCAGTCATAGTTTGACATCTACATTGATGTAAACAAGCATCTTCCAAATTCATTCATCATACTCTCTTCGTCCTCTCTTGGGCAAGTGTTTTCCTATGAGTTTTTTGTGCCTCATTTTTTGAGGGGTATCATCATTGTAAATGGTTACCTGATTGATGTAGGGGCATTCTAGGGTACTCGGTGAATCTACATGGTGGTGTGTTGTTTTGGTTCTATGTTACTTGGTTGCAGCTTTAACCGATGGTCTTGGTTATTGAAGGAAGCTCGGTAACTGAAGGAACTCGGTGAAACCTCTGGCACTCGGTGGAACTTGTGCTCAGTGATGCCTGTGTTGCTCGGTGTTGCTTAGCTTGGTCAGTTGTTTCTCTAGTGCTCGGTTGTTCTGGTTTACCGATTGGAGTTCTTGGAGATTTGGTTGGCTGACTTGGTGCATTTATTGTTGGTATCTTTTGTTGTATTCTCCTATGTAGATTTAGAGACCGACATGGGGAATTAAATGTTTGTAAGGCTATTTATGAGCCGGTTGTTGTTGCATTTAATATTTGTTTGTGATAGGAGCCGACTTGGCTTAGGAGCTAATTGTATCATCTAGCCGACTTGTGGCTGAAGATTAGTATTTAAGGAGTGTTTGGGGTAGTTGTTAGAAAGTAAAGTCCACCAAGATAACTGAGAGGGGGGGGGGGTGAATCAGTTATCAGATAATTATAACTTTTATCATCTTCAACAGCATTAAACCATATAAGCAATATAATTACCAACCATAGAAAGATATTCATACACAATAACACAATGACACAAGATATGTTGACTAGGGAACCTCTTGATCAAAGAGTAAACTCTGGTGGGAATGATGCCCACAAAAGATGCACTAATATAAATATTCCTTGTGAGAGGATGGACTCTATTAGGAGTCTTATGAAATACATTCAGTACATATGAATCCTTGTTAGGAGATTTTGAATCCTTGTTAAAAGATTCTAACCCGGTTAAGAGTTATGGAAGACAGAAGGATCCACTGCCCAAACAGCTTCAGGGTAAGATCACTGAACACACTGCCCAAATAATCTTTGTATTACTCAACAAAATAATATGTTACCTCTTCTGTGACTGTGCCAAACCGCACTCACTGTTACACCAGATCTCAATTTCAGATCTCTGTACTCCGCATGTCTTCCTTCACAAATTCGCTTTCATACTTAGCTCTTTTCTTCACTTCATGCATACAACATCACAACCACCGCTACCATATCATAATTACACACTTTCACATTACAACTACTTAACAACAAGGAAATACATTCCTTCCTTTATACCACACTCAAATAATTACAAATGAGTCGGCATACAATTACAAAAATAAAAGTTTTCACATGTTACACCAAAATTACACAAAACTGTCGACTTCCAAATACAATAAATCTTCACTCGTGCGACCTCAAAGTTTGCGCTGTCATCCACGTCACTATCAATGTGTCTCCAACTTCCCTTTAACTGCGCAAAACCAGATTCCTTCCCGATTAGGAGTTATCATCTGATTTCCACAAACCGCTACTCAGGAACACTGCCTGAATACTGCTTCCACCAAAATGATCATAGCTTCCATGAATAAATGAATTATTGTCTGTGCTCTTAACCATAGACATATGACATATCAAAGAGTATAACTTCAACATCGCATAGCTCCAATTGCAATAACCTACATGCGCTAATCCAAACTCTGTCTGCTTCTCTGCAAGTCTTCAGTAAATCACTGTGTTGACATCAATGACAATCATAGTCATGAATGCAACAACAACTGCTACAGAATGTCTGCCAAACATTTAGCATTCATTCCTAACAATCTCCCCCATTGGCATTGATGGCAACATAGATGAAAAACATCCAATGTTCCAAAAATACAATATTGCAACACTGCTTCTTCAAATCCTCTTCATCAACCAAATCTTGCTTTGTTATCCTATTTAGTTCTCTCCAACAGATGTCTCAGATTGTTTTTCATGTATACTTCTCCCCCCTTGACATCAATGACAGAAATTCCATCACTATGTCAACAACAACTCAATGTCAAAAGACACTTTTCAGAAAATACATTTACTAGAGTCCTCATGACTCAACTCCGATACACATACTCCCCCATAGAGGAAGTACCAACACCCAGTCCAGAAAAAAGATAAGGCTCATATACCACTGGACGGATGCAACCAACTACATCACTTCTCAAAAGTAGGCTGGGGCATAACCCCAAGCATACCTCTCAGATACTCAAATGTATCCTTAGGCAAAGGCTTTGTGAATATATCTGCTATCTGCTCCTTTGTACTTATGTACTCAAGTTTGACTTCTTTCTCAGCAACTTTCTCTCTTACAACATGATACTTAATCTCTATATGCTTTGTCTTAGAATGTAATACAGGATTCTTAGACATACTAACTATACTGGTGTTGTCACAATGTATAACAACAGGTTCAACAAATTTTATACCAATATCCTTCAGCATTTGCTTCATCCAAATTATCTGGTTACAATTGTTTGTTGTTGCTACATATTCTGCTTCTGCTGTGCTTTGTGAGATACAATTCTGCTTCTTACTTAGCCAAGAAACTAATCTTCCTCCAAGGAAAAATGATCCACCACTAGTGCTTTTCTTATCATCAACACTGCCTCCACAATCAGCATCTGTATATGCACATAGGGTAAAATCATCAGATTTTTCATACCATAGTCCATAGTCCATTGTGCCTCTTAAATATCTCAGTATCCTCTTTACTGCTGCATAATGTGATTCTCTAGGTTTAGCTTGAAATCTTGCTACAATTCCAACTGAATGTGCTATATCAGGTCTTGTATGAGTCAAATACTATAATCCTCCAATCATGGATCTGTATTTCTTCTGTTCTACTGCAGGAGTCTCATCTGTGCTAGATAACTTATGTCCGGTTACCATAGGTGTTCCAACTGGTTTAAAATCCTCCATTCCAAATCTTTTCAACAAGTCATTCAATTACTTTGTCTGACTTACAAAGATACCATCATTGTTTTGTGTTATCTGTAATCTCAAAAAGTATTTCATCTCACCAATCATACTCCTTTCAAATTCAATCTTCATTTCATCAGCAAATTTGTCACTAGCTTCATTTTCTCCTCCAAAGATAATGTCATCAACAAAAATAACTATAACTAGCAAACCATTTTCAATTTCTTTTGTGTACAGATTGCTATTAGCTGTTCCGTTTGTAAATCCCAACTTTAACAAATACTTATCCAGTCTTGCATACCAAGTTCTAGGTGCTTGTTTAAGTCCATATAAAGCTTTCTTCAATTTACATATCATGTCTCCTTCTTGAGTTAAAGGAAAACCTTCAGGCTGCTCAATGTAGACATCTTCCAATTCTCCATTCAGAAATGCTGACTTCACATCCATTTGATAAACTTTGAATTTCTTGTAAGCTGCATTAGCCAAAAACATTCTTACTGCTTCAATTCTTTCAACAGGTGCAAAAGTTTCTTCATAGTCAATTCCTTCTTGTTGTGAGTAACCCTCACATACCAATCTTGCTTTGTTTCTTACTACTCCTTGTTCATTCATCTTGTTTCTGAATACCTACTTAGTTCCAATAACATTCTTGTCTTTAGGTCTAGGGACCAATTCCCATGTCTTGTTCTTTTCAATTTGATCTAGTTCTTCTTTGATAGCATTAGTCCAACTTTCATCTTGACAAGCTTCATTAGTAGTCTTATGATCAATTTGAGAAATCAAACATAACTGTTCTTGTGCCTTATTTCGAGTAAGAACTCCTCTTTTGATGCTCCCAATAATCTGTGCAAAAGGATGATTCCTTAACAAACTCTTGCTAGGTGTCACTGTCTCAGATCTCTCTTCAGATGTAGGTTCTTCAATAACTTCACTGTGGCTTTCATTCAACAAATCACTGTCAGTTTCATAAAACAATTCAGTAGGTCCAATGTTAGGTTTAGGATGAGTTTTTTCATCAGATTCATAATCAAGCATTCTTTCCTGAATTTTGAACTTTTCATCAACTTTAACATTTGCGCTTTCAACAATAGTCTTAGTTCTTTTATTAAAACATCTATATGCTTTGCTTTTCAAAGAATATCCAAAAAATATACCTTTATCATTTCTAGGATCAAACTTTCCAATATCATCATCTCTCTTTATATAACATTTGCTTCCAAAAATTCTAAAATACTTAACTGAGGGTGCATGTCCAAACCATAATTCATAAGGTGTCTTGTCTGTGTCTACTCTGATTTGTACTCTGTTCATTGTATACACTGTTGTGTTCACTGCTTCAGTCACTGATATGTTCCTTCTTTCTGCAATGCCATTTTGTTCAGGTGTTCTAGGGGCTGAATACTGTCTTTTAATGCCATTTTCTTCACCAAAGTTGTTAAACTCTCTAGAAGTAAATTCTCCAACTCTATTAAATCTTAAACATTTAATCTTCATTCCAGATTCATTCTCAACTTTATTCTTAACAATCTTAAACTTATCAAATGCTTCAGATTTTTCTTTAAGAAATGCAATCCACATCATTCTTGTAAAATCATCAACAAGAATCATAAAATATGTTTCTCCATAGAATCCTCTAGTTTTGGTAGGACCGCTCAAATCTGTATGAACAATCTCGAGCTTCTCTGTAGATGTATTCTTACTAGGAAAAGAACTTCTCTTCTGTTTAGCCATTACACATTCTTTGCAAATCATGTTAGTAGGCTTCATAATTTTAGGTAAATCTCTTACTGCAAGTGTAATACTTACTTTCACAATGTTATCAAAGTTTATATGACAAAACCTTCTATGCCATAACCAACTGTCATCAATCTTTGTGATCAAACATGTCATTTCAATAGGATTCAACTGAAATACATTACCTCTGGTTGTAGATCCAGTTCCAATCAGATTTCCATCTTTATCCTTTATCACACAAGTTTTCTCAGTAAACCAAACTTGATATCCCTTATCAACTAACTATCCAACACTCAAAAGATTATGTTTCAATCCATCCACAAAATAAACATCATTAGTATTAGTCTTTCCATCAAGAGTAATAGATCCTATACCTTTAATCAAACAAGGTGCATTGTTTCCAACTCTAACAACTCCTCCATCATATTCATTCAACTTTATGAACTTTTTTATGTCTTTAGTCATATGATGTGAACAACCAGTGTCTATAATCCAATCAACTTTCTTTTCAACTTGAGAAACTAAGGCTTTTTCTTCCTTAACATCAGTTTTAGGATTTTCTTCTTTAATTGCTACAAATCTTATGTCATCATTGTTTTCAGTATCACTTTCACTTAAAGTTCTTTCTATACTAGCTTCAAGATCTTCATCATTAGCATAATAACATTCCTTAGATCTTCTAGGTTTAAAATTTCTTCTGTACTTTTTAACTCTCTTAGGACATTTAGATGCAAAATGACCATATTCTTGACAAGTCCAACATTTAAATATTTTCATACCGTCTGGTTCTCTTTTCATAAGCAAGGCAATACCTTCTTCAATCTTCTTGTCTTCTTCATTTCTAGATCTGCTGCTGCCAGCATAATCTCCGCTCACACTGATGCTTCTTGACAAAGTAGGGCGAACACTAAGAGCACTGAATGCTGTCTCCATTCTAGGTAAGTCTCCTGATAATCTCAGGTTCATTTCTACTGCTTCCAATCTTCCAAGAAGAGTTCCTCTTGTAAAGTTTGTTGTACAAGGTATCACTTGTTCAATCATCTGTGTTGTCTGCTTAAATACAGGAGTCAATGTCCTCAGAATTTTCCTTATCACTTCATTCTCTATCTTTGTTCCTCCACAAGATTTTATACCTGTAATGATCTCTGACATTCTACCAATATAACTTCTAATAGATTCATCTTCCAACATTCTTATTTCTTCAAATGCACATATCCAATTATGTAATCTAACTCTTTTTGCATGTTCATCACCTTCAAAAGTAGAGTGTAAAGCATTCCAAATTTCATGAGATTTTTCAAATATTTTACCTGACTGTACTCATTCTCCGGAAGTGCTGTCAAAAGTGCTTCTCTTGCAAGTATGTTACACATGAATAGATCTCTTTCTTCCGTAGTACATGTTTCAAGATTGTCCTCTTCAATGATAGTCTTATTATTCTTTGTAATCAACCAATAACTTGGTCCTAAACATAATAGGTGTGTTTTCATCATTTCTTTCCAGCTGTCAAAATTTACTCCATCAAACTTAGGGCTTTCTTTCCAGAAATTTGCAATGGATCTCCTTAAGTTGTTAAACTTCTTTTTCAATGACCTGCTGCTCTGATACCAATTGTTAGAAAGTAAAGTCCACCAAGATAACTGAGAGGGGGGGGGGGTGAATCAGTTATCAGATAATTATAACTTTTATCATCTTCAACAGCATTAAACCATATAAGCAATATAATCACCAACCATAGAAAGATATTCATACACAATAACATAATGATGCAAGATATGTTGACTAGGGAACCTCTTGATCAAAGAGTAAACCCTGGTGGGAATGATGCCCACAAAAGATGCACTAATATAAATATTCCTTGTGAGAGGATGGACTCTATTAGGAGTCTTATGAAATACATTCAGTACATATGAATCCCTGTTAAAAGATTCTAACCCGGTTAAGAGTTATGGAAGATAGAAGGACCCACTGCCCAAACAGCTTCAGGGTAAGATCACTGAACACACTGTCCAAATAATCTTTGCATTACTCAACAGAATAATATGTTACCTCTTCTGTGACTGTGCCAAACCGCACTCACTGTTACACCAGATCTCAATTTCAGATCTCTGTACTTCACGTCTTCCTTCACAAATTCACTTTCATACTTAGCTCTTTTCTTCACTTCATGCATACAACATCACAACCGCTGCTACCATATCATAATTACACACTTTCACATTACAACTACTTAACAACAAGGAAATACGTTCCTTCCTTTATACCACACTCAAATAATTACAAATGAGTTGGCATACAATTACAAAAATAAAAGTTTCCACACGTTACACCAAAATTACACAAAACTGTCGACTTCCAAATACTATTAATCTTCACTTGTGCGACTTCGAAGTCTGCGCTGTCATCCACGTCACTATCAATGTGTCTCCAACTTCCCTTTAACTGCGCAAAACCAGATTCCATTCCGATTAGGAGATATCATCCGATTTCCACAAACCGCTACTCAGGAACACTACCTGAATACTGCTTCCACCAAAATGATCATAACTTCCATGAATAAATGAATTACTGTCTACACTCTTAACCATAGACATATGACATATCAAAGAGTATAACCTCAACATCGCATAGCTCCAACTGCAATAACCCACGTGCCCTAATCCAAACTCTGTCTGCTTCTTTGCAAGTCTTCGTTAAATCACTGTGTTGACATCAATGACTATCATAGTCATGAATGCAACAACAACTGCTACAGAATGTCTGCCAAACATTTAGCATTCATTCCTAACAGTTGTTGAGGAGGAGAAGGGGAGATCAGATTTTTGGGAGTGATTAGATCTGGATCCTGTGAGATCTTGAATATCAGATTGTTATCTGATAGTTGGTAATAACAGAGCTAGTGTTTTTCATGCTTGGAGACAAGGAGATTGCTTGGAGGCTTGCGAGCTCAGGTTTAGATTTGCCTTAGGGTTTCCATCAGTTGCTGATTTGTTTCAGAGCTGGACTAGCTGGGATTAGGGCTTGGATCTTTGTTGACCTTGCAGAACTGTTTCTTGATTGTAATTGGCCATAACCCGGAAGGCCTTATAGCTGGGCATGTTAATGAAAATTCAGTTGAAAACATTGTCTTGTTGTGTAATTCCGCACTGTGGTGTTTGGTTGCTTGTGAGGACTGTCCTTAATTGGATCCTCCTTGCCTGTCCTGCATCACTGATCAAGTCTCTTTGTTTGATCTATATTATGTTTCATATTTTTCTAGAGTTAAACTGTGATGTCCCTGTTATTAAATAAAATCAAATAATAAAATTTTTATTTGAGGTCCCGATCGATTCGTGTGTATCTCGGGCCCATCTTTTTTTACCGTAGGTGTAGGTGTTGTCGTATTGGCTATATTTGTGCACCCTCAGAAGTTTATCCGACGGGTATTTATGACCAACGTGTAGGATGCATTTCTTATGCTATTTGGAATATTTTATTTGTATTGCGAATTCTAGTTGAATTTATGTTGTCCTCTATTTCAGAGGTGAAAGATTCTCCCTATTTGGTTCTTGTAGTTTTGATGGTTCACAGCCACCCTAGTCTACCATTGGAATTATTATTCTAATATTTCATTGTGCTCCAATTTTGTGAAGTCTTCTGTAGAAGACAAATTTGTATTCAACAGCCATATCTGAATTATTGTAATTTTTAGTGCGTTCATAATTTGAATCTGAATTATTCTGGCCTTGTTGGTGTTTTGGCGACCATCTATCCAATATTCTTCTGGGCTGATTTACTATTGTCATCTCCTCTTCCATTAAACATAATTCTTTGTCTTTGGCATAATAGCTTGTTGGCGATACCCTCATTCTGAAAATGACAGTGTGCTTGAAGTATTTGTGGCAGAGTGTAACCACTGTACAACCTTGATACTGTATGGTCAATGGAAGTTGACCATCGAAGGCTGAAACACAACTAGTTGTCATGATTGTGCGAGAGAGGAAGTTACTCAGTAGGTACTGTACAACCTTGACAACACCCCGTACGACCTGCCTCTCACACTGTACGACCCTGCTGCCCACCTTACAGGCTACAATCCACACCGTACAGACTCCAAGACCACTACACACACTCCATTCACTTCGTACGGACTTCTGCATCAGATCGTACCACACTCATCGATTATGTTTGGTTGAACGTATGAACATAGGCTTGATTGTACGATCTAGATTTTTGCCGTACAGCCTGAAGATCTCCACTCCGCCAACAAGACCAGTAATCAGAGGTTGGCAAACGTTTGGAATAGAACATTTCTGTTGTATTAAAGCTGGTGATTCTGCCAGCTTGTTGGAGGTGAATGCAAGTTTATACCCGAAAGAGGAGGTATCATTTTGTTGATAGAATGGGGGAACCACAAGATCCTGCTGCAAAAGTCATGACCTTGCTAAGAGAGCTCACCAGAAGTCAGGCCCAAATCAATGACACTCAACGACTCATGGAGGAAACGTTACAAAAATTGGCTGAAGGAAAGACATCCGGAGAACAAAATGGGCTGATGTAGTGGCATCCTGGCTACTTGTTCAGTTCCTTGTGATTTTCTGGCACTCAGTGAGGGAGGTGGATGAGCTCGGTAAAGATAGGCTTTTTACTTGGTTATTTGGTGATAGTTCTCGGTTGGAGTCTGTTTGGGTTCACCAATGGAGCTCGGTGGTCGTGGTAGTGGTTCTCGGTTGGAAGTACCGATGGAGCTCAGTGGATGGTGGTCACTCAGTGACTCGGTGTTTTTGTTGCTCGGTTACCGACTGGGTCTCGGTATTTATTACTGGTGCTCGGTATTCTTGCTGACTGACTTGTTTGTTTGGATGAATCGGCTTGGCCGAATGGTGCATTTAATTTGGGTCGCGCTCCTCAAGTTATGGATTAACCATTAGACGTGTGGGGACCTAATTCTTCCATGTTGCATTCTCCTATGTGGATCTAGATGCCGACATGGAGAATTAATTGTTTGGAAGGCTATGTGAGAGCCGAATGCTGTTGCATTTAATATTTGTTTGTCTTTGGAAGCCGACTAGGTTTTGGGATTTATTTGTTTGTAAAGCTGACTTATGGCTCTGTAGTATTTAAGAAGGGTATGTGTAGAGTAGTAGGAGGTAGGTAGTAGGAAGTAGCAGATTGGTGATCAGTCTGGAGTACTAGAGGTCGATCTGTGAAGTGTAGCAGAGTTAGTAGCTTGCAAGCTTAGGAACAAGAGGATTGCTTGGTGGCTTGCGAGCACAAGTTTAGATCTTTCTTGGAGTACCTACCAGTGTCATGTTGTGTTACAGACTTGGGCTAGCTGAGAGGTGTGTTGGATCTTGTGAGATCTTGTTGAACTGTTGTAATCTTTCATGTATTTGGCCATAACCGAGAAGGCCTTACAGCTCGGCATGTTGTTTGTAAGCTTGGTTACTAATGAATAAAGAAGATTTTGATTCATATATTTGTGGTGTTGTGTTATTCTGCGTTGTTGGTGTTTGGCTGCAAGTTTGGACAGTCCTTTATTGGATCCTCGAAGCTTGACTGCATCAAGTGGTATCCGAGTGACTTGATCTTGTTGGTAGAAAGGTTGGCGAAGAGATTGTGTGTGATCTGAGTTGTAGATCCGTGTTACTGAACTTGTGTAATCGTGGCTTAGTTGTTCATGTAAGGTGGCAGGTTGCGATCTGAGTTGCATACAACTTGGAGGTTGTCACAAGGTGGTTGGTGTAGGGTTTGTTGCAGAGGGTTTTCGAATATCTTTGGGAGATGTCTCCAAGAGGATTGGACCCTAGGGCGATTGCAGATCTCTGTGATGTTGTGTGGTAGTTTGTGTGGCGGATGATTCATTCCTGGAGTCCTAGTTATTTTGTTGTGAGGTGGCAGATTGTGGTTCTCACTTGCAATTGCAGAGGACTTGCAGATGGATCATGTGGGTAGCAGATCGTTGGGATTTCGTGCACAAATCGACGATGTAAAGACAGATGGTGAAAGAAAAAGGAAGCTTGCAAGTTGGTATTCGAAAGACCTTGTTGTGGTTAGAATGTGGGAGGTGGTTAGAATGTGGGAGGAGTTCCTTGAGTATTGTATTGTACCGAGTTGGCATATCTCGGGAAAGAAAAGGATTGTATGGCTTGTAAAGAAGATTGTGCGGAGACGACGACAACTTGTGGAAGTCCCTGATGACTTGGCTAGAGTTGATGAGGTATCTATTGGTTCGCATGAGCAGATGGATGGATTTGGCATGGAAGTTGCAGAGCATCTTGTTGTGCGCAATGAGATTTCTAGTGGTGAGAGTTTGACTTCTGTTGTTGATGAATTTGGAGTTGTTGGTTCGAGTGGTGAAGATAGAACCGAACAGGTTACTAAGTCGGTGGATGACAGACTTGCTCGGTGGCCTTGGTCTTCTACTCGGTTGACTGAGATGGATGTGAAGCTGGCTTCCCTGTGTACTGATGGGGATGATGGGTTGCTAAGATTGTTTGAGGATCGTGATGTTGTTCAGTTTGTTCCCGAGGGTGAGCATTCTGATTGGGTTGTTGAGATGCACTGGATTGCGATAATTGCATGGGTGAATATGAAATGGTTGAGTTGCAGATTGGTTCTCTTTCCTGTGATGGGGTGGAAACCTTTGGTGAAGATGAAGTGGAGTTGGTCTTGTTCAGATGTTCCCTTTGGTGAGAAAGTGTGGGACACTTTTCTTTGTACCCCGGGAGTCTGATGCAGTGGCATCCTGTCTACTTGTTCAGTTACTTGTGATTTTCTAGCACTCGGTGAAGGAGGTGGATGAGCTCGGTAAAGACAGGCTTTTTACTCAGTTATTTGGTGATAGTTCTCGGTTGGAGTCTGTTTGGCTTCATCGATGGAGCTCGGTGGTCGTGGTAGTTGTTCAGTTGGAAGTACCGATGGAGCTCGGTGGATGGTGGTCACTCGGCGACTCGGTGCTTTTGTTGCTCAGTGCTCGGTTACCGATTGGGTCTCGATGTTTATTACTGGTGCTTAGTATTCTTGTTGACCGACTTGTTTGTTTGGATGAATCGGCTTGGCCGACTAGTGCATTTAATTTGGGTCACACTCCTCAAGTTATGGATTGACTGTTGGACGTGTGGGGACCTAAATATGGCATGTTGCATTCTCCTATGTGGATCTAGATGCCGACATGGAGAATTAATTGTTTGGAAGGCTATGTGAGAGCTGACTACTGTTGCATTTAATATTTGTTTGTCTTTGGAAGCCGATTGGGTTTTGGGATTTATTTGTTTGTAAATCCGACTGATGGCTGTGTAGTATTTAAGGAGGGTATGGGTAGAGTAGTAGGAGGCAGTTAGTAGGAAGTAGCAGATTGGTGATTAGTCTGGAGTACTGTAATGGACACCCCTGAATGCCCCAAAAAACTAAACCCACTGCTGAAAGGAATTATGTCAAACAGTTTGCATGCAACTTCTTATTTCTCCATTTAATGTTTTAAACCCCTTATAACACTGGAAATCAAACATTTATTTGTTTGTTGTGTTTTGTGCATGGAATAGGAATCATACAACATAACCAAGAAATAAACTACAATAATATGCAAAGTGGACAATGAACTGCTGCTGATAAAATGTTATTTTCAGAATTAATAAAACCAAATACATGGCAGATTTATCAACTCACTAATTACTCCAGCATTAATGAAATAATACTCCAGCCCATGCTTTCGAACTTGTTGCTACAGTGACGTGAATAGTACCACGTGAATAGTGTCGCGTGAATAGTGCTGCATGAATAGTGCCACGTGAATAGTGCCGCATGAACAGTGCCGCTATAGTACTTTGTCCTTCAATCATTCCACTACCTTCATAAAATCATTCCCTCAAAGCGGCATAAGCATTGGACAAGTAGTGAAGAAGATATGAGTAAAATACCAAATCTGCCTGTAGCTGGAAATGCAACTAAACTGCCTGATAATGAAACTGATAACAATGGATTCCAAAGGCCAAACCCCAAGGGAATGACGTCTAGAATGTCACAAGAGAGGATAAACGCCCTCAAATGCCAAGAACGGATCTGCAACTCACACACCAATTTCTTCTCCTATTCCACTTCCTCTAATGAAGCCACAAACGCTTCCTTTTATTCTATTTCCAAGGGTCGGTTCAACTCTCATGGGCAATGTGGGATAAAAGATGAGCAATATAAAACATATATTAAAATATCCCCTTATGTCTCCCTTGGGTACACATCCCTATAAAATAAATATTAAAGTAACACTTTAATACTTCACAATTAAATTAAATGTTACTTTAATAAAACTTCAGGCATTAAAATGTATTAGCAATTGGACTCCGAATAATGCAAGTGATAGCTCGTCGGAAAGCTCTCACCGAAGAGTATCAAATCCAATCACCAAAACTGGCCTCCACTGTGTCCTGTTGACTTACTAAAAATAGTAAGTATGCCTGAAACTGAGTAAATCAACTTCATTTTGGCCCAAACTGGAAATGACTAGGCCAAAACACTCCAGGATCCCCTTAAACCCTTCGTTAGCCCTCGGGACCATGTAGAACAAGGCTAACGCACACACGCTTGGTCAACTGCTAAAGTGGGGACATTACAGTCCGCCCCCCTTGAAATTGCTTGTCCTCAAGCAATCTCAGTCCAGCTTGCTGAATAACCTGCTCACTCTCCCATGTAGAATCCTCCTCCGGCAGGTCTCTCCATCTGACCAAATACTCCTTCACTACCCTATTTCTAAGCTTCCTTTCTCTGGTGTCCAAAATAGCCTCGGGTACTAACACAAGCTTCCCCTCCTCATCCAAAGGGGGTAAATCTGCAGAAGGCACTACACTCTGACCAATGGCTTTCTTAAGCCTAGACACGTGAAACACATTGTGCACCCGACTGCCCTCTGGAAGCTCAAGCTCATAGGCCACTTCGCCCACTTTGCGTATTACCCTGTAGGGACCATAAAATCTAGGTTTCAACTTTTCAGCTCCACTCTTCTTGAGCGATGACTGTCTATATGGTTGTAGCCTCAAGTAAACCATATCCCCTACCTCAAAACTGCGCTCTATTCGGTGCTGATCAGCGTACAATTTCTGTTGATTCTGGGCCTGTTGTATATTCTCCTTGAGCACTTTCAGGATGTCCTGACTATCCTGCAATAAGTTTTTGGCTTTGGGCACTCTGCTGTCCCCCAAAACTAAATCCATGAAGCTAGGTGCTTCATAACCATAGAGTGCCATGAAAGGAGTCATCCTGATGGACATATGATAAGTGGTGTTATAACAATACTCTCCCATATGCAACCATCTGATCCAAGCCTTTTGTTGTGCAGTTACATAGTTCCTCAAATATCCCTCCACCCATTTATTCACAATCTCTGTTTGCCCATCTGTCTGTGGATGATAACTAGTGCTAGGTGTAAGATCTGTACCACACATCCTAAACAACTCTTGCCAAAAAACACTCATAAACTTACTATCCCGGTCACTAACAATGAATCTGGGCAGCCCATGTAACCTGAATATCTCTCTAAAGAAAAGATCTGCCACCTGTGCTGCTGTGTAAGTGGACGGAATAGAAAAGAAGTGAGCGAACTTCGTCAAGCGGTCCACCACCACATAGATGCAATCCCTTCCCTGCACTCGTGGTAAACCAGTGATGAAGTCCATCGAAATACTTTCCCATTTCCTATTAGGAATGGGCAAGGGCTGTAATAACCCTGCAGGAAATGTGTGCTCTCCCTTATTCTGTTGACAAACTGCACACTCCCTGACATACCTCTGAACATCATCCTTGAGCCCTCTCCATGAGAACCGCTCTCGGATCTGCCTGTAGGTCTTGAAGACCCCTGGATGCCCAGCTGTGGGTGCATCATGAAATGCCTTCAGTATCGCCTCTCTCAAGTGTGACGACGGAATCAAATAAACCCTGTTCTGAACTCTGATCAATCCATCTATCACCTCATAGCGATCATCCTGTATGGTACCTGAAATCAATCCAGAAGCCCAAGCATCTCCGACATACTCTGCTATAATCCGATCTCTCCAATCTCCTGAAATCTCTGCCAGAGCACATAAGTGAGGTCTCCGAGATAAGGCATCAGCCACCACGTTTTTCTTACCTTTGACAAACTCTATGTCAAAGTCATAAGCCTGCAATTTAGTAACCCATTTCTGTTGCCGGTCGTTAAGATCACGCTGGCTCATGAAGTATTTAATACTGTTGTGATCAGTCTTGATCACAAAACGCCCACCTACCAAATATGATCGGAATTTGGCCAATGCATGCATTATGGCCAACATCTCTCGGTCATAGATAGAATAACTCTTCTCAACTCCCCGGAGCTTCCTACTCTCGAATGCAATGGGATGCTTCTCCTGCATCAATACTGCTCCAATCCCATCACCCGATGCATCACAATGAAGCTCAAAAGGCTTCGTGAAATCCGGTAGAGCTAGAACTGGACATGAAGACATTACCTGCTTGAAATGCTCAAAACACCTCTGTGCTGCCCCTGTCCACACGAAGGCCCCTTTCCTGGTAAGATCTGTCAAGGGTGCAGCAGTCTGTGAGAATCCCTTAACAAACCTCCTATAAAAACCACATAAACCAAAGAACCCCTTAAGCTGTGTAAGGTTTGTGGGAGTAGGCCAATCTACAATAGCTCTAATCTTTTCGGGATCAACCCGAACACCATCTGCACTAATGATATGCCCAAGGTAAAGGAGCTCGGTCATGCCAAACTCGCATTTAGATTCCTTGGCATACAATGACTCTCTCTCCAGAATAGCTAACACCTCCTCCAAATGATGTAAGTGCTCCTCCCAGGTCTTACTGAAGACCAAGATGTCATCAAAGAAGATCAAGACAAACCTCCTCAACTGCTTCCTGAATACCTGGTTCATACAACTCTGAAATGTAGCGGGTGCATTGGTTAGTCCAAATGGCATCACCATAAACTCAAAGTGGCCAAAGTGACATCGGAAGGCTGTTTTCTCAATGTCCTCTGCTCTCATCCTGATTTGATGGTATCCGGACCGCAAATCAATTTTGGTGAAGAAGCATGCCCCATGCAACTCATCAATCAGCTCATCAATCCGAGGAATGGGATACCTATTTTTAATTGTTTTCTTATTCAGTGCCCTGTAATCGATGCACATGCGCATCGTCCCATCCTTCTTCTTTACCAAAACTACTGCTGAAGCAAAGGGGCTCTTACTAGGCCTGATATGCCCCATCTCCAACAAATCCTTAATCGCCTTCTCTATCTCATCCTTGTGTTTCTTAGGATGACGATATGGAGTAATCATAACTGGTTTGGCTCCCTCCTCGAGCTCGATAACATGCTCTATCCCTCGGTCAGGAGGAACCCCATGAGGAATATCGCCAAATACTTTAGCGTGTCTATCAAGTATCTTCTGGATATCTGGTGGATGACTCTTTTCCTGTGGCTCTGGTGAAGCTGGCATAATGTAGCACTCTGTCGCCCACTCTATGTCATCATGACGAAAAAGTCTCTGCATTCTCCTCAAGGACACTAGTCTGCAACCTCCATCCGAAAGTCCTCTAAGTACCACAGTTCTGCCCTCATGCTGGAATCTCATCTCCAATTTCGCTAGGTTGAGTGTGAACTCAACTAGCGAAGCCATCCATGTCATGCCGAGGATGACATCATAATCTCCCATGTCCACAACATAGAACTCATCCTCCAACTCATAGCCATCTCCAAACCTAATGTGAAGATTAGATATCTTCCGAGTGCACAATAATTTGTCACCGTTCGCCACCATGACTCTAAACCCATCATGTTCCTCGGTCTGTAACCCTCTCCTAGCTACCAACTGTGCATCTATGAAGTTATGTGTAGCCCCAGTGTCAATGAGAGATATTACTTTCTGCCCCTGGATAGTACCCCTGACCTTAAATGTGATTGCCCTTTGGGCCCCTGTCAAGCGTGCCAACGATCTATCATCCTTAGGAATGCTGCTCTCCTCTATAGTGTTACCTTCATCTGAATCGGAGTGCTGATCCTCCCCCTCTGACTCTGACTCTTCTGCTGAAAAATACTCCATTTGATTTGCCTTAGCCTTGAGAGGGCATTTATGAGATAAGTCCCAAGGCTCTCTACAGTGGAAGCACAGCTTCTTCCTTCGAAGTTCATTCATGGTTTCATTGTCTAGTCCTTTTGATCCTTCTTTGGGTTTGTTATACTCTTTCTGAAATGGTTTTTTGTCTTTGTCCTTGCGGTAGGAAGAATCTGTTGAATGGTATTTTCCTTTGTATACCGAAGGGGCTAAATCTCGTGCCTTTTTAGTTGCTTCAGCTAAGGTGAGTGGATCATGTCCCTTCACCCAACCTCGTAATGGATCAGCAAGCCCATCACAAAATAACACCACCAATCTCCTAGGAGAGATATCAGTAACAAGTACAGACAAGCGCTGAAACTCAGCGATGTAAGCATCTACAGAACCTGACTGTTTTAACTGTGCTAGCTCCTTGAAATGTAACTCGGGATCCCTAGTGTCAAATCTCTCAATCAATCTGTCGGTGAATTCCTCATAGGATGTAATCTGATTATGCCCCAGAGTCACCATGCCATGATGCCACCATTCATGTGCAACGCCATCCAAGTGCATAGCCGCATACTTGATAGCCTCCTCCTCAGGCATAGGATTTAGCTGCAAGTATGTATCTACCTTCTGCACCCAAGCTCGTGCAGTCATCTTCCCTGAAGCATCATAATAAGGTAAAGAAAGTTTTCCAACTTTCTTTCTCAGCTCAAAGTTTTGATTCCTCCCTCCTGCTCTAGGCATGTGTCTCATCCTCAAGTCCATATAATCTCTGAGGGAAATATCCGCCTGAAACTCCGGTCCACTAGCCTCCCAGTCCCTCCTGAATTGATCCTGTAACTCGGTAATCTGCGGTTCGTTTACTGGTTGAACCGGATCTCTGGGTGGGAAGGTGGGTAGAAGAGGTCTCGAGCTCGCTGTCCGAGCTGGGCGTGCAACGTGTCTAAAGTTATCAGCCTCATTCCCATTGTTGCCGTGTCCATTATTACCATTTATGTTATTCTCAGGACCATTGTTGTTACCTTGGCCTCCATTATTATCATTGCCCCCATTGTTATTGTTTCTGTTGTTGGCATCACCTGGATTAATATTGACACCCATCTGTCTAGCCATGAGCTGCAACATCATGTCCATTCGCCTATTCTGCTCCTGCTGCATACGCTGCCCCTGCTCTAATGTATCCAGTAACTGTCTAAACATTACATCCCCCTGATCTGGACCAGTGTTCCTGCCTCCGCCTAATCCTGTATTCATGTCATCTCGGTCACCCATATTGCTGTCTTGATCAAAGAATATCTCCTCTGTGTCTGTATGACTGGATTCTATTTCCACCTGCACGGATGAACTAGACTGTTCGCTCTGCAAGTCTAAAATCCTGTTTTGTCTTGCTCTAGTATTGCGAAAATTATAAGGCCCCTGTCGCATGCTCAAACATAAATGCTTAGCCTGTTTTTTGTTTTTTTTTTTAGTTCTGATTTTAGTGTTTTGACATTTCGTCAAACACTTTTCCCTCTATCCGGCTGTTCCAAATTCCCTATAAGACCTCCACAGGATGGCAGGACTTATAGCTCTGATACCACTGTAATGGACACCCCTGAATGCCCCAAAAAACTAAACCCACTGCTGAAAGGAATTATGTCAAACAGTTTGCATGCAACTTCTTATTTCTCCATTTAATGTTTTAAACCCCTTATAACACTGGAAATCAAACATTTATTTGTTTGTTGTGTTTTGTGCATGGAATAGGAATCATACAACATAACCAAGAAATAAACTACAATAATATGCAAAGTGGACAATGAACTGCTGCTGATAAAATGTTATTTTCAGAATTAATAAAACCAAATACATGGCAGATTTATCAACTCACTAATTACTCCAGCATTAATGAAATAATACTCCAGCCCATGCTTTCGAACTTGTTGCTACAGTGACGTGAATAGTACCACGTGAATAGTGTCGCGTGAATAGTGCTGCATGAATAGTGCCACGTGAATAGTGCCGCATGAACAGTGCCGCTACAGTACTTTGTCCTTCAATCATTCCACTACCTTCATAAAATCATTCCCTCAAAGCGGCATAAGCATTGGACAAGTAGTGAAGAAGATATGAGTAAAATACCAAATCTGCCTGTAGCTGGAAATGCAACTAAACTGCCTGATAATGAAACTGATAACAATGGATTCCAAAGGCCAAACCCCAAGGGAATGACGTCTAGAATGTCACAAGAGAGGATAAACGCCCTCAAATGCCAAGAACGGATCTGCAACTCACACACCAATTTCTTCTCCTATTCCACTTCCTCTAATGAAGCCACAAACGCTTCCTTTTATTCTATTTCCAAGGGTCGGTTCAACTCTCATGGGCAATGTGGGATAAAAGATGAGCAATATAAAACATATATTAAAATATCCCCTTATGTCTCCCTTGGGTACACATCCCTATAAAATAAATATTAAAGTAACACTTTAATACTTTACAATTAAATTAAATGTTACTTTAATAAAACTTCAGGCATTAAAATGTATTAGCAATTGGACTCCGAATAATGCAAGTGATAGCTCGTCGGAAAGCTCTCACCGAAGAGTATCAAATCCAATCACCAAAACTGGCCTCCACTGTGTCCTGTTGACTTACTAAAAATAGTAAGTATGCCTGAAACTGAGTAAATCAACTTCATTTTGGCCCAAACTGGAAATGACTAGGCCAAAACACTCCAGGATCCCCTTAAACCCTTCGTTAGCCCTCGGGACCATGTAGAACAAGGCTAACGCACACACGCTTGGTCAACTGCTAAAGTGGGGACATTACAAGTACCAGAGGTCGATCTATGAAGTGTAGCAGAGTTAGTAGCTTGCAAGCTTAGGAACAAGAGGATTGCTTGGTGGCTTGCGAGCACAAGTTTAGATCTTTCTTGGAGTACCTACTAGTGTCCTATTGTGTTACAGACTTGGGCTAGCTGAGAGGTGTGTTGGATCCTGCGAGATCTTGTTGAATTGTTGTAATCTTTAATGTATTTGGCCATAACCGAGAAGGCCTTACAACTCGGCATGTTGCTTGTAAGCTTGGTTACAGATGAATAAAGAGGATTTTGATTCGTATATTTGTGTTGTGTTGTGTTATTCCGCGTTGTTGGTGTTTGGCTGCAAGTTTGGACAGTCCTTTATTGGACCCTCCGAGCTTGCCTGCATCATGGGCATAGTGACGATTCAGTTACAGGAAGAACGAATCCTCTACCCAGATGCTTGCAACCCTCGATGCCAAGTTTTCCTCCAAGTATTGAGGCATCACATAGAGAGTGGGAACCTACCTTCCAGGAAATGCAAGAACAACTACGGGAAGATTGGAGGAACGCAAATATGGAAGGAGACACATCCTATAGAGATTATGCTAATCTTAGATTGAGGTACTCCGGCGGCGGCAACCGTGGCTACTTTAACGATGACCTCAAAAGGAAAATAGGCAAGGCGAATTTGTCACTATTTGAAACTTTGATGGATCTGGATCAATCTGGGCACATGCATGGGTGTTGAAGGCGGACGCATATTTCCAGCTCAATTTGATGCCCGAAGAAGAAGCAATCAAATTTGTTGCACTCCACTTGGAAGGAGTTGCACACGAATGGTTCAGGGTTTGGTTACTCTTGGTCATGATCAAGTAACCTCTTACGCCGAGTTCACAGAGTGGCTTATAAACCGCTTCGACAGAAAAGATCTAGAGCTAAATTTCAAGGAATCGGCACAACTGAGGCAAACTCGATCAGTCGACAATTACATTACTGAATTCCAAAGGTTGTCAGTGCTAGTGATGGAGATTTTGGAGAGGCGGGGGATTGTGTTATTCATGGATGGGCTGATGGAGCCTCTGAAGGGATGGGTGAAAGCGTTCAACCCCAACACTCTCTTCAAGGAAATTAAAAAGGCACATGGCATGGCGACATCATCGGCTTCATCATCTCGGAATTATTCACACCCCAAGCTACCTCTAGTTCCAAAGGAAAAGGACCACAAATTCCCTCCAAGGAAACCCTCATTGAATGAAGCTACTAGATAGGAACTCAAAAGAAGGAAGCTTTTTTTTACTTGCAAGGATCTGTGGGAGCCTGGGTACAGATGCTTAGGAAAGGGAAAAATACACTACATTGAGGTTTTGTCTGACGGAGAAGATGAACATGAGGAAATTGAGCCTAAAGGTCAACAAATTTCATTGGGTGATAGCATGGACCGCACGGAGAGGATCGCCACGTTGGTTCGGCGAGGAGGTGCCATCGTTGCACTTGTAGGCACTCCAAGATGTACATTATTTCGGGTGCGGGATACACTTCAAGGACAATGGGTGGTAGTCATGCTTGACAGTGGGGCCACACTCAACTTCATCAATTCATCACTTGTGAACCACAGAGGGTTGTGTCCAGAGGCACACGAAGGTTTCCACGTTAATGTGGCAAGTGGAAACTTCTGTCATGCACCCATCTGGTTTCGCAACTGAGCATCACCATGGGAAATCACACAGTGACAAACGACTTCTTTGTGGTGGATCTGGATGACATTGAAGCGATATTAGGTATTCAGGGGATGGAGACTCTTGACGAGTACACACAAATTTTCAAAAGAATGGAATTCTCCTTCAAAGTAGATGACTAAAGGGTAGTCCTGCGGGGAATGTCGAACCGCGGCTTGAGGGAGATCTCAGCATGACAAATGGAGGCAATTTTCAGACATGACGATGTGGTCTGGGCCGTGCATTGCTTCATGTCAGTAGAACCCATACATGGACAACAAATCTGCAACCAAGACGAAGAGCTTCAGGCAGTTTTGGATAAGCACCACATGGTCTTTGTCGACATTCTACTTGGCATACCCCTACACCGTGGGTTTGAGCATACTATTGAGTTGGAGGCTGGTGCCAAGCCCGTCATCACCACACTGTACGGTCATCCTAAAAAGTTTAAGGATGAGATTGAAAATACAATCTAGGAGCTTCTCAATAAAGGATGGATCAGACCCATCTCTAGCCCCTTCGCGTCATCAGTAGTGTTAGTGAAGAAGGATAGAACCCTCCGGATGTGTGTGGACTACCGTGCTTTAAGTAAGAAGACCATCAAGAATAGGTATCCTATTCCCAGGATCAATGAGTTGTTGGATGAGTTACACGGCACAGTCTATTTTTCCAAGATAGACCTTCGTTCCGGATATCACCAAATTTGTATGAGGAAACAAGTTCTGGAGAAAACAGCCTTCCATTGCCATTATGGACATTATGAGTTCCTGGTGATGTCGTTTCGGTTGACCAATGCTCTGGCTACGTTCCAGTCTTGCATGAACCACATCTTCAACAAGAAACTGCGCAAGTTTCTATTGGTATTCTTCGATGACATACTTATTTACAGTAAGACATGGGAGGAGCATTTGAGGCATTTGGACAAAGTGCTGGGGATTATGGAGACGAAGTTGTTGTTCGCCAAAAAGTCCAAATGTGAATTTAGAATGAAGGAAATATTATATCTGGGACACATCGTTGGCGGTCAAGGGGTTCAGGTGCATCAGGAGAAGATTCAAACCATTTTGGACTGGCCACCCACCAAAACCCTCTCAGAGCTGCATGGATTCTTTGGGTTGTGCAGTTACTATAGAAGGTTTGTGAAAGGGTTTTCACAGCTGAACACACCACTAACGGATATGACGAAGAAAGGATCTTTCCAGTGGAATGAGGAGGCACAACACACTTTCAACAAGCTAAAGGAAGCCATGAGTTCTTGTCTAGTTATCACACTGCCAGATTTCACTCGACTTTTCATCCTTGAGTGTTGTTGTCGGGTATTCTGGGGTAGTTAGACGGTTGGAGTCCGGAGGCATTACACGGGTGCGACGGTTCACCTCGCACCCCTTCGGATGTTATATGTATGAACTTGTTCCCTTAATGAAGGCACGATTGTTATGTACGGAAACTCTTGTGATTACATCAATACAAGTCTTTTATATTACATGCTGAGTATTTGACTCTGTCTATGTAATTACTGTCTGTTACTCCACGAGGGTAAACATCTGGCATCGTTGCCTAGATGCACTCGGATGGCGTGTGGACAGAATGGGCTTACCCGTTGGTGAGATAAATCCGGAAGCAGATGATGCCCATACAGAGTTGTACGAAGGGGAAGATATCCAGACACGAGAATTTAGAATCTTATTCCAAGCAGCAATCGAAACCTACGTTCGACGAGAAGCCACGAGTGAGGAAGTTCCGATGGGCGCCGTGTGGGACGCGATTGGGGCTAACCCTACAGCCAATCGACTGCTGAACCATCTTCCTCGGTTGCTAGCACAAGCAACATTGGCACAACGCACTCCCTAGGAGGACATTGCCTGAGAGGAACACCGCCAGGAAATCCTTCGTGCATACCACGCTCGGGAGCACCTCCGCCGCCGTTAGGAAGAAGGCGATGGCAACAGTCGGGGTCTTTGAAATATGAACGGAAGAGGGAAGGGAACACATAAACAATTGTAATGCAATTGGAAATGATGTAAATCAACATGAATAAATAAAAATAAGTGTTCTTTTGGTTGAAAAGCAATGTTTTTTGTTCAGTCTTGATGCTCAATACTTTAAAAAAGGATAGAAATAAGAAAGTAATAGATGACGAAGGGGAGGCCGCACACATGGCTTTGATCTCCGGGCAGCAACGTGAATGTCGGTATAGGCTAAGGCAACTTGCCAAAGACCAACTTGCCGGAGGGTTGCCTGAAGGGAACCTCGGAAGTGGTACAGAGGGTGGACAAGCTGACGGAGAACAGTTCACTTCGCCGAAGCATTGGAGAGTGTGGAGTAGAGAAGAACTACTTGAAGAAACACGATTGAGAAAGGTCGTACTGCAGGAAGAGCGAGACTGGTTTGAAGATTTGACCCATACACCAGGTGCGGAGGATCGAGACCGCGAAGGGAACCGTGCGACCGAAGGGGACGGTACTACCAGAGGTGCCAGTGATAGTACGACCGAAGGCACTAGTGACGCCCAGGTGAACCCCCCATTGGAGCCAACGACTCCACACAATACGATTCCACCAGTTACACAGGAACAGGGACAAGTGCCATTGGTGAATACTATACAAATCAACCAAGCAGGGGTGGGTGCGAGTGCTAGCATAGGCGGTGTCGGAGCACAAAACCCATAGCATACACAACGACCAAAACTGGCCCAACCACCCATGGCCGCACACAAGGAGAAGTTGCCAAAATTTCATGATGACGGAAAGGACGATCCAGCAGGGCACTGCCGTAGGTGTGAAACCATCTGGTTAGCCAACGGGGTTATTGACCAGGACGAATGGATGAAGCAATGCCCCGCCACAGTCAGGGGAGTTGCCATTGACTGGTACTCAGACTTGGATATAACCAAGATAACCACATGGGACGAACTGAAGAAGGGATTCGAGGAGTTCCGGCTCCTCAGGGATGACAACGAGATAGTCTCGGAAATTTATGGAATGAAACAAGGTAAGAAGGAAACTATATGAGCGTATGGCCGCTAACTAAAGGAGCTAGTTGGAAAGATGGACAGCCAACCAACAGATGGCTAAAAGAAGAGATGGTTTGTGGAGGGTTTGAACTCCAAGTTACGGCGGAAGATGAAAATAGTACCTCCAACATCCTATGACAATGCATATAACCGGGCCATGGACCTGGAAAGTGAGAACAAAACGTCAAAAAAGAAGAACAAATCCTCGTCATCAGACGATGACACTTTCAAAGAAGATAGCAGTAGTGACGACCAGCCGAAAAAGAAAGTTACAGCACTCCAAAAAGACATGGAGAGAATGCTCAAGGAATTTAAGTCAATGAAGGGGAATACGAGTAAGGATGACGAACTCTGGTGCATGGAGTGTAAAGAATGTGGCCACACGAAGGGTGCCTGTCCCAGAAAGGCATTTTGTGACATCTGTCAGATTATGGGACATTCCACAAAGGAATGCCCATATAATATGAAGACATGAAACCAGCAAGTGCTCTTTACACAAGAGCAGCCATCCACATCAGGAACGATGGAACCAAACAATAATGCATCTTCAGGGGGCTACCGAGGCAATGGATGAGGCGGACGAGGGAACAATAATAATTCCACCCATAACAGGGTCTAGTACGATGCGAAGGGACGCCCAATGATCCAATGTAGGGCATGCAATCAATGGGGTCATTACGCAAGAGAGTGTAATAATAATGATGCCCCTCAGCAGCTGTGCCGGTGGTGCGGCCCTGGTGACCATGAAGATGCCAATTGCCCTAAGTCTGGTGTAGGGACCAACTTGCTGGACATTGAAGGAAACGCAAGGATAAAAGAAGCTGTATTGGCTCTTACCCGAGGGCAAGCGAAGGAAGCCAGGTACCCCCATCCCCGTACGGAGAAACAGAGGATGCGGGAAGCATGAGAAGAAATAGAAAAGGCTATGAAAGCCCAATGGGAGACACAAGAACCAACAGGACCCTACAGCACAGACGCGGAATGGAACATTATACGACAGATGCTCCAATTGGAGGTACCTGTGAAACTCCAGGACCTCCTACACACCATGTCACATTTGGGGACAGTCTTACTGGGCACTCACATTGGCCAAACCAACATGAAGCACACGGACACTTCCGTACCCGGAGGCTCCGCAATGGATCCAATGCTGCTAGCCATCAATAATGGCAGACACCCAGCCGTGGTGGAGATGGGCATTCTCTGCACTATCCTAACGGACACCATAATAGATGGCGGGTCCGGAGTAAATGTCTTACTCGAGGACACATGGAAAAAATTGGGGAAGCCTACCTTGTGGCCACCAACATTCAATCTATTAGGTGCCGATCAACACGGGATTAAACCCCTCGGGACGTTGATGGCACAACCAGTGACGGTGGGTGCACAACCATTTGTACTTGACTTCGTGGTCATTCCACTTAAGCAGAAGGGGTATGACGCCATCCTGGGAAGAGGATGGCTAGTGGCGGCAAAGGCAAATCATAACTGGAAACGGAATACACTTTCGATGGAGAGTGGAGGTAGGAAATTTACCATCGATCTCCGGACCCAATTGGTGAGTGAGGAACTCGCTTCTTCCTCAAGGTCAGAATCCGAAGGGGAAAGCGACCCACGGGATGAAGGCATGGAATGGAACCCAATGAAGAAGGTTTATTAAACTTGGGTGGATGCTCGGAGGATGACACCGTTTCACTCAACAGGTTGTTCCATTGGCAGATGGAGGACTATGAGATGTTCTCACCGTCATGCAATGTATTAAGCATTGAGGAAGAATCGGACAAATTTCCCCCAGAGTACGGGGAATATAATGAAGGAGAGGCTACAATTGATATCGCCCCGGCACACCAGTTTAGAGACAAGAATGCCATGAAGTATGAGGAACCATCCGTGAAACCTTTGAATCTCGGCATGGAGGCGGAAGAAAAAGTCATTCTCATAGGGGATGATTGGAATCCAGTCCTGAAAACCACCGTGTTTAAAATTTTTACCAAATACAAGGATGTGTACGCGTGGACGTACGAAGACTTGAAGGGGGTCCGACCTGAACTATGCGTTCACCGCATCCCATTGATACTTGGCGCAGTACCAGTACGACAGCAGCCATACCGAATGAACAAGAATTATGCCGCAAAAGTAAAGGAGGAAATCGAACGGATGCTGGAAGCTAGAATTATCTTCAGGGTTCAAACTAGTGAATGGGTATCTCCCATTGTGATTTCCCTCAAGAAGGATGGAAACTAGATCCGGATTTGTGTTGACTTCCGGCATCTGAATGCAGTCACGGTCAAGGATCCATTCCCCATTCCATTTACAGATTCTATCCTCGAGGAGGTGGCTAGCCACGAAATCTATTCATTCATGGACGGATTCTTCGGCTACAACTAGATATCAATTGCAGAGGAGGATACACTGAAAACAACCTTTGTGGTGGAAGACGGAGTTTATGCCTACAACCGGATGCCGTTCGGTCTGTGCAACGCCCTAGCAACGTTTCAGAGGATAATTCTCCATATCTTCGATAAGATGTCTATGGGTAATTTTAAGGCCTTCCTGGATGACTGGTCCATCTACAACGGGGAGGAGACACATCTGAAGGCACTCGGGGAGTGCATGGACAGGTGCCGAAAGGCACGGCTAGCACTTAACCCCAAGAAATACCAATTCATGGTACCGCAGGGTAGGCTATTGGGGCATATAGTGTGCAAGGCAAGACTCAAAACAGACCCTGATAAAGTTCGGGTAATTGTGGAGATGGAACCACCACAAGATGTCACGGGGGTCAAATCTTTTCTGGGACATATTGGCTACTATCGAAGGTTCATAAATTTTTTTTCCCAGATATCTTACCCTCTCGATAACCTTATCAAAAAAGGAGAACCCTATGTATGGGGAGCGGCTTAGAAGGAATCTTTTGAGGAATTAAAATCTCAACTGTTGGAAGCACCCATATAGGCCTATCCGGATTGGGACAGAGAGTTCCATGTGCACGTTGACGCCTCCAATTATGCCATAGGTGCGACATTAGCACAAGTTGGGAACCATGGGTTGGATCATCCGGTCTACTTCTCCAGCAGACTACTCTCGAAGGCAGAAAAGAACTATAGTACGATGGAAAGGGAAGCACTCGGCATGGTCTATGCCGTACAGAAATTTAGACAAGAATTCACATTTACTATCATAGTGCGGCCGAGCAAAAGCCATGTGATTGTAGACCAACTGTCGAGAATCAAATCGGGAGAGCAAGCCAACGGGGTGAATGATGATTTTTCGGACGTGCACCTATTCCGCATCGCGGTTTTACTAGCTTGGTACACCAGCATCAGTGAATACCTCTCAACATCACAGTTTCCCCAAGAACTGCCAGCAGGGGAATGATGCAAACTGGTCCTGAGAAGCAAAATATTCCAACTTATCAATGGGCTTCTCTACAAGATGGGGTTAGACCAAGTACTCCGACAATGTGTGATGGAGGAAGAAGTCCCTAGTATTTTGAGGGAAGCACACGAAGGGTCGGCAGGAGGACATATGGGGCCGGACACAACAGCTAGGAAGGTATTGCTCGTAGGACTATGGTGGCCAATGCTACACAACGACACCAGGGAGTGGGTCATGAGTTGTGATACATGTCAGCGGGCGGGAAAACCACTGAAGAGGGATTTCATGCCATTAAACCCCTCGGCTACTCAAGAGTTATTTGAGAGATGGGGACTTGATTTTGTGGGACCATTGAAAACCAACAGACCAAGGCGGTGCAGGTACATCGTAGTGGCTATAGAGTACCTAACGAAGTGGGTAGAAGCACGGGCCCTACCGGACAACATGGCTGTGAGCACAACAAGGTTCATCTATGAACAAATCATCACTCGGTATGGCATCCCGATCCACCTAACAAGCGACAGGGGAGGTCATTTTGTGAACCATGTAGTAAAACTCCTTACAACGGAATTTAAGATTTTTCACTCCCTATCTAGTCCTTACTACCCGAGAGCCAACGATTAGGCGGAGGCGACGAATAAGATTTTGGTCTTTGTAATCTACAAGTTGTGTGGTGTGGAAAAGGAAGATTGGGAGAAGTTGCCGTCGGTCTTATGGGCATACCGCACCACCTATAAAGTAACGACAGGCCAGACACCCTTTCAGCTGATGTATGGCCAGGAAGCTGTCGTCCCAATGGAATTCATCGTGCCAAGCCTCCGAATATCTATTGATAACAAACTTGGCGATATGGAAAGCCTTAGGGAACGCCTCTATGCTCTAAATAAACTGGATGAAAGGAGGATGATGGCACAATGGGCAACAGACATCGTCAAACAATGCAGGAAACACTGGCATGATAAGCACATCCGTCGAGCGAGGTTCACTCCTGGACAACTTGTTTTGAAGTACAATGGACGAAATGAAATTAAGCCCGGAAAATTTAAAGTTAAGTGGATATGCCCCTATAAGGTCCAGGAGGTCGCAGTTAATGGGTCTGTCAAGCTATGGACTCTGGATGGACAGGAAATTCTGGATGCCATCAACGGTTCGAAACTAAAAGTGTACCATCAAAGGCCGGAGGCGCACCAACGGCAGTTAGCCAATTAAAATTTAAAAAACAAAAAAAAAAAAAATGGAAAAATGGGGAAAATTGAAAAAATAAAATAAAAAAATGAATAAGTGAAAAACACCGTACGACCGTACAACAAAGGTGAAGCATACATTGGATTGACTGTACGGTCACTACCAAGTCAAACAGAGGGTATCGTAAGACACACTAAAAGCCTCAAAAGCCCAAGATATCTACCATATAGCATAAACAGTACAGGGAAAAAGAAAAATTGCATGTCTTAATTAGCGTATGGCAAAGGACAGCATGTGGTAACCGTACAACTGTAAAAATAACGAATGAAGGATTATCGTACGGCAATAAAAGGCATACGAAGTATAATAATTGCACCGTATGGAAGAAGTACGGCATAAACATGACATAAGTTGACACGAGCTTGCAAGATTACAATCATTCCATCGTACGACCGTACGAAATACATTGAGAAGGAAGCAGAGTGTTTTGGGTGCACGTGCCTGTACGGCAAAAGCCAAGACACCGTACGGTATGCAAAACATCATAACCGTACGGTAGAAGAAGACAATGCACCATACGGTTGGGAGAGACAATAAATAAACAGTACACCATACAGAAAGGAAGCGTGAAAAGGAGCTCACGTGAAGAAACTTGCACGATACGGTTTGAGCAACCTCAGTTCCATACAAGCATCAATAAGGAGCATAAGCAATTCCGTACGGTGACCAAATTGCAAGAAGGAATAGGGCAAAAACATGGTAAAAGCAATAGTTAAAAAGGTTTGGGTTCCGTACAAAATTTGAGAAGACTATTTTCATTAGGCGAAGACTGAAGAAGAGGATGAAGGCAGCAAGCATCTGTACGGTAGTTAATAACTGGTTATATCTTCATCAGGAATAGGAAGCAACAAATATGCAATCTGCAGGCAAACGTAGTTCGAGGAAGAGATTGGAAGAAGACCTTAGAAGCATGAGCAGAAATACATGAGTTGCAGGCGCAGGTACAGGGAAGAAGCTGAAAATTCACAAGCCCCAAATGGCGGTTGTGGGATCTCAGAGGGAGGAGGTCATAGCACAAAACATTGCATTCGAGGGTTTGAATGGCCTAGAATGCCGAAGATGGTGGAATGAGAGTGATAATTCTCCGGACACCCTACTCCTCAAGGACAACCTGTCAAGGGCTCAGGTACAATGGGTCATTCAAATGCCCATTTTTTGTATCAAGGATTTCGAAGGACCACTGTGGGCAATGATTGAGGCCTTCGACAGATTTTCAAAGACCAGCACTATTCCCTGCCTGAACCACTCAGTGACAATTTCTTTTACAGTATCTGAGTTTCGCAGAGTATTCGGTTTGCCAGACAGAGGGGTACAAGTTGACTAAAGGCCACAGAAGATGACTGCAAAAAATAAAGATTTCTACATCCCACTGATTTGCAGAGATGATCTCACCCCGGCAGAGGAGTCTCTCCGAAAGGCATCGCATAACCGCGACATCAAGAAGACATTTATCAAGGAAGGCCACTGGCGAGGTCTTATGGACTTGGTGAAGAGCCGGCTTACAGGGTCTAGCCGTGCCTCTGATATTTCATTTCAGCAGGTCACATTGATGAATCACCTCCTCGGTGGGAGAATGTACGATTGGGCGATGGTGTTGGTAGAGTGGATGTATGCTTTCATGACACTTCAGCACCGCACCTTTTACATGCCACATTATGCCATTGGGCTTTTCTTGGACGCAATTGAGCGGCAGATCCCAGTAGACATACTATCATCGGAGATTAAGGTGGGCCCCTTGGTGGAAGGCGAGCCCCCAATCATGAGATGGCGTCACCTAGATATACTTGGAGGTCAGAAGGTCGGAGCTGGTTCGAAACGAACCAGGCAAGAGTTGGAAGTCAGTGGGGATCACGGGGATACAGATAGTGGCGGTGAAGCGACATCAAAGGAAGGGAGCGATTCGGAGGATGATGATGAAGATAAAGTAAGGGTAATCTCAGCTACTTTGTTGTTATTTCCACGTCCTGTACCCTCCAGTGGGACCCAAGTTGCTTTGATCTTGGGCCCTATGACCATTCCAACATTTGGCCAAGTACGGACCCCAGTTTAGTTGACTTCCCCTGTGGCCACATCAGCAGGGGTTTCTGTAGTAGATACACTTCCGGAGCTAGAGACTGGCGATAGTGAGAGTATCCCTTCTGGCAGAGACATGGGGAGATGATGCAGTTTGCCGAGCAGGGTAGGATGGAAACTGGTCAGGTACGGCTAGCGATGGTGGGGTCGGAGCCGGTGGTAACCTTTGGAGATTCCATGTTGATTGAGTCCAACCATGACAGTATGGATGGAGGAGTGCCTGTTGAGGAGTGCTCGACACCTATGTGTCAGACTGGACCACCCGTGCTAGTGCTTTTCTGGCATAGAGATCTCTCACACCGGTGGCACGGGGATCCGCTATTTTGTCCCCTCAGCGAGAGGACTCCCATTTGGAGGAAGGCGTAGTGGGTGATGCTGGAGGTGGCGGACAGAGTGTAGAGCCAGAGGCAGCTGAGGTGCCGGCAAGGAAAGGGAAACCGGTTGAGGTGATGATGGCAGAGGATCTGGTAGACTATATGGAGTCTCTGGAATTGGTGATTGGTAAGGGTCGGTGGTTGGTGCAGATAGTGATCACGACACGGGAGACGGAAGAGGCTCAGGAGAGGGCTCGGGAGGCAGCGGAGAGATCTCGGGAGGAGATAGCTGCCGAATTAGCAGCAGAGTGAAGCGCCTGGCACGCAGAACGTGCAACATTGTTGGCACAGCTGGAGGAGCAGAGGGCCTGGCAGGCAGAATGTGCAAAATTGTTGGCACAGCTGGACACAGCCAATATTGGCAGGAGTCTTGCAGAGGGCCAGTTAGCTCAAAAGGATACGGAACTCCAGGAGGCTACCCTGATGCTCAAGGAAGTAGTTGAGGTCAATTTGCAGATCCAGACAGATTTGGATATCCGTACGCAGCAGGTCTACCAGTTGAGGCGATAGGGCAACTCTTCAGCATCCCAATCATCGATTCCAGGGATGCCCCCTTCCACCTCTGCTTAGCTGATTTCTTTGTTTATGTACTAGACATTATCTCCATTTTGTTGTTAAGTCGTTGAAGACGACTTTTCCTTTGGGGGGGATGATGTTGTCGGGTATTTTGGGGTAGTTAGACGGTTGGAGTCCGAAGGCATTACACGGGTGCGATGGTTCGCCTCACACCCCTTCGGATGTTATATGTATGAACTTGTTCCTTTAATGAAGGCACGATTGTTATGTACGGAAACTCTTGTGATTACATCAATACAATAGTCTTCTATATTACATGCTGAGTATTTGACCGTGTCTATGCAATTACTGTCTGTTACTCCACGAGGGTAAACATCTTCCATGAGGGTAAACATCTTCCACGAGGGTAAACAAGTGTGATGCATCCAATGAAGGCATTAGGGCCGTACTAATGCAAGATCGTCACCCCATTGCATTTGAGAGTTGGAAGCTCTTGGGAGCTGAGCGATTGTATTCCATCTACGACAAAGAAATGCTTGCCATTGTGCACGCTTTGATGAAGTTTCGACAGTACCTCGTTGGGGAAAAGTTCGTCATTCGTATGGACCATAATAGCCTGAGGTATTTCCTGGAGCAAAAGGAGTTGAACGAACAACAACAAAAGTGGGTGAGAAAAATCCAAGCATTTGACTTTGATATTGAATACGTGAAGGGTAAAAATAATGTCTTGGTGGATGCGCTATCAAGAAGGCCTGCCATATGCTCTTTGTCTCAGATCTCGGCAGATTGGAGGGCACACTTGTTGGTTGAATATTCCAAGAACACATTCCCATGCCAGTTGATGGATGGTGAAGTGGAGGATGATAGGTACTGGATGGTTGATGACATCATTTACTACAAGGACAAAATTTATTTGGTAGCCGAGTCCAAGATGAAGGAGAGAATTTTAAAAGAGATGCACGACTCACCCTTGGCCAGGCATCTGGGATACCTAAAGAGCTATAGAAAAATCAGGGAAAGGTTTTCGTGGAAGGGTCTCAAGAATGATGTCCTATAGTACGTTAGGGAATGTGCCACTTGCGAGTAGAACAAATATGAGCACACCCTACCTAGAGGACTACTTCAACCATTGCCAATACTTGAACAAAAGTGGGATAGCATCTCGATGGGCTTCATTTCTGGGCTTCCTAAGGTGCAAGGGAAGATTGTATCTTCATTGTGGTTGACCGGCTTACCAATCATGCTCACTTCTTTTCTATTTCCATTGGGTATCAGGCGGCACATGTGGAAGAGTTATTCTTCTGTGAAGTATTTCGTCTGCACGATCTTCCCCGAAACATAGTAAGTGACAGGGATAGTTGCTTCCTCAGCACTTTTTGGACATAACTGTTTTGGCTTGTAGGAACAACACTGTCACCAAGTATGAGTTATCACCCACAAATAGATGGACAGATAGAGATTGTGAATAAGTGGCTAGAAGGTTACCTTCGAAACTATGTTTTGGCACAACAAAAGGCATGGGTTAAGTGGTTGCATTTGGGTGAGCACTGCTACAATACCATGTACCACATGTCAATTGGGATGGTGCCATTCAAAGCATTATATGGGTATGAGCCCCCATCATTCGTGGATATGGCATTGGGTGATAGTTGTGTGCCAAAGGCCAAGGATTGGCTACAAGAGGGTTTGGATATTCTGAGATCTCTCAAGGAAAATCTTCAAAGGGCCCAGAACCAGTAAAAGATGTATGCTGACAGGCACTGAATCGAGAGAAGTTTTAAAGTTGGTGACTTGGTATACCTCCGGCTTTAGCCCTATAGACAATCTTCTTTGAAGCCATGTGGCAAAGAGAAGTTGAGGTCACGTTTTTCCGGGCCCTACCGTGTGGTTTGGAGGGTAGACGAAGTTGCTTACGAATTGGAGCTTGCTGAAGGGAGCCGAGTCCACAACATGTTCCACGTGTCTTGCTTGAAGAAGGCCGTGGGAAAGCATGTCATAGTATCAAAGGATTTTCCGCCCATCGATGAAGAAGGAAAATTAGCTCTGGAGCCAGCCGAGATCATGGACACCTTGGAGAAGAAGCTGAGGACATGCACCATTAAGGAGTTTCTTGTGCATTGGAAGGATCTTCTGATAGAAGATGCTACTTGGGAAGGTGAACATATTTTGGAGCACCCTAGTTTGCAATTGCTTGAGGACAAGCAATTTTCAGGTTGGAAGGACTGTGATGTCCCCGTTATTAAATAAAATAAGATGATAATATTTATGTTTGGGGTCTCGATCGATTCATGTATATCTTGGGCCCATCTTTTATTTTTACCACAGGTTTAGGTATTGCCGTCTCGGCTCTATTTGTGCACCCTTGGGAGTCTATCCGACGGGTATTTATGAACAACGTGTAGGATGCATTTCTTATGCAATTTGGAATATTTTATTTGTATTGCGAATTCTAGTTGGAGTTCTGTTGTCCACTATTTCGGAGGCGAAAGATCCTCCCTATTTGGTACTTGCAATTTTGGTGGTTTAGAGCCACCCTAGTCTACCGTTGGAATTATCATTCTGATATTTCACTGTGTGCTCCAATTTTGTGAAGTCTTCTGTAGAAGACAAATTTGTATTCAACAACCATATCCGAATTATTATAGTCTGTAGTTCGTTCGTTATTTGAATCTGAATTATTCTGGCATTGCTGGTGTTTTGGCGACCATCTATTTGATATTCTTCGGTGTTGATTTACTATTGTCATCTCCTCTTCCATTAAACATAATTCTTTGTCTATGGCATAATAGCTTGTTGGCGATACCCTCATTCTGAAAACGGCACTGTGCTTGAAGTATTTGTGGTGGAGTGTAACCGCTGTACGGACTTGATACTGTGCGGTCAATGGTAGTCAATGGTAGTTGATCACCGAAGGCTGAAACACAACTGATTGTCGTGTTTGTGAGAGAGAGGAAGTCATTTTGTAGGTACCGTATGATCTTGACAACACTCTGTACGACCTGCCTCTCACACCGTATGACCCTGCTGCCCACCGTATGGGCTACAGTCTACATCGTACGGACTCCAAGACTCTTGCATGCAGTCTATTCACTTCGTATGGACTTTTGCATCAAACCGTATTGCACACATTGGTCAGGTTTGTTTGAACGTACGAACATAGGTTTGAACGTACAATCTAGATTTTTGCCGTACGACCTCAAGACTTCCAGTCCATCAATAGCACCAGTGATCAGAGGTTGGAAAACGTTTGGAATGGAACATTTCATACACTTAAGGAGGGGTGTTGATGTAATTATTTAATTGTGCCTTATTTTTTAAATTTTTCTTAGATAGGATATGATAAATTATTACATGTAATTTCTTTCATTCGTGGGATCATGTTTTTTCCTTAGCTTCACAAATTCGGAAACTTAGTTACAGCCATCACTTGTTTTTTGGTTTTATGTCTTATCCTCATCCTCATTAGATTTGGAAAGTGTAAGGCTATATATTGGAGCACTTTCTTATCACTGAATAATCTATTTGCATATTAATCTCTCCATGCTCTCATACTGGATTTTAACTAATTTTTTCATTTTGCACGATTCGTAGATTTGTTTGTAGGTTTTTGTAATCTTCTATGATCACCTAAATGTAGGCTTCTATTCAAATATATATTAAATCCTTTTTTTTTTGTTGTCAAGAAAGTAACATATTGAAACACATTTCATTAGGATACAATGCAAACAAAATCACATAAATATAGATAGTATCATAGATTGAAGGGAATGCACCTAGTGTTTCATCCACTAAATGGTGAAGATTTATTCCAAAAGAAGAATAGGCTGCTCACAAAATTCTCAAGCCAAACTCTAGTCAAAACATCTGAAAACTCTGATTGGACCCCCTTTGGATGCACAAGTAGAGACTTTGAAGTTTGTATGAATCTATCCACTGAAATCAAAATGTCACACCCTTTGAATTTGAGATTTGAATGTTTTTGTCCTCAAATTTTGTAAGCTTTTGCTATTACATAGCTGCCACGAAGAAGAGTAAAGTTTGTCTTTTAAATTTTTTTAAAGTGAAAAGATGCCTTCACCAAAAAAGCTCTTCTTATCTAGCCACTCCCTTTTTTTACTTTGCCACCAAAAAACATTTTGATACATTAAATGCAGGAAAACTGATCTCATTTTGAAATTTAAATTCATATTTCTTAGACATTAGAATCTTTTCTTGGGTTTTAAGTCAAAATTCTATTATATCTAAAATGGCATTAAGTTGAATTTGAATTAAATTCATCAAGTTTAGCAATACCCCAAAGAACATATCATTACTTAAGATTGACATCTTGGATACCTAAAGTGTAAAAAACACAAATTAGAAGACTCGAAGCTGAATCCAATGACTACAAGCCTAGAAAATACGTCTAGATCTCTTATAGTCAGAATATAATCATAATCAGCTGTTAAAATCTCCAATATGACTCTGAATTACACTGAACGGAAACCAGGGTAGACTATAACACATATAGGGGAATCATCAAGGCCACTCAAAGCTTGGTCTCACCTTGTAAAAAATAGGAATATCCTTAAAAATAAGAATTTCCCTTTTATTTACCAGAAATACGATACAATAAACATCCATATAGCTACTTGTACTTATTCTTCATACATACAAACTCCATGCACCACTGCATTCCACACAAATAGGTGAGTATGGCTCACAGCTTGCTATCATCTAGAAAGGGACATTGCATGCTTGTGTTGAAACATGTTCACATCTGTATGTTTGTGTGGAAATGGGATTGACTTAATTGATATTAATTTTTGCAGGCTGTCCACTCTGGAGCAGACCTTGAGTCTTCCATTGCAACATGCATTGGTTACAAGGCACAGGTAATATATTTGACATGCATTTCAATGTGAATTATAATGATCCGCTTTTTGATAAATTTTTACGAAATGTCTAACCAATCACCCATCATTTTATTATAGGGTCATGATTTTATGGGTGGATTACAAGTTCAACCTGTCAGTGGCTTATCACCTGAATTGCCAGTAATAATTATTTCTATTTTAACATAAGATGAGGCATTCAATTAATGAAAAAATCTTACATTCTAAAACTGATGTAGATCGTCATCTGTTTCTATTTTGATTTTTCAGCAATCAATAATTCTTATATTGACATTTATTTCTGATAGAGCAATTGTTCTAATGCTCACTGGTTAACGACATCAACAGGGACTACTAAAATGTGTTCTAGAGCATGTTGAAGACAAGAAGGTGGTTGTGCTCCTTGAGGTGAGTTGTATGCTTCATGCCCTTTATCAAACCAGGGCGTTGCTCATGACATGTCTATAGAAGTTTTTTATTTATTATCCAGGTTTTCTAATATTGTATCTTTCAAGAGTTGTAAATTTATCTGATGTTATGTAATAATACAGGCCCTTGTAGAGTCGAGGTTGGAACTTCGTCCTTCTCTACTTAGATCACATGAAAGGCTTAGGGATCTTATTTTCTTGGATCTTGCTCTTGACTCAACTGTTAGAACTGCCATGGAAAGAGGATATGCAGAGCTAAACAATGTCTTCCCATTGGTAAATATTTTTCTTAGATATTATTTTGCAAGGATCAAAGAAACATTTAAATTCATGTAAGATTTTACTTTTGAATTGCTTTCCTTGATTTTAATACTCACATTTTCATGTTATGCTCATCTGATGCATTGCAGTTGTTTTCAAGTGCAGGATATTATTTATTTTATAGCTTTGGTGCTTGAAAATTTATCATTATCGTCAGATGATAATGAAGAGTTTATTTATTGCCTAAAGGTACTCTTCTTTATTCAATTTGTGCAAAACATATAGGTTTTAGCAGTTTGAGATGAATTTGTCCTTTCCTATGCTACAATGTGTTGTGTGCCCATAATTGTTGCATCTTGCTTTGGGGGATCTATATATATGGTTCTATAAAAATGTGTTTTGTGCCCATAATTGTTGCATCTCTAGCATTCAACATTGTAAGTTTAGGGAGCAAAAGAATTGTAACTCCTATTATCCACCTTGGTGATATTCTTTCTCTTGTTCCAGCCAGAATTCCTTATATGAGTTCTACAATTAATTCCTTTATGACCAAAGTGATTGCATGTAAAACAATAACCAATGAAAGGATGATGGAACTTGGTCATTTGAACTTGTCTTTGTGGCAGGGATGGCTTGAGGGTATTCTTCTTGTTTCTTTGGTGGGTGCTTGGTTTTGGTGCAACAAGATTTTTCTTTGATTGACTACATGCTCCTTTGGTAGGTTTTTTGAGTGCATCAACATAGCTCCTTGACTTCTCTTTGTTAGTCTCTCTTAATGACACTTTGGATTCTTCTTCCTTTGCATTATTTTTTTCTTCGTGACCTAGTCTAGTTATGTTTGATGTTGGTCTTTGGCTATTAATAATATCTCCTAGAATTTTAGAACTTTTCTCAAACTTGAGATTTGTGTTCATCTTGATGGTTGTTTTGTCTAATTCATTCCTTGAGAACTATTTCAGATTCTAGTTGTTCACATGTTTCTTTTTTCAGTTTTAGTTGTGATCTGATTTCTTCCTCTATTTTCCTTTCTTCCTCAATTTGAACTTTCAAATCGATGATTGCCTTTTCTGATTCTTCAAAAGATTTGGTCTATGTAAACTATTCCTGAAATAGGTCCTTGTATTTTAGAACCTTCTTCCTAAGTCTCTCTATTTAATCTGTGGCATGGTAAAGTTCTTCAAATTTATTTTCATCACTATCTTCAACATTAGGCTTGATCCTTATATCCTGATGTGGAAATTTTGTTTCTTTGTCATTATTTTCTATGGTATTCCCTGAGTTTCAAATGTCATTAATAGCATTTCTTCATAATTATCCCAGCCACTCTCATCGTATGAAGTATTGCCTCTATATGTATAAAGACTCTTCTTATAGCCATAATTCTTTTTGTTTTTACCATACTTGTGGATAAACTTTTTTTGCTTCCTTGGGTAAGGCTCCTCTCCTTTATCGCTATCACTTTCCTTGAGGTACGTCTTGATGTGAGTTTCATGCCACCACAACATGCAGAATCAAATACTTAGTATTCCAAATGAAACACCAAATCTCGAACTCTCTCTTGGATAAGGATGTTCGTATGCTAAACAATGTATCTGGATTGTGTGATCAAATGAGACAACCTCAAGGTTCCTTCTTATTGTGGACTTTCACTCATTTTTAATGATGTGATATCCTAGTTAGCACAAAGGGACTTATGCTATTCATCCAATGGATATCAACCACTTCAACTACTTCCAACCAAACAAATTGCAAGAGGTGATGAATGCATTTGTGACTCTACTAGACTTAGTTTAGCCATCAACATCAACCAAGCTAGTGCGATCTCCTAAGGTAAATGTAAGATGTTCAAAACATAGTTCAAAATATCGTTATCGACGACTTATCACCGAGGGCAAAAAAAAGATATTGGCAAATATCAGAGATAAGTTGAGAACTTCTTGGGAACTTAAAATTTTTTAAAAATTTAATTAGAAATGCATTTTTTTGCAAAATTTAGTAAGGAGATGCATCAAATGAGTCAATAAATGAGAAAGAAAACTAAACAAGCTAATCTAGATATATATAAATTCAAATAGGATACAAAATCCCATCCTCATGTGGAATGCTAATGGCTTGTAGCCATAGTCTGATAGTCTAAACTCTGAAGCAAACTAAAAATAGCAAATTGTCTTTGTAAAACTAAAAGAAAATACAAGTATCAAGTACCATATCAAAATAGTAAAAATGCTAGACTGGGAGGGGGTCTAGCTGTAGAAGTTGGACTATTTTGTCTTTCCTTTGTTGTTAGAGTTACTTAGATGCTTGGGGGTATCGATGTTTATTTTGAATCGGTTAATGTTTGTGATAGGAGTTTTGATGTTGATTTGGTCTTACTTGAACTGCATCATCAAAGGACGTATCACATAGATTACCTAGGCTTGGGTCATTATTGTTGATTTGTCAACATAAATCTTAATATGTATGCTACATCAAAAGTAGAGTAACGATTTTCCCTTGTTGGAAATGATACATTGTCTGTAAACTTCGTGTGATGGCTTTATACTTTTACTGTCAGCCTGGGACCTTGCATTGTAATATTTGTTGTGGTATCATCCTAATATGTTTGATTATGGTTTCGTAGCTTTGCTTATAATTTATTTGGCACTTGTATGTTATATTCTAGATTATTACAGTCCTTCACTTGAATTTCTTAATCCTTCATATGCCTGATGGAAATGAATCCACAAGAAATCACTCTAGAATGCTGCAAATGAGTTTTGGAGGTTTGCGCAAGAGGGATTTGAATTCAATTATGCAGACTTTGAGGTGCCTATTGCATTCAGATCCAATTTGAACTTTTGAAGACTTTGTGTTGTAGGAGGACAAATTTTTATAGTTGGTAGTGGATGCAATTACTTAGAATTGAAGACTCTGAGCTTTAGGTATAGGCATTTTAATTAATTTTGAGAGTATTCGGTAAGAGACTTTGTGCCTTACTAGTTATTCTACTTGAATCCTAATTTGGGATAATTGCAAGAGACTTTGGGTTCTTGTACTTATTCCACAAAATATAAAAAGTAAACTATTGCCCCTGGTATTGTTCTTACGTCAATTCCAGGGTCACTGGTATTATCGTAGCAATAAGGCATTTTTTGTTAAGTTGGAAACTTGTAGTTGTATGCAAATCATTCTTGAAAAAAAAAGAGAAATTGATTAAGTGAACCGCCCTTTTTTGTAATTTTAGTTAAGTTCCTATTGAATCCACCTATGGTAAGAAGGGAGCCTCCTATATTGTTGAGAGTAGAGAGAAATCTCATGAGACGTTGCCTAAAGTCACAATTTTGTAAGTTGTGGTTACAGTGACTTACAAAATTTTTAGCCAACAGTTTTTCGTAACTTTGTTGGGAACATGACGCGCATTTGAAAGCCTCATGCTTTCGTTTGAAGTATACCCGTGTCCTTTTTCATTGTAAATATTCATTGTAATTTTATTTCTTGTAGTGTTTTTTAAGTGTTTACCAAGGACATGTAAATGGCCCAAGGTCCTTGGGGAAATGCTTTTGGTCCGTTGAATCTAGCTCTGCCTCTACATGCTCTTCTTGATGGCTCGCGGAAGAATTTTCCTAAGTTCTTTGGTGATGGACAAAAACATTTGGATGAACATATTGCTGCTTTCTACATTGCATGCAGTGTTCATGGTGTTGAACATGAGGACGTGTCTGTAAGGTTGTTCATAGAAACTCTTCAAGGCTTGGCTGCAGATTGGTTTTACCATTTACCACCACATACTATCACAAGCTAGGCTACTCTTATAGCCAAGTTTGAAGAAAGATTCAAGCCTCCTGAAGATGCTCATGCATTGTTGGCTCAACTTGCACAACTGAAGAAGGCATCTCACGTGCCTATGCGTGAATTTGTCACTCATTTCAACAAGTTGACACAAAGAATTGCAGTTGTTGCTCAACCTACAGCTGCAAATTTGAAGTGCTTCTTTGTAAATGCACAAATTCACAAAGTTAGTTTTTTGTTAAGAAGAGTAGCCTCAATTACTCTTGCAGCTGCACAGAAATTGGCAATTGAAATGGAAGATGATTTCATTCTTGCCGAGAAGATAAGAATTGAAGCAAGTGGGTTTGAAGAAAGCTATCTTTCTTCCGATTCATTTTCTTCCATCACAAGGATGGATCTTGCGGTGTAGAGGTTAGCAAATGAGTTGCTTACCCTCAAAAAGAAAATAGCTCAAGGTATGTTCTTCGTTCCTCACGAAGATGTACAAGGAAGGCCTCTCCCAAATGTTGCTCGTAATTTTTTTGGTGGGAATCAACCACAGTTAGTTTCATCACTAAAGAAGCTTGCTATGGAGGCACCATCAGCAAAGGCAGCAACAAAGTATCCTGTATCCGAAGCTAGTGATCTTGCTATTATCTTCTAGGAAAAGGAAGAAGACATAGCTGGCGACTCTCATAACTAGTTCACGCAGTCTCAGAAGGCCGGTGATGAAAAGATGAGGAAGGCAGATAATCATATCTTAAAAGTGGACATGCAAGCAAGTCTTAATCAAGCTGAAAATAATGTATTTGTATCTCAAGGTCATGAACTTGGGTACACTTTGCATGAATGTCCTACCCCATAGCTTGATAAGGAATCTCTCATAAAAAATCAAGATTTTCCCAAGTTTGAAGTTTGTGAGTAGTATGTTGGGTTACGCAGTGTGGTCATGTTGTCACTTGAATCACGTGAGCAAAGTTTTCTCAATCAACCTGAGGTGTTGGTGGTTGATGAACTAGTCAAGCAAGTTACATCATGCAAGAAGAGTTCAGTCTTCGTACGATCAAGGGAATGTCCAATAAGACATCTAGCTTGGTTGGAGGCCAACAGAAAGTTAGACATTCTAGTTGTACTTGAGCATGAAGATACAATTGAAGAAGAAACTAGAGAAGCATATTTGGTTCAGCAGGAATAGTTTGAATTCATGGACCCATCTTGGAGCAGCAGTACATACGATTCATCTCAAAAAGGTGAAATTGTTCATGTCTTCTAGGAGGTGTTACATCAAGCATTGACATCATTGATCTAGTTGTCCGTGCTCTATCTATACAAAGTTGCCTGTGAACATGGAAGGTACTGCAAGCTGCTAAAAAAAGGTAGCTATTTTGTTGAACCAGTAAATGGTTTTGTAATATCCCCAACTAGGATATTGTCTCAAATCTAATTTTGGTTGTCAATTTTGAATGTTTGACATTTTGTCAAACACTTTGCAAACAACCTCTATCTCGCTGTCTTTTATTTTCAGATTGTATTTGCTTTCTTGGAATGGTTTCAAGTGAAGTTTAAATGCTAGCAAATGATTATTAAGAAATCTAGGCGAGAATTGAAATACAGATGCAATCCTTTTTGATCATTTGAATGCATACATATGATTTCTACATGTAAAATGTGCATCTACAACCAATAGACATTTCTACAAACACTTGGCATGCATCCTTTCAATTCCTTCACCAAAGAAATGTTTACAAATATTTATGCAATTACAAATGTCAAATGTGCACATCTAATTTCATATATATATGAAATCGCTGCTACTGAAGGAATTAAACGCAGCCTAGATAAAGGACGGGCTGCTTGGATGTTGATCGCAACTCCCTTAAAATTGAACGCAGCCCATGGAAAAAAGTACGCAGCCCTTCAATAACACACGCTGCCTCTTACATTCAATTCGCAGTCATACTAGAGTAAGATCGCTGCTGTAATGCATAAATTCATCACCATTTGAATGCAATTAGAGCCTCCATCTTAAAGCTCTCTCATAAAATCAAATTCAAAAGTTATTTCACCTCCTCAAATGATTGAACAATTGAAGAATCCCTGCTCTCCAATGGCTGAAGACAAAACCCTTGTTTCTTGCTCTCATAAACTTCACCAATTTCAAAAAGCTTAAACAACATAATAAAAAGAACTCATGTGAGTCTTTTATAACTTTTGTGGGAGAACTCACACCAATTTCCAGCCAATGTGGGATAAATATACTTTTTCCTTTTAATAAATCATTTCCTCCTATACTTTACCTTGGCTTAAGCTTCCATGAATTAATTGAATAAATGACCCCTTCCAATGATGACTCAACCCTCAACTTAAGTGAAATTTTAAAGTTAAATTATAACTTTATAATAAGTCATTCAATGATTTAATAATAATTTGGCCACTAAAATAATAATAACTCCCAAAATACTTATCCTTTAAATGTCTTTTGAAACATGAGTCACACCTATTATTTCCCCATGTGACCAAATGCACTTTCAAAAATAGAAAGGGTCGTTCTTGAACAACATCAGGCTTACTATAAATAGTAAATGTGGCAAAAGTATAGCAAATAAAGTCCAAATGACGCCAAACCAAAGCATACTGAATCTTGAAGTAAATGCCCACTTAAAGAGACCCTTTGTCCATCCTCATTAGCCTACAAGGGTCACATGATGGGCTACTCAATCTATAGTCATGGCCACGTTAAAAAGGGACATTACAGTCCTCCCTCCCCAAGATTGCTTGTCCTCAAACAATCACAGGAATCAAAGAAACACAATGATCCACTTGGATCCCAAGGATAAATATGCATAATGTCCCTGACACCATCTACAAACTCCTGTGATAATAACTCTATCCACAGAGCTATCCTAAACATACTGTCACCATGCCAACGTCGGCGACTCAACCAATCTGCAGTGCTAATCTTATCTCTACCTAGATCCCAGTAGAGACGAAACTCACATCCATCCACAACCAGAAAGAATGAATATCCGATATCAATTAATAGATCAAATCTCCCTGCACACCCTACCAATCTGCTCTGAGGATGAAGCTCATTTGTGCAACAAGGACAAGAACTCACATATCCCTGATATCCACCCCCTACAAAATCATCATAAGTATGCTGCCCCAACAAGTCACCTCCTACTAACTTGCAGTAACTAACTCCATCAACTGCAGATGGAGTAAACCCATCCCATAAAGGATGATACAACCTAGGAGCCAACCCACACCAACGTGCAACCAAATCCTCAACAGGTGGGTCAAAAGAGAAATGATAAGTGCTCCTCACTATGTAATCATGGTGAAATGATCCAATCTCTGTTAGAGGCTCATCAAAATCCAACTACGAATCAAGAGATGGCTCCAGTCTCTGACTATGAACAATTGATTGGGTAGGATCCTAGGAAACCCTCTCAGCAAACCCAATCACAAAATCCCTGTGGGGAAGCATTGTAGTCAAGGTATCTACAATATTTCCCACTAATAGCTGAATACTGCGAGAACCCCGAATGAGAGTACCCTCAGAAGCTCCGAATGGTCCCTCCTGCAAAACCGGACTCTCAAGCAAGTATTCCATGCAAGACTCCATGCAATAGAAATTATAAGAAGAAATATCAACCTGCTCCCCTGCAAACCACAACTTATCCCTCAGAAACTGTGGCACTTCCAACTGCCGACCGCTATCAGCTGTATGAGAAGAAGAAATAGATTTGGTTCCAGCAGAAGGAAACAAATCACCATGATAGCCCGTCCCCAAACTAGATGATACCATGTCCTGAGAATCAATCGGAGTAGTGTCAAAAATTGACACACTAACTCTCTAGCGAATCCGCTCCTGCTACCTCAGAAATCTCAACAAACTGATCTGTATCATCTGTCATTGTGCTAATAACTGGAGAACCCAAAACCACAAAAATCTCTCTGTAATCCTTCATTGAAGCACTTACCTCCTATGTGTCTACTGCATCTAACTCAAGGATGGATGTAATTGTGTCTCCGACACATCCATCACTGCCAACTGTGGAAGCTAACTCACCACCAACCACCACTATATGCACTTGAACTAGATCTATGGCTGGTAAAAACTGTATCTGCTCCAACTCCACAGTCACCTCTCCCAACTCCAACTGCGACTCCTGAAGAGCCCACTGAGTGCCCTCTAAAGCCTCAGAAGTTGCTGTGAGCTCCTGAGTAATCTCACTCACCTCCTCCTCACTATCCATCAGTGCCTCGTATGCCGTACTCCCCCACTCAATTAGGTGATCCCGGTCGGCTACCAACTGTAAATAATCCTGTCTCAAAATCCTGGCAGCCTCATGCAAGGAATGAATCTCTGTCAAGGAAAGGTAATCACCATGTTCTCATCTGTCATAGGAGCACCCCAACCATAAACAATGAACAACTGATGAGTGGCATCAAAATGCTCAAGAGTAGAAGTAATATCTCTCTCACCTCCTCACTATCCATCAGTGCCTCGTATGCCGTACTCCCCCACTCAATTAGGTGATCTCGGTCGGCTACCAACTGTAAATAATCCTGTCTCAAAATCCTGGCAGCCTCATGCAAGGAATGAGTCTCTGTCAAGGAAAGGTAACCACCATGTGCTCATCCGTCATAGGAGCAACCCAACCATAAACAGCGAACAACTGATGAGTGGCATCAAAATGCTCAAGAGTAGAAGTAATATCTCTCTCACCAACTCTTAACTCGCTAGTCACTGTCCATCAGTGCCTCGTATGCCGTACTCCCCCACTCAATTAGGTGATCTCGGTCGGCTACCAATTGTAAATAATCCTGTCCCAAAATCCTGGCAGCCTCACACAAGGAATGAATCTCTGTCAAGGAAAGGTAACCACTATGTGCTCATCCATCAAAAGAGCACCCCAACCATAAACAGCGAACAACTGATGAGTGGCATCAAAATGCCCAAGAGTAGAAGTAATATCTCTCTCACCAACTCTCAACTCGCTAGTCACTGTCCATCAGTGCCTCGTATGCCATACTCCCCTACTCAATTAGGTGATCTCGGCCGGCTACCAACTGTAAATAATCCTGTCTCAAAATCCTGGCAGCCTCACGCAAGGAATGAATCTCTGTCAAGGAAAGGTAACCACCATGTGCTCATCTGTCATAGGAGCACCCCAACCATAAACAACGAACAATTGATGAGTGGCATCAAAATGCTCAAGAGTAGAAGTAATATCTCTCTCACCAACTCTCAACTTGCTAGTCACATGATGACTCTGCACAATGGGTCTCCTATCCAAAATCTCAATTGTACTATCCACACTACGGTACGAAGCTGTATCAAACAAACCTCCCTCAAGATCACCGTATCTCTGTGACTATCAGCCGAGCACACATCGGCAAATTGAGTACTGCCATCAGACTCACCCTCATCTACCCTCGAGGAAGCTGCTGCTGAATTTGTCTCATCACAATCCTCAGCTACCTCGTCCTCTGCAACCACATGAAAATCCAGATCCTGGGACCCATCCTCACTCAGGAACAACTCAGAGTCCTCCCCTAGGGTCTGATAAAAAAATCATGATTCACTGGAGGTAGAGTCATCCTCATGCCGACCGCTATTAGCTATATGAGAAGAAAAAATAGATTTGGTTCCAGCAGAACGAAACAAATCACCATGATAGGCCGTCCCCAAACCAGATGATACGATGTCCTAAGAATCAACTGGAGTAGTGTCAAAAACTGACACACAACTCTCTAGCAAATCTGCTCCTGCTACCTCAGAAATCTCAACAAACTGATTTGTACCATCTGTCATTGTGCTAATAACTAGAGAACACAAAACCACAAAAATCTCTCTGTAATCCTTCACTGAAGAACTTACCTCCTCTGTGTCTACTGCATCTTACTCAAGGATGGATGTAATTGTGTCTCAGACACATCCATCACTGCCAACTGTGGAAGCAAACTCATCACCAACCACCACGATGTGCAACTGAACTGGATCTATGGCTGGTAAAGACTATATCCGCTCCAACTCCAGAGTCACCTCTCCCAACCCCAACTGCGACTCTTGAAGAGCCCACTGAGTGCCTTCTAAAGCCTCAGAAGTCGCTGTGAGCTCCTGAGTAAGCTCACTCACCTCCTCCTCACTGTCCATCAGTGCCTCGTATGTCATACTCCCCTAGTCAATTAGATGATCTCGGTCGGCTACCAATTGTAAATAATCCTGTCTCAATCTTGGCAACCTCATGCAAGGAATGAATCTCTGTCAAGGAAAGTTAACCACCATGTGCTCATCCGTCATAGGAGCACCCCAACCATAAACAATGAACAACTGATCAGTGGCATCAAAATGCTCAAGAGTAGAAGTAATATCTCTCTCACCAACTCTCAATTGGCTAGTGACATGATGACTCTGCACAACAGGTCTCCTATGCAAAATCTCAACTGTAGTATCCACACTACAGTAGGAAGTTGTATCCAACAAACCTCCCTCAAGATCACCGTATCTCTCTGACTATCAACCGAGCGCACATTGGCAAACTGAGTACTGCCATCAGACTCGTCCTCATCTACCCACGAGGAAGCTGCTGCTGAATCTGTCTCATCACAATCCTCAGCTACCTCGTCCTCTGCAACCACGTGACAATCCAGATCCTGGGATCCATCCTCACTCAGGAAGAACTTAGAGTCCTCCCCTAGGGTCTGATAAAACAAGCATGACTCACTGCAGGTAGAGTCATCCTCATGCCGATCGCTATCAACTGTATGAGAAGAAAAAATAGGTTTGGTTCCAGCCGAAGGAAACAAATCACCATGATAGCCCGTCCCCAAACCAGATGATACTGTGTCCCGAGAATCAACCGGAGTAGTGTCAAAAACTAACACACAACTCTCTAGCGAATCCGGTCCTGCTACCTTAGAAATCTCAACAAACTAATTCGTATCATCTGTCATTGTGCTAATAACTGGAGAACCCAAAACCACAGAAATCTCTCTGTAATCCTTCACTGACGTACTTACCTCCTCTGTGTCTACTGCATCTTACTCAAGGATGGATGTAATTGTGTCTCCAACACATCCATCATTGCCAACTGTGGAAGCAAACTCACCACCAACCACCACTATATGCAACTGAACTGGATCTATGGCTGGTAAAGACTGTATCCGCTCCAACTCCACAGTCACCTCTCCCAATTCCAACTGTGACTCCTTAAGAGCCCATTGAGTGCCCTCTAAAGCCTCAGAAGTCGCTGTGAGCTCCTGAGTAAGCTCACTCACCTCCTCCTCACTGTTCATTAGTGCCTCGTATGCCGACTCCCCCACTCAATTAGGTGATCTCGGTCGGCTACCCACTGTAAATAATTCTGTCTCAAAATCCTGGTAGCCTCACTCGAGGAATGAATCTCTATCATGAAAAGGTAACCACCATGTGCTCATCTGTCATAGGAGCACCCCAACCATAAACAACGAACAACTGATGAGTGGCATCAAAATGCTCAAGAGTAGAAGTAATATCTCTCACCAACTCTCAACTGGCTAGTCGCATGATGACTTTGCACAACGGGTCTCCTATGCAAAATATCAATTGTACTATCCACACTACGGTAGGAAGCTGTATCCAACAAACCTCCCTCAAGATCATTGTATCTCTCTGACTATCAACCGAGCACACATCGACAAACTGAGTACTTCCATCGGACTCGTCCTTATCTACCCCTGAGGAAGCTGTTGCTGAATCTGTCTTATCACAATCCTCAACTTCCTCATCCTCTGCAACCACATGACAATCCAGATCCTGGGACCCATCCTCACTCAGGAATAACTCAAAGTCCTCCCCTAGGTTCTGATAAAACAATCATGACTCGTTGCAGGTAGAGTCATCCTCATACCAACCGCTATTAGCCGTATGAGAAGAAGAAATAGGTTTGGTTCTAGCGGAAGGAAACAAATCATCATGATAGCCCGTCTCCAAACCAGATGATACCATGTCTTGAGAATCAACCGTAGTGTCAAAAGCTGACACAACTCTCTAGCGAATCCACTCCTGCTACCTCAGAAATCTCAACAAACTGATCCGTACCATCTGTCATTGTGCTAATAACTGGAGAACACAAAACCACAAAAATCTCTCTGTAATCCTTCATTGAAGCACTTACCTCCTCTGTGTCTACTGCATCTTACTCAAGGATGGATGTAATTGTGTCTCAGACACATCCATCACTGCCAACTGTGGAAGCAAACTCATCACCAACCACCACTATGTGCAACTGAACTGGATCTATGCCTGGTAAAGACTGTATTCGCTCCAACTCCACAGTCACCTCTCCCAACCCCAACTGCGACTCTTGAAGAGCCCACTGAGTGCCCTCTAAAGCCTCAGAAGTCGCTGTGAGCTCTTGAGTAAGCTCACTCACCTCCTCCTCACTGTCCGTTAGTACCTCGTATGTTGTACTCCCCTAGTCAATTAGGTGATCTCGGTCGGCTACCAATTGTAAATAATCCTGTCTCAATCTTGACAACCTCACGCAAGGAATGAATCTCTGTCACGGAAAGGTAATGATGCAGGAGCATCTCGGGTTCTTGGCAATCCTGTGTCACCAAAAAGATGTTTGAAGTTTTCTATGTTGCTCGGTTCCTGCTTTGACTGAGTTGGTTCGGTGTTGCTCGGTTTCCTTTGTTCACCGGTGTTGGTCGTTTATCTCTCTGGCGCTCGGTGAATTTCCCTGGCTCTCGGTGATGCTTGTTTGGCGCTCGGTTATCCTTGCTTACCGAGTTGTTTGTTTTGGATTTCTGTTGAGGCCGACTTGTGTAATTAATTTTGGTCGCGGATTTAATGATGGTATCTATCATTGGGAAGCATGTGGACCCAGATCTGGTCATTCCTTCCGTTGATGATGGATCTGAAGGCCGACTTGATTCGGTGGCCTGTTGTATAAATGTAGTTGTTTGGTTAGAGTTTAGGGAGTCATTTTTGATAGAAGATAGAAGCAAGAAGATTAGAGATTATTGGCAGATCCTCGCATGTTGGAGGACTTCTGTACTTAATTGTAATATCTGGCCTAAACTGGGAAGGCCTTACAGCCCGACATGTATGAATCAATTGAAATAAATATATGAATGATCTCTGCATTTTCTCTCTCACTGTTGTGTTGTTGCTTCCGCGTGTGATCTCTGCAAGGTGGACTTGGTTAGGGTGTGCCTTTGGCCCCTCTCCCTGTCCTACCCTTCCGTTAGGTGGTATCAGAGCGAGGTGAGATCTGGATCTAGGTTTGCGAATCTGTTTGAGGGTTCCTTCTTGTCAAACCCTAGTTGATTTGTTGTGGGGTAGAAGATTGCAATCTGGCCTACAATTGTAGAGGGTTTCAAGATGGTTCGTGGGAGGCGAGATGTGGATCCAGGATTGGCAGACATGTTGAGACAACTTGCTGCTAGATTAGAAGTTGTTGAAACAGCCCAGAGAAGAGGAAGACATCTTGAAGATGTCAGTGATGATGAAATTAAGGAAGAACAAGTTGATGTAGAACCTGCACCGGCGATGGATCAAGGTGAGGAAAGATTGTTGAAGGCTTTGACAAATCTGAAGTCTACACCACACTTTAATCCTCTTGAGTATAGTGGAAAATTGGATTTTGATGAATTGGTGGACTGGATGACCGAGATGGAAAAGTACTTTGAGTATGAAAATGTACCTGAGGAAAAGAAGGTGAAAATTGCAAGCACAAAGTTGAAAAGTTATGCCTCCTTGTGGTGGGAACATTTGCAGTTAGACAGAAAAAGAAAAGGCAAAGACAAAATCAAGGTATGGAATAAAATGGTGAATAAATTGAAAGGAAAGTTCTTACCTTGTGATTATCAGATTAACCTAGTTAGGCGAATGCAAAGTTTGAGGCAGAAAGATAGCTCGATAAAAGAATATACTAAGGAATTCTATAGATTAGATATCAGATCTGGATATGATGAATATGATATGGAAAGAATTGCTAGATATCTGAATGGTTTGAGAGTTTCCATCCAAGAAGAAATCAGTTTGGTCAAATTGGAGAACATTGAAGAGGCTTATCAATTTGCATTGAAGGCCGAGGAGAAATTGAACAAGAAACATGAGCAAAGACAAACAGGTAGAGGTGGTAGATTCTCTAGAGGAAGAGGTAGATCTTATGGTGAAAACAGTAGATCTGAACCTGAAAAGACAAATTTGGTTAAAGGAAAGACCGAGTGGAAAGGTGAAAGTTCATCTAGAGGCAGAGGCAGTAACTACCGAGGTGGTTATAACAGAAGTGGTTTCCGAGGAACTTGTTACAATTGTGGAGGACATAGACCATTTGAGTGTACACATGCAAGTAAGAAGGTCGGTAGCATTAGAAATGCTTTGGTGCAAGAAGAGTCATCGAATGACCCTGAGAAGGAAAAAAACTTGATGGTAAGGAGAGCAGTTTGGAGTGAAAGTAATAAGGAAGATTCAGTAAGGAAAAGTTTGTTCAAGACCAGATGTAGAGTTTCTGATGAAGTTTGGAAGGTAATCATTGACAGTGGTAGCTCAAAGAACTTGGCATCTGAGGAAATGGTTACAAAGTTGCAGTTGAAAAGGTTGGAACATCTGAAGCCCTATCAGATTTCATGGATCAAAGATGAGCATACACTCTTGGTAAGTGAACAATGTTATGTGAATTTGAAAATTGGAAAGTACTATGAAAGGTGTTATGTGATATCATGCCTATGGATTGTTGTCATATTTTGTTGGGTAGACCTTGGCAATTTGATAGACATGCTATATATGATGGGAGATTGCATAAATATACTATTTGGGCTGATGGAAGAAGACAAATCTTGTTACTTTTGATTGAAGAACCTGTTAGTAATGTTTGCACATCTGTGAAAGTTTACTTGATGGAAGGAAGAAAGTTTGTTAAGAATTTGAAGAAGAATGATGCATGTTTTGCTGTGATTGCTAACAAACCGAGTAAGAAAACAGAGGATAGTGTTCCTGAGGAGATTGATAAGTTACTGATCGAGTACAATGAAATTATTTCTAATAATGTACCTAATGGTTTGCCACTGAAGAGACGCATTGATCATTGCATGGATCTAATCCTTGGAGCTAGTTTACCGAATAAGGCACCACATCGGTTGACACCTATCGAGAATCAAGAATTGAAACGACATATTCAAGAATTATTGTAGAAAGGTTCGATCAGAGAAAGTTTGAGTCCTTGTGTAGTACCTGCTGTATTGGCACCTAAGAAGAATGGAGAATGGCAAATGTGTACTGATTCCAGAGCAATTAACAAGATAACAGTGAAATATAGGTTTCCTATACCGAGAATGGATGACATAATGGATAGTTTGACTGGAGCAAAGTATTTTACCAAAATTGATTTGAAAAGTGGGTATCATCAGATCAAAATCAGAGAAGGTGATGAGTGGAAGACTGCTTTGAAGACAAAAGAAGGTTTGTATTAGTGGTTGGTTATGCCTTTTGGTTTAACAAATGCCCCGAGTACTTTTATGAGGTTGATGAATGAAGTTTTGAAGAAATTATTGGGTAAGTTTGTGATTGTATACCTTGATGATATTCTGATATTCAGTAAGACTAGAGAAGAACATTTGCTGCATGTTAAGCAAGTATTGCAGAGATTGAAAGAGGAAAAGTTATTAACCTAAAAAAGTGTTCCTTCATGAAAGAGGAGATTGTGTATTTGAGATTTGTGATTTCAACTGATGGTTTGAAGACGGATCCTGAAAAAGTTGAAGCTATTTTGAATTGGCCTACACTTGAGAATGCTAGTGAGGTAAGATCATTTCATGGTTTGACAAGTTTTTACTAAAAGTTCATTAGGAATTTTAGTTCAATTTGTAATGCTATGACTGAGACTATGAGAGGAGATAAAAGAGAATTCAAGTGGACACATGGAGCTGATAAAAGTTTTGAGACTCTGAAGCAGAAGGTTGTCGAATTGCCTGGTTTGGCACTGCCTTATTTTAATAAGGTATTTCAAGTGGAATGTGATGCAAGTGGAAGTGCAATTGGCGCTGTGTTGAGTCAAGAAAGTAAACCTGTTGCTACATGTAAGGACCAACCTTGTCCTTAGAATTAAAATAACAGAAATAACTAGAAACTTCATTAATAACTTATCAACTTCAATACAAGGCTATAAATTTTTTTGTTTACTTAATAAAGTTAGTCATTGATTGCTCAGGAGATTTTGTTTTAAAAGAGTCCATCTGGGACAAATTTCCACTTAGCCAACCAAGCTCTTCTGTCTTGGGCAATAAAGAGGCTCTTCTGTCCTGGGCAATAAAGAGGTCATCTGGACCCAATCTCTTTCCGTGCGGAATAGAGGATGATGTAAACGACCTAGAAGTCGTTCTTCCATCCATTTGGGATGGGTTATCATAAGGATAGGAAATACCATTGCTTTGATCAGAGACTTGCACTCTTCGGGAACATCCGGGTCCAGAGTAGCTTACTAGAATTTTCACAATCTACCCAAGACTGTGCAATGTTCTTAGCAAGGTTATAAAACAAGATTTGCACCCTTGGATTTTGGGCTTACGGCCTGGTGCAGACCACCGAGATTAATTTTAAGTTCTATACCCCCTCTCGCCTTTCGGGCATCCGGCCAGGTATAAATACCTTCGTGAGAATCATACTTTTCTTAGTTTAATAAATTTAGAAGCTTGAATCTTGACTTGACTGTTAACATGAAACCACTTTAATTGTCCAAGGTACCTGTATGCTAGAGGTATCCTTCACCTACCAGGCTGCCTACATACCCGTATCCACGGGATCAAGGCCATTGAATCTGCTCACACTAATGTAGTATGTAGTTCTGGTTTCTACTTATTTTTGGTGTAACTGTTGCGGGGACAAACTCTTTTGGGGCATTACCCTTCCCAAACAGTTCTTTGTCATCATACACCCACTTAGGCGATTAAGGCAGAATCCTGAATTATTCACTATAATATCAACAATACTTGATTCAAGGTTATAGTTTAACCATGTGTAAGTTTAACCTATGCGCATGTATCCTACTTCCTCACCTTTTATTGATATAGAACTAGCTTTTCCTAAGTTCTTTTTAGAGTTCAACATGAGTTCAGCACTTGACAACCAAAAGTTTATTAGCTGATAACCTTAACTTGGTTACAGAATGATAAGAACAATGAGAAAGTATGCAGGTTAAACTGTTGGTAAGTTCTTTTCAAATAAACCTGCCTCAACTAGTTTCTGGTGAATGTTACTATTCAGATTCCTAGAACTGTGTTATAAGAACATAACCATTCAAAATTGAAGAATAAACAAACCTTTTTAAAACTAGTAACAACATTCCAAGTTCTTAGAGAGGATAATCACCAATTATACTTATTCAGATCCGCTATCCTATAAATTTATTTATAGCAGCACCCAAACCGGTCATAGGGCAATATCATATATGTTGCTACTATTTTGTTGAATCATATTATAATCGTTTAATTTTAATTTTTGAAGTATACAGTATCTATTGAGTTTGTTCTTTGTTACACAACACAATAAAATATTTGATTAATTTTCTGCATGACATTAGATACTTATCTAAAAAAAAGACTACCATGATCCTTTTAAATTGAGGAAATATCATTGCATTTTAAGCTCAAAAGTCCATAAATAATCCAATAATGAACTGGAAAAGGGAGCAGCCAGTTGTTGGCTGGATTAATCTGGTACAAACAACCAGTAACTGTAAAATTCTGAGTATCATCAAATAGCACTATAGCAGTGCCAAAGCATAACATTTAACACAACTACAACAGTATAAAGCATAACATTAAACACAGCTACAACAGTGTTATAACATAATATCAAATACAACTACAACAGTGTTAATACGTAATATCAAATACAGCTACATCTGTATTTAGTCACCATGTTAGAAACAAAATAAAACTTCCATTTGAATACAAAAATAGCACAATAATTTTGTGCTATATCACAATGATAGTATTAGTTTTTTGTATACTGATATTCAGAAATGAACAAGATAAAAGGTAAAATGATTATTTTTACTTGTAGCTAATTTATATATATATATGGGGAACACCCCACAACGCAAGGGTAAGTTGCGAGCCTCTCAATTGGAAGGTCTTGGGTTCAAGTCTTCTTGAGTCCCTTTTTGATCTTGGCTTCTGCCTATTACCCATAAAATTTTTTTTTTTTTTTTTTATATATATATTTTTTAAAGAAGAATCCACCAAAAGAACTATACTGGTCATGTGAAATAATAGAGTTTTCTATAAAAACCTCTTCTTAATGGAATGAAAATAAATATATTTAAAAACTGTTACATACCTGGTATGTTCTGAAAATTATCCTAGCTTTTACTTGTAAGATAAGCAGCCCTAATTCCAAACGTAGCTCTTTCCTTCACTTTTATTTTCTCAAAACAATAACCAGGAAATTTCTGCAAATGAAAAGAACTCACAGGGAAACTTAATATGGTTGGCTCTCTTGCAAGAAAAATCCCAACTTCTGCATATCCCTAAACATGAGACTTAAACCCTATTTATTTCCAACTCTAGTCGGTTCTTCTCTCTTTTGGACATTTCCAGATTTATGCAAATTAGATTTTCTTCTGTCTTTTACCCTGCACGCAGCTAGCTGTTTATGCCATTAAATTCTCCTCCTCCAGCCACGTTTTGTGCCACGACTTTGGTCTTATCATATGCAGACACATTTCTCTCCAGCTGAAGTAACGCACAAGCTATGCTTTTTTAATAATGATCAATTTATTTATTCGGGCATTGGGGAGCATGGATGATATTTTGAAGGTTCATAAATTTTTAATTGTTTTTTAAAAAAGTATGTATCATCAAACCTTAATTTCCTTCTTCACATAGTCGGCTATATTTTATAAAAAGGTATTCTTGTTTTGATAATTTATTATAATGTTTTATAGTTTGTTAATATTTATTTGATATCAATAATATTATTACACATTTGCTCCTTAATTGTTATTGTTTACTTATTCATTATTTATACTCTTATTTTTCTTATTGTTGTTATTTTAATATTTATTTATTAATTACTTATTATTTTAATAAAAATTCTATTCGAACTTTATATTTAATTATCCGAAATGTTGTTATGAATATTTGAAATTATTTTAACCCCAGATCTCGTTAATATTATAGGATACAAGAATTTAATCGCGAAATAATTAAATACATAACATTTAAGAGACTAAATTAAATAATTGCGAAATAATTAAATAAATAACATTTAAGAGACTAAATTAAATAATTGCGAAATAATTAAATAAATAACATTTATGAATTTAATGATTAAACAAAGCATAATGATAAAAAATGTATATAGAAAATTGCAAATGATGGCTATAGGGGTCGTGACATCCCTCCCCCCTTAAGAATGCATCGTCCCGATGCATGATAACATTTAAAATATCAAAATCATGCTATGCATATCAAATTGAACATATAAAATTCATTTTCGAACATAAGAGATTTCAAATCCTTAAAAGTAAATAAGTACAGTATAGCATTATCAAAAGTCAAATTCTATGCTAGCAAAGTTTTCAACCTTTCGTAGAGTTTACCAAAATAACATCTATCCAAAATAACAAAGTTTATAGCTATTCAAATAAATGCGGATAATTTTTCTCCATCTCTGCAGTATCCTCCCAAGTAGCATTTTCTGCAGAATACTGGTCCCACTGGACTTTACATTGATCCACCATTCGATTGCGCAACTGGTATTGTCGCTTCTCTATGATGCGGCATGGCTGGATTGTTATGGTTCCTGGCTCTTCCACCTGCAAGGCATTCCAGCTTAGAATATGTTTAGAATCAGGTTTATATCTTTTTAGCAAGGATACATGGAACACATCATGAATGCGGCTCAGTGGCCGAGGCAGAGCTAAACGATAGGCCACTAGGTTGATCTCCTCCAAAACTTCAAAAGGTCCAACAAAACGTGGAGCCAACTTGGACTTTCTCCCAAAAGATATAGAGCTCTTATGAGGGCGAACTCTAAGAAACACCTTTTCACCTATCTGTAAACTTCTTGGAGTCCTATTTCTATCGGCATAGCTTTTCTGCTGGTTTGCAGCTTCTTTCATTCTTTGCCTGATTAGTTGCACCTAATTATCCATGTCTTGCAACATTTCAAGACCGATTACTACTCTATCCTCCGGCTTATCCCAGCTTAGTGGTGTCCGATACTTCCTTCCATAGAGTGCTTCAAATGGAGCCATGCCAATAGTAGCTTGAAAAGAATTATTATAAGAAAATTCTTCTAATGGTAGATACTCTTCCCATTTGGTTTGCTGATCCATACAATACATGCGGAGCAAATCTTCTAAAACCTGGTTAGTTCTCTCAGTTTGTCCATCAGTTTTTTGGATGGTAAGCTGTGCTGAAGTTTAACTGTGTACCTAAGGTAGCTTGCAAGGTGGTCCAAAACCTTGATGTAAATTTGGCATCCCTGTCTGAGATAATCTTTTCAGGTATACCATGAAGCCTAAAAATTTCCTTGATAAACTTCCAAGCTATAGCTAGAGCATCATCTGTCAAATTCCCTGGAATGAAATGGGCTGCCTTGGTAAGCTTATCTACTATTACCAAAATACAGTTATGCCTACGAGATGTCATAGGTAATCTCTGGACAAAGTCCATGCTTATAACCTGCCATTTGTATTGTGGTACACTATGTGGATAAAGTAGACCTGCAGGATGCATGTGTTCCGCTTTTATCCTTTGGCATTCAAGGCATTTAGCTGTTGTGGTGACTATATCCTTTTTCATACTTGGCCAACAATATAACCTTTTAAGATTAGCATACATCTTATTTACTCGGGGGTGTCCTAAATAAGGGGCTCTATGGGCTTCAGTTAGGATAGTTTCTCTAAATTCTATAAGATCTGGAACAAATATCCGGCCTTGATATTTCATTAGCCCATTAGGTTCAATGGCATATCCTTCGTACTTGGGTTCAGTAGAAGAATCTCTGAGTGCGTCCTTAACTTGCAAATACCATGGGTCTTTAACTTGTTCCAATAAGATCTGATGCTTTAAATCTAGTTGTAAGGTAGAGATTGCCATAATATGCTTTCTTCTACTGAGGGCGTCAGCTACCCTGTTTTCTTTCCCTTTAATATACTCAATCTCAAAGTCATACTCACTCAGGAATTCAAGCCACCTCCTTTGCCTTGCATTTAAGTGAGGTTGAGTAAAAATATATTTCAATCCTTGATGGTCTGTTTTTAACTCAAAGGGTTTTCCCAATAAGAAATATCTCCATTTCTGTAAGGCATGTACTATGGCTACTAATTCAAGATCATGTAGAGCATAGTTAACTTCATGAATCTTCAACTTTCGGGACTCATAAGCAACTATGCCTTCATCTTGCAAAAGGACTCCTCCCAATCCTTCTATGGATGCATCTGTAACTACGGTGAAGTGACCATTAGGGTTAGGTACCTTCAGAATAGGGGATGATGTTAGCTTCTCTTTTAAAACTTGGAATGCCTTATCACATTGCTCTGTCCAGATAAACTTCTTGTTTTTCCTCTACAAGGTAGTAATAGGATTTGCTATCATTGAGAAGTCTCTAACAAATTTCCTATAATATCCTGCTAAACCCATGAAACTCCTTACCTCAGATACATTTTTAGGTATTGGCCATTCTGTTATGGCCTTAATTTTATTTGGATCTATAGATATACCTTCTAGTTGAATGATGTGCCCTAGATAATGAATCTTCTTTTCGAAGAAAGAGCACTTGGACAACTTTTCATATAACTTGTGCTTACGAAGTCTTTGCATCGCTAGTTGGAGATGGGTTAAGTGTCCCTCTTCGTTTTTAGAGTAAATCAGGATATCATCTAGAAATACTATCACAAATCTATCTAGATAATCATGAAATACACTATTCATTAAGTTCATAAAGGAAGCCGGTGCATTAGTTACCCAAAAGGTACTACGGTAAACTCATAGTGACCATATCTAGTCCGGAATGCTGTCTTTGGTATATCCTCATCCTTTATCCTTAACTGACGGTATCCTGATCAAAGATCAATCTTAGAGAACACTATTGCTCCCTTCATCTGGTCAAACAAATCATCAATCTGAGGTAATGGATACCGGTTTTTAATGGTTACCTACTTACCTTATTCAACATTCTATAGTCAATGCATAGTCTCAAGGTTCCATCTTTCTTTTTAACAAATATAATTGGGGCATCCCAAGGGGAGACACTCGGTCGGATTAATCCCTTCTCTAACAGTTCTTGCAATTGTATTTTTAGTTCTTGAAGTTCAATAGTGTTCATCCTATAAGGAATTTTTGATACAGGAGCTGTTCCTGGCAGCAACTCTATTGAAAAGTCAAACTCCCTTTTGGGTGGCATTCCTGGTAGTTCCTCTGGGAATACATCCCGAAATTAGAGGAGGAAGGGGCTATTCTCAAGAGTTGGAGTTTCTTTTTCTTCCTTCTCATTTAAAGCCACCATAAAGATTTGGTTTCCTTGTTTTCGTTTTGCCTTTTTTAGTTGCATGGCAGAGATAGTTCCTATGGTTATAGGTTTGTATACCCTGTATATCTCAACTCTATGTCCATCATCATCTACACACTGTACTATTTTGTGAAGGCAATCAACAGTAGCCTTGTGCTCAGTTAACCAATTGATCCCTAGTATAACATCATATGTCCCCAAAGGGGCAACATACAAGTCTACTTTGGTTCTCAGCTCAGGAAACTCAACAAGAGCATCCTCGAGATATTTGTTAACTATCCTTGTAGCTTTGTCACCATACTGGACTGTCCATGATGTATCCATTTCCTTTGTTGGTAGAGACATTTTCTTAATCATTTTTGGTGAAATAAAGTTTTTTGATGAACTAGTATCTATCAAAATAGAAATAGATCTACCAAGGAGCGTACCTATTGCTTCCAAGGGGGTGTTTTGATGCCTGGTTTGTTGATTCCTTACAACAGCATAAATCTGACGTTGTTGAGGAAGCTGTCTAGAACTTGATCCCCGTCCCTTCGAACAGTCTTTGGCATAGTGATTTCCTCCGTACATAAAACATCCTCCAGCTGGCCCTTTAGAAATCTGAGGTTGCGTGTTCCATCTAGCTCTTGGTGTATTCTTGTTGAAACTATTTCCTTGATTCCAGTTTGCTACTGGTTTTGGGGGGCCACTTCTCCTACTACTACCTTGTTCTCGAGAATCTCTGTGTTCCACCTTTCTTTTAAAAGAGGGTCTTCTATCTTGAAAGGTTTGTTTGGCTGCTACCAAAGACTGGAGCTTCTTTTCTTGTTTACGAGCTCTTTCCAAAACTTGGTTCATGCTCCTGAGGATAAACATGTCTACCTTGGCTCCAATCTCAGTGTTTAAGCCTAAAATAAAATTTCTTGCTTGGGCCCTTTCATCTTTTTGGTAAATAGGGACGAACTTCATTAGCTTGGCAAAACGGTCCCAATATTGTTGTACTGATAAATGCCCTTGTTTTAAATTCATGAACTCAGTCATTTTCTCATCATAATATAGTTGTGGAAGCCACCTCTCACGAAAGTGTTCCACAAACTGTTCCTAGCTTAAGGTTGCCTTGGTGTAGTTAAACTACTCTTTAGTGTTGGTCCACCAGCTGGCTGCCTCTCCTGTTAACTGGGAGGCACCCCATGAAGCCTTCATGCTTTCTGGATAATCTTTTAACTCAAAATACTTTTCCATTTCTATTAACCAATCCTTGATTGCATCCCCAACATGTTTTCCATCAAACTTAGGTGGGGCAATTTTCTGGATGTACTTAGAAGGATCAAAGATACTCCCTTGCCGAGTAGGCCTATCTGTGGCAGCTTGCTTGGGTGGAGGAATTATTGGGGGAGTGGTTTCATGTCCTATTCCATGGAGGTTTTGCTCCTTATTCCCTCCAAGGTTTTCCAGAACATGCTCTATCTGTCCTTGCTTGGTGCTCAAATCCTTTATAGTCTGTTCTAAGTTATGGATCTGATCTCTTTGTTCAGTTAACAAGTTAATGATAGCTTCTATACCGCTCTCAGTTTGTTCTGTTGAGTTTTGATTTTGAGTAGAGGGTGCAGTTCTTCCTCTTATTCCTCCATGGGGTCCTCTAGTTCGAGCCATTAGTATCCTAGTATATGTAAGCCAACAATATTTGTGTTAAAACTGAATAGACTAAATCTTAATCTTTAATTGAATCATTTATTAAAGACATACTTAATACGGACAATCATTGCAATAACTTTTAAAGAGGAAACATCTTTATTTTTGGTACAGTAATTGTTACAAGGGTACTTGCTCTAGGTACGCATTCCACTTTTACATTTATAGAAGATACTATACACATTTACAGATTACATTCCTGGGAAATCTACTCTCGGTCCATTTCCTCTTCTAGCTCCTCCTCTGAGTCAGAGTTTCCTGATGCATTCCTGGGGTATACTTGCTGGTAATGCTCCATAACTTCCTGACTAGTTTTAGGGGCATTACACCCTGTTCCGAAAGGAAAATTTCTTACTGCAGAAGGCTTATCAGCCTTCTGTTTCTGTCCCCCTTTGGATCTTTTGGTTTTGTTCTTTTTAATTCTATTTACCATTGAGGATAGTGTCTCCGTGTCAATGTCCTCTCAAGGGGACGTTGCAGTGGTTTCTAGATGTGTCTGAGGGTCTTGCTGTATATTTACAGAGTTCTTCCTCTTGCGGGCATAAACTTTTTCCGCCATTCTGAAACATAGATTATCAAGTATTAAGATTTTAGTAAGTAAATCATATACAACTTATCACTTCAATTTCCCCTCACTTTTAAAACATATATGCTAACTAGTAGGCCTTCAGGCCGAGCGTTTGAACCAAAAGCTCTGATACCACATGTAAGGACCAACCTTGTCCTAAGAATTAAAATAACATAAATAACTAGAAACTTCATTAATAACTTATCAACTTGAATACAAGGCTATAAATTTTTTTTGTTTACTTGATAAAGTTAGTCATTGATTGCTTAGGAGATTTTGTTTTAAAAGAGTCCATCCGGGACAAATTTCCACTTAGCCAATCGGGCTCTTCTGTCCTGGGCAATAAAGAGGTCATCCGGACCCAATCTCTTTCCGTGCGGAATAGAGAATGATGTAAACGACCTAGAAGTCATTCTTCCATCCATCCGGGATGGGTTATCATAAGGACAGGAAATACCATTGCTCTGATCAGAGACTTACACTCTTCGGGACCATCTGGGTCTAGAGTAGCTTACTAGAATTTTCACAATCTGCCCAAGACTGTGCCAATGTTCTTAGCAAGGTTATAAAACAAGATCTGCACCCTTCCTTGGATTTTGGGCTTACGGCCAGGTGCAGACCACCGAGATTAATTTTAAGTTCTATACCCCCTCTCGCCTTTCGGGCATCTAGCCGGGTATAGATACCTTCGTGAGAATCATACTTTTCTTAGTTTAATAAATTTAGAAGCTTGTATCTTGACTTGACTGTGAACATGAAACCACTTTAATTATGTCCAACGTACCTGTGTGTTGGAGGTATCCTTCACCTACCAGGCTACCTACATACCTGTATCCACGAGATCAAGGCCCTTGAATCCACTCACACTAATACAGTATGTAGTTCTGGTTTCTACTGATTTTTGGTGTAACTGTTGCGGGGACAAACTCTTTTGGGGCATTACCCGTCCCAAATAGTTCTTCGTCATCATACACTCACTCGGGTGATTCAGGCAGAATCCTGAATTATTCACTATAATATCAGCAATACTTGATTCAAGGTTATAGTTTAATTATGTGTAAGTTTAACCTATGCGCATGTATCCTACTTCCTCACCTTTTATTGATATAGAACTAGCTTTTCCTAAGTTCTTTTTAGAGTTCAACATGAGTTCAGCACTTGACAACCAAACGTTTATTAGCTGATAACCTTAACTTGGTTCCAGAAAGATAAGAACTATGAGAAAGTATGAAGGTTAAACTGTTGGTAAGTTCTTTTCAAATAAACCTGCCTCAACTAGTTTCTGGTGAATGTTACTATTCAGATTCCTAGAACTGTGTTATAAGAACATAACCATTCAAAATTGAAGAATAAATAGACCTTTTTAAAACTAGTAACAACATTCCAAGTTCTTAGAGAGGATAATCACCAATTATACTTATTCAGATCCGTTATCCTATAAATTTATTTATAGCAGCACCAATCATAGGGCAATATCATATATGTTGCTACTATTTTGTTGAATCATATTATAATCGTTTAATTTTAATTTTTGAAGTATACAGTATCTATTGAGTTTGTTCTTTGTTACACAACACAATAAAATATTTGATTAATTTACTGCATGACATTAGATACTTATCTAAAAAAAGACTACCATGATCCTTTTAAATTGAAAAATATCATTCCATTTTAAGCCCAAAAGTCCATATATAAGCCAATAATGAACTGTAAAAGGGAGCAACCAATTGTTTGCTCGATTAATCTGGTACAAACAACCAATAACCGTAAAATTCTGAGTATCATCAAATACCACTACAGCAGTGCCAAAACATAACATTTAACACAGCTACAGGAGTATAAAGCATAACATTAAACACAGCTACAGCAGTATAGAGCATAACATTAAACACAGCTACAACAGTGTTATAACATAATATCAGATACAACTACAGCAGTGTTAAAACATAATATCAAATACAGCTACATCTATACCATGTTAGAAACAAAATAAAACTTACATTTGAATACAAAAATAGCACAATAATTCTGTGCTATATCACAATGATAGTATTATTTTTTTTGTATACTGATATTCAGAAATGAACAAGATAAAAGGTAAAATGATTATTTTTGCTTGCAGCTAATTTATATATATATATATATATATATATTTAAAGAAGAATCCACCAAAAGAACTATACTAGTCATGTGAAATAATAGAGTTTTCTATAAAAGCCTCTTCTTAATGGAATGAAAATAAATATATTTAAAAACTGGTACATACCTAGTATGTTCTGAAATTTATCCTAGATTTTACTTATAAGCTAAGCAGCCCTAATTCCAAACGCAGCTCTTTGCTTCACTTTTATTTTCTCAAAACAATAACTTGGAAATTTCTGCAAATGAAAAGAACTCACAGGGAAACTTAATATGGTTGGCTCTCTTGCAAGAAAAATCCCAGCTTCTGCATATCCCTAAAATTGAGACTTAAACCTTATTTATTTCCAACTCCAGTCGGTTCTTCTCTCTTCTGGACATTTCCAGATTTATGCAAATTAGATTTTCTTCTATCTTTTACCCTGCACGCAGCTAGCTGTTTATGTCATTAAATTCTCCTCTTCCAGCCACGACTTTGGTCTTATCATCTGCAAACACGTTTCTCTCGAGCTGAAGTAACGCACAATCTATGTTTTTTTAATAATGATCAATTTATTTATTTGGGCATTGGGGAGCACGGACGATATTTTGAAGGTTCATAAATTTTTAATTGTTTTTAAAAAATGTATCATCAAACCTTAATTTCCTTCTTCACATAGTCAGCTATGTTTTATAAAAAGGTATTCTTGTTTTGATAATTTATTATAATGTTTTATAGTTTGTTAATATTTATTTGATATCAATAATATTATTACACATTTGTTCCTTAATTGTTATTGTTTACTTATTCATTATTTATTTTCTTGTTTTTCTTATTGTTGTTATTTTAATATTTATTTATTAATTACTTATTATTTTAATAAAAATTCTATTCGAACTTTATATTTAATTATTCGAAATGTTGTTATGAATATTTGAAATTATTTTAACACCGGATCTCAATAATACTATAGGATAAAAGAATTTAATCGCGAAATAATTAAATACATAACATTTAAGAGACTAAATTAAATAATTGCGAAATAATTAAATAAATAACATTTAAGAGACTAAATTAAATAATTGCAAAATAATTAAATAAATAACATTTAAGAGACTAAATTAAATAATTGTGAAATAATTAAATAAATAACCTTTATGAACTTAATGATGAAACAAAGAATAATGATAAAAAATGTATATAGAAAATTGCAAATGATGGCTATAGGGGTCGTGACATTTCTTTAGTGAAAAGTTGAATGATGCAAAAAGGAAATACTCTGTGTATGATCAAGAATTCTATGCCATTGTTCAAGCACTGAAGAAATGCAGACATTATTTGATACCAAGTGAATTTGTGTTGTATACCGATCATTAGGCTTTATAGTATTTGGGTAGTCAGAATAAGTTGAATCAGAGACATGAAATGGGTTGAGTATTTGCAGAGTTATACATTTGTGATAAAGCATAAGAGTGGAGTCACTAACCGTGTTGTTGATGCATTGAGTAGAAGGAGATCTTTGATGACCGAGATGAAAATTGAAGTTCTTGGCTTTGATGACATGAGAGATTCTTATGAATTTGATCCTGATTTTTTTTGAGCCGTGGAGAAAGTGCAGAGCACCTATTCAAGATCAACCGAGTACTAAATGGGAAGAATATTTCATTCAAGAAGCTATGTTGTTTAAAGGTATTCATTTGTGTATACCGAGAGGACCAATGAGAACTAATTTGATAAAAGAGAAACATAGTAGTGGTTTTGTTGGACATTTTGGTGTCGATAAGACATTGAATTTGCTTAAGGAGAAATACTTTTGGCCACAGTTGTATAAAGATGTTCAGAAATTTTTGAAAAGTTGTGGAATTTGTTAAGTTGCAAAAGGAGTAAGTCAGAATACTGGATTGTATACACCGATTTCTGTTCCTGAGAAACCTTGGATTGATATCAGTATGGATTTTGTTCTTGGCTTACAGAAAACAGTAAGAGGTAATGATTCTATATTTGTTGTTGTGGATAGATTTTCTAAAATGACACATTTTATACCTTGTAGAAAGACATCAAATGCAATACATATAGCAGATCTTTTTTTTAAAGAAATTGTCAGATTGCATGGATTACCGAGGAGTATTATCTCTAACCGAGACAATAAATTTGTTGGATACTTTTGGAAGACCCTTTGGAGAAAGTTTGGTATCGAGTTGAAATATTGTTCTACATTTCACCCACGGACCGATGGACAAACAGAAGTTGTGAATAGAAGCTTGGGAAATCTTTTGAGATGTTTAGTTAGAGACACACCGAGTAATTGGGATTCTGTGTTGGCACAAGCAGAGTTTGCATACAATAATTCAATGAATAGGAGTACTGGAAAAACACCTTTTGAGATTGTAAATGGCATACAACCGAGAGGTATATCAGATTTGAGGGATATTGCTGATGAAAAGAGAAATGCTGAAGGAGTAAAGTTTGCTGAGTACATGAAGACATTGCATGAAGATGCGAAATATAAGTTGGAGAAAAGTAATCAGAAATACAAACACAGAGCTGATAGATCAAGAAGACATAAGACTTTTGCAGTTGGTGATGAAGTGATGGTTCATTTGAAGAAAGACAGATTTCCTGTTGGAACATATGGGAAGTTAAAAATGAAGAAGTTTGGACCTTGTAAAATTTTGAAGAGATTTGATAGTGGTAATGCTTATGTGATTGAGTTACCTGATGACATAGATATATCACCTATTTTCAACATTGCTGATTTGTATGAGTACCATGAGCCGGATGAAGAAATGACAGTACCGAATGATTATCCTAAGAAACAGACAGAAGAAATTGAGCAGATTTTGGAGCAAAGAATTGACAGAAATACAAGAGGAAATCAGTATATGGAATATCTGGTGAAGTGGAAGAATAGACCGATTGAAGATAGTTCATGGATTTCACAATCTGAGTTGGATGCAGCTCGGATCGTACCCGTTTCATGATTCGGAGAATCATTTTCAAATAACCCCAGGTGTCTAATGCAAGAGCATCTCGGGTCCTTGGCAATCCTGTGTCACCAAAAAGATGTTTGAAGTTTTTTGTGTTGCTCGGTTCCTGCTTTGACCGAGTTGGTTCGGTGTTGCTCGGTTTCCTTTGTTCACCGGTGTTGGTCAGTTATCTCTCTAGCGCTCGATGAATTTCCCTGGCGCTCGGTGATGCTTGTCTGGCGCTCGATTATCCTTGCTTACCAAGTTGTTTGTTTTGGATTTCTGTTGAGGCCGACTTATGTAATTAATTTTGGTCACAGATTTAATGATGGTATCTATCATTGGGAAGCGTAAGGACCTAGATCTGGTCGTTCCTTCCGTTGATGATGGATCTAAAGGCGGACTTGATTCAGCAACCTCTTGTATAAATGTAGTTGTTTGGTTAGAGTTAGGGAGTCAGTTTTGATAGAAGATAGAAGCGAGAAGATTAGAGATTATTGGCAGATCCTCGCATGTTGGAGGACTTCTGTATTTAATTGTAATATTTGGCCTAAAGCGGGAAGGCCTTACAACCCGGCATGTATGAATCAATTGAAATAAATATATGAAAGATCTCTGCATTCTCTCTCTCATTGTTGTGTTGTTGCTTCCGCGTGTGATCTCTGCAAGGTGGACTTGGTTAGGGTGTGCCTTTGGCCCCTCTCCCTCTCCTACCCTTGTGTCAGGTAACCACCATGTGCTCATCCGTCATAGGAGCACCCCAATCATAAAAAGTGAACAACTGATGAGTGGCATCAAAATGCTCAAGAATAGAAGTAATATCTCTCTCACCAACTCTCAACTGGCTAGTCACATGATGACTCTGCACAAGGGGTCTCCTATGCGAAATCACAACTGTACTATCCACACTATGGTAGGAAGTTGTATCCAACAAACCTCCCTCAAGATTGTCGTATCTCTGTGACTATCAACCGAGCACACATGAACAAACTGAGTACTGCCATCGGACTCATCCTCATCTACCCCTGAGGAAGGTGCTGTTGAATTTGTCTCATCACAATCCCCAGCTACCTCGTCCTCTACAACCACATGACAATCCAGATCCTGGGACCCATCCTCACTCAAGAACAACTCAGAGTCCTCCCCTAGGGTCTGATAAAACAAGCATGACTCACTTTAGGTAGAGTCATCCTTATGAGTCACCAAGGAAGCAACCTTATAATCCCTCTCCTCATGTGCGCTATCAACCTCACACATGTCCACCAATGAGGTATCATCATTGGGTACCTCTACTAACAACTCAACCGAAGGAGTGTAAGCCCTGGCTGAAACAAACTCCTGCCACTCATATGCTTCCTTATCCTCATCCGTGAGTCGCTGTAGAAAAGGATCCTGGAACTCACCGCCATCAGATGACAACGTTGAGGCCACACCCAAAGTTTGATATAAAAAACCAGAAACACTGCAACACCCATCATCCTCATTCTCATCATCAGAGGTATCCGCGATGCTAGTATCAACATCATCTATCTGAAACCCGTCTACTATCTCTGGCTGCATACATGACTCAATGTCATTGTGCGAATCATCTACACTATGGCTTGAATCTATGTCACTTGACTCATCTATAACACTCCTATCATGAGTATCATCACTAGATAGCTCCATGCCCACATCCTCAATACAGGAAAAGACTGTTGTCTCCTGTACTGACTCAACACTACAACTGTTGTCATAAACATCAGAGCTATCAAAGCTCATATACTCCTCGCAATCCTAAACAATAACACCATCATCTAAAGTGTCAGAATCCATAGTGGTATCTACAACATCCTCCACTCTCGCACTATCCATGGCATCAACAATAGGCTCACATAAAGGACTGTTGTCTTGGAAATCAGACCTTGTGTCACTAATTCTGATAGGCTCGGGATGCTGAAACTCAATACCACTATTTGCCAATAAGACATGCACATCCACATGTCCCTGTAAAGAGTCTCCAACATCATGTGTGCAAATAGAATTGGTGGTTGTCCTACTAAGAACAAGATCATCTCCACAATGATCAGTAGCTGCTAAAAACTCATCAAGAAGATTTCTGGACGTCTCACCAGTGAAAACCTCTCGTTTCTCTTCCTGCATTCTTCATGAGGAAGACTTCTTGGAGAAGAAAACCATCAAACTAGCTGCCCTATCAACCGTCACCGGATCTGCAAGTTGGGCTTTTAGCCTTTCTTGTGTTTGCCTCAATTTATCCATTTCATTTTCCAAGGCACTTGATTGTTTCCTGACCTGTGTCACACTGCTCAACTGGTTTCCATATTTACTTGGTTTTTTATATTTATCCATGGCTGAAAAATAAAGTTATAGTGCTGGTCACTCCAAACAAATGTGTAAGCTCAATCATTTTCACCCCAACAAGATGGCAGGAAACCGCTCTGATACCACTGTAATATCCCCAACTAGGATATTGTCTCAAATCTGATTTTTTGGTTGTCAATTTTGAATGTTTGACATTTTGTCAAACACTTTGTAGACAACCTCTATCTCGCTGTCTTTTATTTTCAGATTGTATTTGCTTTCTTGGAATGGTTTCAAGTGAAGTTTAAATGCTAGCAAATGATTATTAAGAAATCCAGGCGAGAATTGAAATACAGCTGCAGTCGTTTTTGATCATTTAAATGCATACACATGATTTCTACATGTAAAATGTGCATCTACAACCAATAGACATTTCTACAAACACTTGGCATGCATCCTTTCAATTCTTTCACCAAAGAAATGTTTACAAATATGTATGCAATTACAAATATGAAATGTGCACTTCTAATTTCATAGATATATGAAATCGCTGCTATTGAAGGAACTAAACTCAGCCTAGACAAAGGATGGGCTGCTTGGAAGTTGATCGCAGCTCCCTTAAAATTGAACGCAGCCCAAGGAAAAAAGTACGCAGCCCTTCAATAACACACACTGCCTCTTACATTCAATTCGCAGTCATACTAGAATAAGATCGCTGCTGTAACTCATAAATTCATCACCATTTGAATGCAATTAGAGCCTCCATCTTGAAGCTCTCTCATAAAATCAAATTCAGAAGTTATTTCACTTCTTCAAATGATTGCACAATTGAAGAATCCTTGCTCTCCAATGGCTGAAGACGAAACCCTTGTTTCTTCCTCTCATAAACTTCACCAATTGCAAAAAGTTTAAACAACATAATGAAAAAGAACTCATGTGAGTCTTTTATAACTTTTGTGGGAGAACTCACACAATTTCCAGCCAATGTGGGATAAATATACTTTTTCCTTTTAATAAATCATTTACTCCAATACTTTACCTTGGTTTAAGCTTCCATAAGTTAATTGAATAAATGGCCCCTTCCAATTATTAATCAACCCTCAACTTAAGTAAAATTATAAAGTTAAATTATAACTTTAATAATAAGCTATTAAATGATTTAATAATAATTTGGCCACTAAAATAATAATAACTCCCAAAATACTTATCCTTTAAATATGTTGTCTGAAACATGAGTCACACCTATTATTTCCCCATGTAACCAAATGCACTTTCCAAAAATAGAAAGGGTCCTTCTCGAACAACATCAGGCTTACTATAAATAGTAAATGTGGCAAAAATATAGCAAATGAAGTCCAAATGACGCCAAACCAAAGCATACTAAATCTTGAAGTAGATGCCCACTTAAAGAGACCCTTCGTCCATCCTCATTAGCCTACAAGGGTCACATTATAGGCTAATCCATCCATAGTTATGGTCACGCTAAAAAGGGGACATTACAGGTTTCATCTGAAAAGTTGCATTGTCGGCTAGTTTTAATTAGGTAGGTTTTTCTTTGTTTTTAAAAAGTAAACTGCTGCCCCTGGTATTGTTCTTATGTCAATTCCAAGGTCGCCAGTATTATCATAGCAATAAGACACTTTTTGTTAAGTTAGAAAGTTGTAGCTGTATGCAAATCATTCTTGAAAAAAAGATGAATTTATTAAGTGAATTGCCCTTTTTGTAATTTCAGTTAAGTTCCTATTGAAGCCACCTACTGTAGGAAGGAAGCCAACCCTACTGTTAAGAGGAGAGAGAAATCTCATGAGACGTTGCCTAAAGTCACAATTTTGTAAGTTGTGGTCACAATGACTCTACAAAATTTTTAGCCAACAGTTTGAACATGATAAATATCAACACAACTATCATATATGACTTTTGGTTTCTTATTCTATTTTGTTAGGCATTACATCCTTGACTTTGGGTTTCTTATGCCTGTTTTTGTTGGTGCATCCTAGTATAAGTGGTCTTTGTTGTCATCTATGGACTTCAATATAGTTTCATTTCTTATACATAACAAAGACCAACAATCTAAATATGCTTTTAAAGCTCTCTAGTCCTAGATTTGTTGTTTTTTAGAATCAGGATCTGAATGTGCTCCTGATTCCAGGATTGGTACCGTACACATGATATGTGCAAAGCAAATACTGATCAGTGGGCATTGTATGCAAAAGCAGTGGTTGACCGAACTCGACTTGCACTGACTGACAAAGCTGAACATTACCAGGAACTGTTGCAGCCAAGTGCAGAGTACCTTGGCACTTTGCTTGGAGTTCAGCAGTGGGCAGTAAGTGTTCACACACATTTCCCATATCTTTGTGAATTTACTAGATCATTAATATCCTTGGCTTAAAGCATTAGTTTGGGGGAAAAGCATATTTTGATGTTTTTATATGTTGCCTCTGGAAAGAAATAATTCTTAATAACAAGTCTCATTTTGCAGATCAATATGTTCACAGAAGAAATAATACGGGCTGGCTCTGCTGCCTCACTTTCTTTGCTTCTAAATCGTCTTGATCCAGTTCTTCGGAATATTGCCAACCTTGGATGGTCACTTTCTAATACTTGCAAACGATTACAATAATATAATATCTTATTTGTTTTCATTATTCAGTTACCTCACCATTTTAAGAAAGTTCCGATCATAATATTCTAGAGTCTAGATCATAGGCATAGCATATGCATGACCATAGTTGGCTCTATCCATGTATTTGATTGGAAATTGTAAAACATGCAATGCAGATGTAAAGAAATTTTTTTCTTGCAAAATTCTGATTGTTAATATATCTGAACAGTTGGCAGATAATCAGTCCAGTTGAAGTGTGTGGGTATATTGCAACAGTAGACGAGTTACTCAAGGTTCAAAATAAGGTTTACAATCGTCCAACAATCTTAGTAGCAAGAAGAGTAAAAGGTGAAGAAGAAATCCCAGATGGTGTAGTTGCTGTACTTACTACTGACATGCCAGATGTTTTATCACACGTTTCAGTGAGAGCAAGAAACTGCAAGGTGTTTTTTTTAAAATTCATTGAAATTACGTCTCTTTTCACTACCATAGTGTGACAGTACATGATAAGATATATTTCATTTTATAGAACTTCCAGGCATTGGAGAATGTAAGTGCAATTTACAGCTATTAGCTTTTAGTAACTTATGCTGTAGGAAATCTACATGCAGGTATGTTTTGCAACATGTTTTGAGCAAACTATTCTCAATGAATTACAAGCCAAAGAAGGAAAGCCTTTTTTGATAAGACCCACTTCATCGGGCCTGATTTATATGTGAGTTCTTTCAATTTATTTCCCTTATTAGATTTTGATCCTGAAAAATTACTCTTCTGTCTAGTTGACTTATTTAAAAAATGGCACAGTGAAATCAAGGGCACTGATATTCTCAGTGCTCCCGAGATGGTGTTCTCTCAAAGTGGGATGTCTCCAAGAATCACCTTAAAGAAGAAATGTTTTGGTGGAGCATATGCAACATCAGCTGATGAATTTAACAATGAACTGGTGTGCAACACTTTGGCTTAAGGAGATTGCAAATTTTTTGTTAGTTCCATTTTTAATATAATGTTGGTTTTTTAAATTATCATTACTCCAAAATTCTTAGTAACATTTATGCAGTTAAATGCATTAAAAATTTTAAAGCATTTAACTGCATAAATGTTACTAAGAATTTTAAAGTAATGACTATTTTGATAAGAACATATTAATGCTACAATATGATGTTCCAGCTCATGAGCCAGATGAACACAAATAAAATAAATGTTAAATATTTCTTTTTTCTTTTATGGCATATACTCATTTATCCTTTTATCAGTAATTGTCCATTTATCTTCTTTCACTCCACAGGTTGGCTCAAAATCTTGTAACATCGCTTACATGAGAGGGAAACTACCTTTGTGGGTCAATGTTCCTGTGTCAGTTGCTCTACCATTTGGAGTGTTTGAGAAGGTCCTATCTGAGAACATGAACAAGGTACAGTAGCTGTTGAGAGAAAATAAAAAATATAATATTTTAGTTATCACTGTTTGTAACTTGTAATATCAAGTGTTGAATTTTAAAATCAGTATAATCATTAGAAAAGAAATAAGCACAATTAATTTCATAGTAGCTATTTGTACTTCTTATTAAATAATTATTTGGAATTTCATGTAATGCTCAAGATATTACTATAGAAGATGACATAACTAGAACTGTATGATAGTTTCTTTATATACTTTCTGTAACTCTTCCATCTTACTGCTGCAGCACATAATTTTCTAGTTTGTCATATTTTCAAATTTATAGCCACATTAGCAGTGTTTTGTACGCGTGCCACATGTGCACACACACACAATCATAGTAGCTGAAGGTTCATGGAAAAATTCATTGGTGAGTTGAAATTAGGTCAGTGAAATCATCTTAGGCACTTTATGTTTTCATGAAGATTTTCTTTGCATTTTATACTCTACTCTTAATGACATATTTTGGCAAGTAACATGACCAACCAAAGTTGTAGAGATCAAATTGTCAGGTGATCCAAATACTCAATGTACTAATCTCATATAGAGAATTTGCATGGGTGACAGATTTGACCCCAGTAAAATTTTCTTATGGGTAGTTGAACTCATCCTATATGGAAACTGTTGGCAAAGACAGGTCTTACCACAGTGAAAACTATCCAAGAAAGGACCAAAAAACAGAATCTTCCATTTTTGTGAAGTTAAAGCACTGCAAATTCTTTGGTTTCAGTTACACAAGTCTCTGGATCTCCCATTAGATCCTAATGCATGGCCTTTCAAAAACCAGTTGCAGAATATTAATGCACTAAATTCTATGTCAACTCGAGACCTTTTATTAAAGTCCTTCAAACTGCCATATTTATATGAAGTGAGAAAAATAATTGTTTTGATATAATTGATTTACTAGGTCGAATAGTTCAAAATCATATTTGAATAGAGATTTTTCGAAAAATAATAATAGTAATGGGCTGTTCCCTGTTAGTGATAACTTAGACATACATGTGAATTCAATTCCTGATATATACACATGTCCATAAACACACACATTTATGATCCTAAAGAAAGATATTAAGGTCATACACAAATTGTGCATTATGATCACATAATTGTAAAAGTTAAGATACTGAATTGTTTGGGGGGTTCTTCTAAAATGCTATTGCACACATGCAGGATGTTGCTGATAACATAACAGCTTTGAAGAACCTTGTAGCTAAAGGAGACTTGAGAAAACTTTGTGATATTCGACAAACAGTTTTACAGCTCAAAGCACCTTTTGATCTGGTATGTTTTGAAGCTATATATGAAAAAAGTTTGCTTTCTTCTGCAAGTACATATTTTTTTTTATTCAAATCAATATAATGATAGTTCCAAGCATAAGAGTAGAATTGGATGATAAAGTTATTTTAGTTATTTTATACTGCCACAATCTGATAAGCATTAACTCAAGTAATTTAATACTGACAGTTTTACTTGAGGTATTTTGATGATTATATGTAATGTTTGGAATGCATGAAATTATATGCATTCACATGTTCAGAGTTTAAACATTTCAGGTCGCAACTCTACCCAACCTATATCAGATTTTTTTTTTTTTGTTCTTTTAGCTTATAGCTTGTAGTCTTTTGTCTCTTTAGGGTTGGCCTTTTCTTTTGCAACTCCCATCCTACGGTTATTGGTTTGACTATTGAGTTTGTGACCAACATTGATCATTCCTGGATGATCAGCTCAAGCTTGGTAATTAGTAGACAACCATGATTTTCAAGGGAAAACAGAGATAGAGGATGATGGAACAATTTTGGAAGAGAGCAGTTTGGAAATCACTAAGGCATGAAGCTTTGGAGGAAAATGATGAAAGTTAATAGCATTTTTTTTCTAATCTCTGATAAGTGATAACACAATCAAATATGACAAGGACTTAAGAAATTTTTATCAAGGAAGTCAGGCGGACTTCTTCATTGGCTTTACAATTGGTTCCCTCCACCTAAGAACTTGTAAAATTGGAAAAAGCTAACACTTTTCCACCTAGTTGAGTGGAGTACAATTTTTTAGGGACTAAACACTCCAAAACTTTGCCATCATGAGCTAACATGGGAAAATATTTAAGTGATGTGCACCTGCTGGACTTATGAAATCATTCATAGGCACACATTCAAGAGGGCTAAGCCATATGAAACATGCATCTTATATGTGGTGAACTGACCTCAAAAGTGCACCAGCCAGTGAAGGGAAATTGAAAGTCATCAAGCACACACTTTCAATTGGTAATTGCCTTGTAAAGCCCCTCCTAAAACTTGACAGTGATGTGTGTAAAACATTCATAAGGGAGGAAAGAGTAGTTAAGTAGCTGGGCACACATTTTGATGGAAAAGGCCTTATAAGATTCTGCTCAATATGTTGAAAAGATGGCTAAAGGTTAAGTAAAAGCACCCAAAGAAAGAGTGAAAGCATTGCATAATCACATTGTAGGTAATGATCCAAAATCATATGCATGATCAAGGAAATAATTGACAAGTATGATCAAAACACATTTAGTCATCTACAAACAATTAATTGAACCTGTAGTTGGTAGACTCAAACTCAACAAAACCTTGGCAAACCTAAATTTTTTGACTTGGAAAACTTGGCAATTTAACAAACTGCTTAAATTTATTTAGAAACACTTTTTTTTGCAAAACTCAATAGAAAGATGTATCCAATGAGTCTATAAATGAGTACAAAAATGTTTTTTACTAAATTTGATTAATTTGAACACAAAGAGTACAAAATCCTGATGGATGATACAATAGAAAATTGATAAATACTATGAATTTATGATGGTTTCCTTTGAAAATCATCATCATAATTCATTATTAAAGATATGCTTTGCATCTTCCTCTTCCCTAATCTAATGAAAACTTTAGGAGAGGTTGAGGTTCTTGTAATTTCCCTTTTTTGGGTTCTCTTACATTGTGGTTGACAATGACCTTATGGGTGTGTGTTAACTTGATTAGAAAGGTTGTTTGATGTTACCAGTGAGCTTAGATGGTTTAGTGAAGTTATTTAACACGTTCAGATGTTATTTTTGGCTTATGACGAGGACTCCAAGATTCTTGGAAGGAGTGTCTATTTTTAGTATGTCACTCGATTGGGTCCAGTTTATCATCATTCATCATCAGTATCACTCCTATACTTTCAGTTTTTTATTCCAATGCATTTCGACCATTTTTGCTATTTAAGTGTAATTTTACACTATATTTAATTAATTTTAGTAAGGTTACCATTTTAATTAGAACAATTTGTCAGGCGCCTCATTATTATAGTCCATTGGAAATAGAATGGAAAGTTTCAAATGACGAGATGTTGAAAAGTGACTTTCTATGCTGGAAATGTTTAAAAATGAATTAAATCATTTTTCAGGGTTCTAAGGCTTATTAAATTAATAAACTGATTTTATAATGGGTTTTCTGGAAGGTTTTTGAAAAAAAGCTTATGAAAAGGCATTTGAGAGCTCCTTTGGTATGATTTTGTTCATTTTATTTCTTTGATTGAAATCCTCATGGTTTTGGAGATCGAATGTGGTTCATCTTGGCCTTTGAAGGACAAAAACCCTTAGAGAAGATCAATTTTGGTGGTGGAAGATTCTTCCCTAGCTGAAGTTTTGGCAGATTCACTCAGATTTTGCATACACACTTCAATGGGTATGGCGTGAAATTTATGAGGTATTTATCAAAGATAACTTTTAGTGGTTTAAATATTGTTTCTATGATTGATGGAGGTTTTTGGTATTCTTTTTACTGGACATGGTCTTGGCAAAGTGTGATTTGAAATAATACTATAATCTATCTTTGCTATGTGCGGAAAGAGCTACTTCCTTGGTACATTTGTTTTAATCAAATTGTGGCAAATTAGTGAAAGATTATTCTTCCTACTTTGGATGCCATGTTTGGCTTTATTTGCTGAGTGATTCATTTGGAGTTGGACTAAATATAATATTGTGGAGCTTATTGGTGTGGAGATTAGGACCATACTTGCCTCATTTTTATGAATCAATATCCCTTTCCCTTGTTGTTGATGGTTAAAGAAGTATCTTTTGTTGGATGCCACTCCTAGAGTTTCTATAAGGGTGATTTGATAATCTGAGATAATGTGATTTTAGATGACAAGAAAAATTACAGAGAATTGTTTATTTCATAAGGATTACTAGATATTAAAGATGAGTGATATTCTCATATTTATCTTGGGTGCTGATACAAGAAAAGGACGAGATAATACTGAGTTGTGTGCAAGGGAAATTGGTACTTTATTCATATTAGCGCTGCTACAAGCTGGTCGTGGAAATACCTCTAGGGACATGAGGAAGACATGGACATTGTTCTTGGATGCGAGGAGTGATTTCTATGTGCTTCCATGTAACTTTTAGTTTGCTGCAATAACTTTCTAGATTGGAATATGGAATAAAAATCAGAAATTTGCCTCTATTTTTATGATTTCAATTGCAAACTTCATTGTTCATTCAAATATGTTTGTATTCATTTTTTAGCAAGAAAATTGCAATAAACAACTATCAATGTCATTTTCAAATTGAAAACCTTCACAATTTGTAACGTTCCCTTCCTCAGCTAGTTGTGCATGGTGGAATCATTAGCCTATTCAATCTATTCCTATGGGCTAATGATTAGGGTTTGTGAATCTTGGAAGTAGTATCAGGTGCAATTTCATATTTTGATAGTTGAATGAGCATAACTTTTTTTTTCTAGAGCCTTTTCAGGTTAATTCTCACACTTTTTTTTAGTAAGTCAATTATGGGCACTGGCAGAGTCAGTTGGCATGCTTGCTAATTTTAGTATTCTTGGTGGGTCCAATTTTGATAATCATCTTGACTTTGATATAGTCCATGGCCTTTAAATTAAACAACGATAAGTTAATATAGCTAAATTAAAGATTTAGCTTTATCGTTATTTTAATTTATTTGTTGAATGAAGGGACTATAGAGGCCAAATATTAAATTATAGATGATTTATTTTAATGGATGGGCCTTTATTCTTTAATGCTACATTGGGAGATTAAAAAGGGAGGTGATTCATATTAAATAAAAGCAAAAATAATATTCCTGATAAAATAACAAAATTACAAAAAAAGTGATTTTCAAATTACAATAGAAATAAATAATAATAAATTACAATATAATATAATAATATAATTACACCACTAATATTATTTCAAGTTTGTGACGTCTCTAAAGTGATGAAATTGATAAGAGATTATTCATTTAACTAGCAAATGAGGAAGAGTAATACCTCAATAATTTAATATGTTGACCATTCCTTGAGAAGATCCTACATATGACTAATTATTATGAAAGGTAAACCGTAGGATGATTCACGGTAGAGGAATTAAGATAAAACCTAACCAAGAAATCCAAATACGGAGACACAATAAACAAGATTGATGATAGTGGATGACACCAAAGACAAGTCTAATTACCACGCACTGATATCGAGCATGACTTTGACGAACAACTTTAAACGTTATCACTTATTATTGATATAGGGCTTACTTCTTAATTAATTGACTGATATAATATTGATGGATTATTATCAATCACTCTAATAAATTATATTTGCGATGGAGATGTTGCTAAAACCTATTAGTCAATAATTATTTAAAACATGAGGTGATCACTACATAACTCCACTATATATCAGAAGATGGTATTAAGAGAGTTAGACTAATTGGGGGACATTCTCAAGGTTTAAGATTGACAAATCAAAGACAATTCATTATGTTAAATAATCAATTATACTGAAGAGGTATGTTTTGCCCGGTTGGAGAAGACACTATGGTAAGATGTGTCTTTAGAATACAAACCTCCCGATGTATAAGAATAAGTTTGATTCATTGGAGGGGGCAGCATATAAAAGATGGAAAATACATTATACTAATGACAAAAAATGGAGATCTGAAAGAAATAGAATAGGAGACAATAATGGATCGTAAGGGAGGAATCAAGATCTAGCAATCAATGGAAGATTAATGAATTATAAACATATTTACCTTTGGGGCATGGAAATGATCAATACGTCTTATATATGGAAATCAATGTCCCCCACGACAGATACAATATTGTCTTTAGGTATGACATAGAAGCTGGCAACCTTAGTAAGGCACGATGAAGATAGCTAGGAGGGTATCGTCTGACTGCACAAGTAAGATCTGTATGTATAGTTGTAAGTGAAGACTAAGACTAGCAAATAAGGAAGACAATTAGAATCACACGTGAATATTGGTATCGCCATCAACTAGACATGAACCGAATTTGGAAGGTGGGATTCGAAGAAGTTAAGAAACACTAAAATTAATAAAATGTTGATTAGCGATTAGTATACTCTTAAGGATAAACTATTATTAAATAGATTATTTGTAAGAACCTGACAGGCTCTGTCTTCTGAAATTGGCAATGCTTGTTTTTGTGTTTTGTTGTTTTGTAATTTTTTGGTTTTTTGAGAGGGTTTTACATAAAAAACAAATGCATTCGAAATATATAAACTTATGGAATAGGAAAAGATTAAACTTATGAAAATCAAGCAGCTCTATCTTTTATTCTCCTTTACTAATTCATGTAAGAAATTCATCACATTAAAAGCATACCATTTATTGAAGGAAGAAATCTTATTCACAAGTGCTGGCTGAGAAGGTTAGGGAAAATAATGATAGGCTTCACCTCCAAACAACAACTATAATCCCTTCTAAAGACGCCATATCCTTCTCTAACACAAGGCGTCACTCCTTGTAATTTTTATTGAATTTATTCTGCCCTTCTTAACCAAAATCGTACCACCCTTCAAGAATATGGTACGGCTGCTGCTGGGGTCACAAGAACAAAGGCTGTACAGTCTTGAAAACGATGCTAGTCACTGCATAAACATTCTCGAGCAATCTGACCCAAATCAGAAAGAAAAAGACTACAATAGTATCCTCAAATCAGTCCATTTTTTACCTGTGTGAAGCCAATCTGTCAAGCAATATCATGTGAATATTTCACACCCTCTAACTTCTTCTATAGAGAAGAAGCAACGCTCTCCAATGTCGATAAGCTCAGAACTCTGCAGAAACCCTTGGTTTGCACGAACTCCAATGCTCTAGAGAAAAGACAAGTAAAATCATCAATCATAATAATCCCTCTTGTTCGAATTCCATGTAATAAATAGGCCTCTCACATTAGGGTTCGAAAATCCTTCAAAAAAATCCCTTCTTCAATTTGACATGAGTAATCAATATAACTTTTAGTTTTTTAACTTCAAACTCCATAGTTGGTGCACAAATAATTCTTTTAAAATTAATTCTTGAAATGGCCCCAACTAATGATGACTTGACCCTTCAATTAAGTCACTTAAGATATAATATAAAAATATTTTATAACTTAATAATATAAGCTCAACAATTTTAATATTTATTTTAGTCAAATAAATATTAATATCTCCATTATTAGTCATTATCTTTGCATGTCGTTTGAACTAGGAGCTGACATGCTCAAGCCGCATAGGACCATACCCCATTTCTAAAAATAGGAGGCGTCCCTCTCTGAGCATCTCAAACTTACTATAAATAGCAATTACTACATACAGAGTCCTGGAGGCCTCAAACGAACACAAATCCTACAAGATTCTGACCACTGAAGAAGCTGCATCCCTCAAGGGGCTCTCTATCCATCCTCATTGGCCTACGAGTGTCAATGTTAGGCCAATCTACTCTGTTGATTGATGTCAACTAGAAGTGGACATCACAGTCTGTCCTCCTTGAAATTGCTTGTCCTCAAGCAGTCTCAACTCAGGTTGTTGTAATATGTCCTCGCTCTCCCAAGTAGCATCCTCGACCGGCAAGTCCTTCCTTTTGATCAAATATTCCCTAATGCCCTATCTTCGCAACTGTCTCTCCTTGACATCCAAGATTGCCTCAGGTACTAAAATCAATTTCGCCTCATCATCCAGGGGTGGTAGAACTGGAGAAGTTACTACCCAGTGTCCCACCACCTTCTTGAGGTGAGACACATGGAATACATTATGCACTTTGCTATTTGCTGGTAACTCTAGTTCATAAGCCACTTCACCCACTCGCCTAATAATCCTAAAAGGACCATAGTAGAGTGGCTTAAGCTTCTTTAATCCACTCTTTTGAGAGTGGACTGATGGTAGGATTGTAGCATCAGATACACCATATCTCCTACCTCAAAAGAATGCTTAATCCTATTTTGGTCTGCATACTACTTTTGCTGCTTTTGGGCCTTAGCAAAATTTTCCTTGAGAGCCTTTACAATGACCTAGCTCTCTTGCAACAAATTACCAACACTAGGCACTCTATTGTCACTTGGCAGTAAATCTAGAAAATTGGGTGCCTCATACCCATACAAAGCCAAAAACACTATCATTTGAATAGACATGTGGTGAGTGGTATTATAACAATACTCACAGAGGTAAATCCACTTCACCCAAGCCTTCTGTTGCCCTGCAATATAATTTCTGAGGTACCCCTCCACCCTTTTGTTCACTATCTTTGTTTGTCCATCTGTTTGCGGGTGGTAGCTGGTTCTTAGAGTAAGCGCGGTCCCACACAATCTGAATAACTTCTGCCAGAAACGGCTCATCAACCAGCTATCTTTGTCACTAACAATATTTTGGGGCAACCCGTGAATCCTGAATACTGTTACAAGTAGTAGTCACCGTGGCACTAAAAGATCAATCTGTTAATGCCCGATACAACCACTAGACTTATAGAAGACACAAGAGGCGGTTAAGCCATGTCACAAATCCCAAGGGGAGCGCTGACCATTTTGTCAACAATCTCTCCCTCGGTGTTACCCGAGGGGTTGGACCTGTGACCAATCTCTGATACCAGTTGTTACAAGTAGTAGTTGCCGTTGCACCAAACGATTGACCTGTTAATGCCCGATACAACCACTAGACTTATAGAAGACACAAGAGGCAGTTAAGCCATGTCACAAATCTCAAGGGGAGCGCTGACCATTTTGCCAACAAATACCTCTCAAAAGAACAACTTTGCTACCTATGTAGCTGTGTATGTAGTGGTAATTGGGAAAAAGTGGGCATATTTTGTCAACCGATCAACAACTACATATATACAATCCCTCCCTTGGGCTTTCGAAAATCCCATGATAACATCCATAAACCTATGTTACACTTAGTTTTTGGGACGGGGGGACAAGGAAATGGGTTTTTGGGACGGATTTTTTAATCTCAGAGCAAAGGACGACAGGGGACGGCAGTGGGAACAACTATATAAAAAATAGGGAAAATTTTAAATATATAGGAAAATTTTAAATATTCGTACAAAAACATGGATAAAGCATGCTTATATAAATTAGAAAACCTTAACATATAATGTTTGTGTTAAATAATTTAACTTAGAGTTCACATGAGAGTGGAAATCAAACAAATTATCAAAACTGAAACATCAATTTTAATGGGATAGCCAAGGGAAAGGTTTCCGGAAGTTTTCGAGTTTTTGAGACGTCTTAGAAATGGGGACGGGTCAATTTTTGCCAGAAACGCGTCCCTGGGTAACACAACCATAGAAATGCATTCCCACTTCCTATCAAGAATTAGAAGTGGTTGAAGTAGTCCTGCAGGGTATGTATGCTCCTATTTATTTTGTTGGCAAACAAGGCACTCTCTGACATATCTAAGAACATCTGCCTTGAGCCCTTTCCAAGTAAATCGCTCATGTACCTTCCTGTATGTTTTAAAATATCCTGGATGTCCTGACATCAACTCATCAATGAAAGAACCTCATTACCCTGCTCTTCATCTTAGATCCTGGAGTCAAATAAACTCTGCATTTGTAAATGATCAACTCATTTACAACTGTATATCTATTGTCCTGTATCGACCCCTCAACAATACCTGCAACTCAAGTGTCTTTGGCATACTCTGCCACAATCATATTCTACCAATCCTCCGCAATCTAGACCATAGAGCTCAAATGTGGATGATGAGATAGTGCATCTTCAACTACATTTTGTGTCCCTTTGACATAAGAGATGTCAAAGTCATATGCTTGTAGTTTACTAGCCCACTTCTATTGGTGATCATTCAAGTCTCGCTGTCCTAGGAAATGCCTTAGACTGTTGTGATCAGTTTTAATACAAAATTTCCTACCCACAAGATATTGTTTGAACTTGGCCAATGCATGCATAATGACCAACATTTCCTTATCATATATATTGTATCTCCTCTCTGGTCCTCTGAGTTTCCTGCTCTCATAGGCAATCGAGTGCTTATCCTGCATCAACATAGCACCAACACCCTCACTAGAAGCATCACACTGAAGCTCAAATGGCTTCCTGAAATCAGGAATAGCAAGAATGGGGCATGTAGTCATCAACTCCTTGAACCTCATAAAACACTCTTGTGCCTTAGGAGTCCACAAGAACGCATATTTCTTCATCAAGTCCGTCAAAGGTGCAGCATGATGTGAATAACCATTAACAAACCAGCGATATAAGACGCATAGACCCAAGAATCTACGTAGCTGAGTGAGGTTTGCAGGACTAGGCCAATCAATAATAGCGCAGATATCCTCGGGATCCATCCGCACACCCTCGACACTGATAATGTTCCCTATGTACAATAACTTTGTCATCCCCAAGTCACACTTGGACTCCTTGGTATACAAGGACTCCCTATCCAAAATTCCCAAAACTGTATTCAAGTGTACAAGATGTTCCTCCCATGACATGTTGTAAACCAACATATCATCAAATAAGACTAGCACAAATTTCCTCAATGAAGGCTGGAAGACCTTGTTCATAGTGGACTGACAAGTAGCTAGTGGATTGGTTAGCCCAAATGGCATAACCACAAACTCATAGTGCCCACAATGACACCTAAATGTTGTCTTCTCTATATCCTGTTCCCTAACACGGATCTGGTGATAGCCTAATCTCAAATCTATCTTTGAAAAATAACAAACGCCGTGTAACTCATCGATCAACTCATCTATCAACGAAATGAGGTACCTATTTTTGATTGTCCTCTCATTCAGGACCCTGTAGTCAATGCACATCCACAAGGTGCCGTCTTTTTTCTTCACCAACACAACTAAGGAAGAAAATTGCGACTTACTCGGCCTGATGTGTCCCATAGCAAGCAACTCCTGAATATTTTTCTCTATTTCATCCTTCAATCGCTTTGGGTGCCAGTAAGGTGTAATCATCATGGGTTTTGCACCCTCCTCCAACTCTATAATGTGCTCAATGCCCCTGTCTAGAGGTCTACTAGGTGGAATGTCACTGAAAACCTTCCCATGCTTAATTCTTAGCTCTTGAATGTCTGGGTGGTACTCTATTTTTTTCTGCCCTTCATTTGTAGGCATAAACATACACTCATCTGCCCACCCAACCATGTCATGCTGCAGGATTCTCTCCATTTTCCTGAGTGTAATCATCCTAAAACTAGTGTCACAGATTGCTTTCAACACATGTGCTTTTCCATCCCTCTTAAATGTCATCTCCATATCATGAAGGTCGAGAGTGAACCTTCCAATATCATGCAACCATTGCATACCCAAAACCAGATTAGTGTCTCCCATAGTCACCACATAAAAATCAGTTTTGAACTCATAATTGTAGAAGCGCAAAGTCCTGTAATCATTTTGTCACACTTAGTAACCATCAACTACTCGTACTCTTATGCCTTCAAATTCCTCAGTAGGAATCCCATGCTTCTCTACCAATCTAGCATCAATGAAGTTATGCGTGGCATCTATATCCAATAAAGTGATAGCCCATTGACCAGCTAGTACACTGCAAAATCCAGAACAAGCCCTCTTGCTTAATGCTCTTTAGACGTTCCTCCTTAAGCTTCACTTCTTCTTCATGTGCATCCATTTTCTCTAACCTTTCTGGTTCATTTTCAGCCCTTTCTGCATTGGATTCCTCAGGATCAGTTTGCTGGTCTGAATTTTCAGATTTGGAATCCTCATAGAATGCCCACATCACATGGTTAGCTTTACTCTTAGGCCTTAGAGGATAGTCATGGTTTGCATTATAAGGGCCCTTGTAGTAGAAACACAACTTTTTCTTACATAGGTCATTAAGTGTTTCTCTATCAAATGGAGCTATTGATTTCCCTTTGTGATCTCCTTTGAAATCTGATTTTTCTTTGTTCTTGGGAAAAAACTTATTGTCTCTGTGTGAAGAGGATTCCTTAGATGGGAACTTTCTCTGAGGAGCTGCAGGTTCCATACTTCTAGCCTTCTTCATTGTAGTTTGCAGTGTCATTGGGTCAAATCCTTTTACCCACCCTTTCAAGGGTTCTATTAGGCCCTCCGTAAATAGTACAACCAGCCTCTGCTCCGAAATATCAATAACCATAACAGATAGCCTCTGGAAATCATTGATATAACTCTCTAAACTCCCAACTTGTTTCAACTGGGCAAGATTTTTGAAATATGTCTCCGGATCCTTCTTATCAAAGCGGTCAACCAGCCTATCTACAAATTCCTGATAAGTGGTGATGTGATCATGCTATAGCGTCACCTTCCCATGATACCACCAATCGTAGGCTGCTCCCTCTAGATGCAATGTGGTGTATTTAATGACTTCTCACATGGGTCGAAGTGACAGGAAAGTATCTAGCTTGTGGATCTAGAACTGAACTGTTACCTTTCCACTGGCATCAAAATAAGGTAATGTGATTTTACTAGTGTCATTCTTCAAGTCTTTGTTTTGATTTTGTAGTCTATACCACTGTCAAGACCTGTAGTACTCAATCCTTGACAAATCTTTCAAAAATGCATTTGTTCACGCACCTATGGAGTTAATAATTCCCAATCATCATTGGCTGCCATGACTGCATCAACATATGCTGGATCTTCAGTCTCTTCAACATTCTCCTCAACCTGTGGTTCCCTCAAGAAGGTGGGCCGAGTAGGCCTATCTGTTGTCCGTGAAGGGGCTCTCTACACTCTTCATGACCCAACTACACTTTGATCATCATCTTGATCCTGGGGGTGTCTAATAGGCGCATTTAGCTGCAGTGAGCTTTTGTGAGCTGCTGTAATACCCCATCTACGTGTTGCTGGCCAACCCGTAAATCTCTCAGATTCTCTCTCACTTCCCTGTCAGGATCAATATCCTCATTTCTTGTGTCATTTCTCTGCGGAATCTCTTCTGCCCTGTCACTCCTCTACACTAATGGTACCTCTGCAAACTGATTGTCTTCTTGAAAATCCTCTTTTGGCTCTGTTTTTCTGCATGGATAATATATGTGGTGACTTTTCATGTGAACCCTTGACCCTCCAGGATGACAGGAATATGGTTATGATATCAATGTATGAACCCAATAGGCTCTATCTTCTGAAACTGACAATGCTTTCTTTTGTGTTTTGTTGTTTTGTGATTTTTTGGTTTTTTGAGAGGGTTTTACATACAAAAAAAATGCATTCAAAATAAATAAAAATATGGAACATGAAAAGAAAAAAACTTATGAAAATCAAGCAACTGATATCTTTTATTCTCCTTTATTAATTCATGTAAGAAATTCATCACATTAAAAGCATACCATTTATTGAAGGAAGAAATCTTATTCACAAGTGTTGGCACAAAAGGCTAGGGCAAATAATGATAGGCTTCACCACCAAACAACAACTATAATCCCTTCTCAAGATGCCAAATCCTTCTCTAACACAAGGCGTCACTCCTTGTAATTTTTATTGAATTTATTCTGCCCTTTCCAAAATCGTACCACCTTTCAAGAATATGGTACGGCTGCTGTTGGGGTCAGAAAAACACAGGCTGTACAGCCTTGAAAACAATGTCAGTCACTCCCTAGTCATTGCATAAACATTCTCCAACAATCTGACCCAAATCTAAAAGAAAAAGAGTGCAATAGTATTCTCAAATCTGTCCACTGTTGATCTCTGTGTGAAGCCAATTTGTCAAGCAATATCAAGTGAATATTTCACACCCTCTAACTACTGCTACAGAGAAGAACCAACGCTCTCCAATGCGGATAAGCTCAGAACTCTACAGAAACCCTTGGTTTGCATGAACTCCAATGCTCCAGAGAAAAGACAAGTAAAATCATCAATCATAATAATCCCTCTTGTTCGAATTCCATGTAATAAATAGGCCTCTCACATTACGGTTCGAAAATCCTTCAAAAAACTCCCTTCTTCGATTTGACATGAGTAATCAATATAACTTTTAATTTTTTAACTTCAAACTCCATAGTTGGTGCACAAATAATTCTTTTAAAATTAATTCTCGAAATGGCCCCAACTAGTGATGACTTGACCCTTCACTTAAGTCACTTAAGTTATAATATAAAAATATATTATAACTTAATAATATAAGCTCAACACTATTAATATTTATTTTAGCCAAATAAATATTAATATCTCCATTATTACTCATCATCTTTGTACGTCGTCTGAACTAGGAGATGACATGATCAAGCCGCATATGGCCATACCCCATTTCTAAAAATAGCAGAGGTCCCTCTCCGAGCATCTCAAACTTACTATAAATAGAAATTACTGCATATGGAGTCCTGGAGGCCTCAAACGAACACCAATCCTACAAGATTCTGACCACTGAAGAAGTTGCATCCCTCAAGGGGCCTCTATCCAACCTCATTAGCCTACGAGGGTCAGTGATAGGCCAATCTATTCTACTGATTGATGTCAACTAGAAGAGGACATCACATTATTATATATATATTTTCTAATACATTTGGTATGTTTCAAATTATAGACTAAGATATATATATATATATGTATACATATATATATATATATATGTATACATATATATATATATATATATGTATATATATATGTATAGGTATATGTATAGGTATATATATATATATGTATATATATATATATATATATATACATATATATATACATATGTATACATATATATATACATATGTATACATATATATATATATATATATATATATATATATTTATTTATTTATTTGAAGAATAGTGATCTAATATATGTAATTGTAAGAATTATCTAATATTTATAATTATCCAAATTATATTTATTAGTGACAATGAATTTAGATTTATCTATATATATTCAGCTTATTAGGGATAGTCAAATAACATATATATATATATATATATATTATCAATCTAACAATAATAATGAAATTAGGATTGTATTTATGATATATTATATATCCTTAATATATAAATAATAAGATAATTATATATACTCAGCTAATTCCTTAAACAATCACTTATATTGTTAAGCGGATATGTTGCCTTCTCAAGGATGGAGTAATACCATGTTGGAGGAAACTTCTAAGATAGGGATAAGGACGTATATCACAAATCCTTGAGGATGTAGCCTCAAAATAGGTAATGCATATATGTGCCACAAATCCTTTAAGGGAGCTTGCTCGCAGGTGGTTTCCAAATGTCCACGGACAAGTAATTCCCCATCTTTCTTAAGTTTAGTGATTAAAAAAGGGAGTGAGGAATTGGGGGATTGAGTATGTATTATGAATCAACGATTATTCTTTAATATAATTCAAATGCATAATGATGAACTTTAATCGTTAGGAATTGGGCCTCTTGTAATGTTCTCGTTTTTTATGTGATGTCCCTTTCTAGCTAGCGACATCATGCTAGTAAGTGATTAGCCTATTAGTGGACCCTTGTAGGCTAGTAGGCATGGATAGGGGGCCTTTTTAGGCACAGTGAAGGTATGGCTTTCTGATGGTTCAGTATTGGCAGAGCTCAATGTTTTCAGTTGGCTTAAGAGATTGTTTTTGGCTCAGTTATATGGATTTTGCTATTTTTAGCAAAGGTTTCTATATTTGGGTTTATTTTTGAGCCATAGAGATGGACCCCGGCTATTTTTGGAAATGCATTTTGGTCACATGGAGAATTATTTCACCAACTCCAGTTTCAGACGGTTTAGCCAGATTCACAATATCAAGGGAGTTATTGCATTTTTAGTGGCTAAGTGTTTAATGAAGGAATAACGATTTAATATTAAGTTATAATATAACTTTATATTAAATCACTTAAGTGATGGGTTTAGGCTTTATAAAAGGGGGCCAGGTTTATATATTAATTTATTGGCATGTTTTCCTAAGTCTAAATCATTAAATTTATTTAATGATTATTTTTTTAATGCCTTAAAGAAAGAAATCGCAGCTTTTCAAGGAATCGCGATTTAGGATTGAAAAGCCTATTTATGCTTGTTGGGGAAGGAAGGCATCCATTGTCATTTTGCAAATTGATCGTTGTGATTTTGAGCTCTAAGAAGGGGTTTCAGCTTTGCCATTGAAGAACTAGTTCTTTTGTGTGTATCTATTTGAGTTGGTGAAATATCCAATGAATTTGGAATTTCAGAGAGTTTCATCCAGAGACTCTATTTGCACTTCAGCAGTAGGAAGAAGAAGATAGTATTTAATTGCAGTTTTATGGAGGAATAAGTCGCAGCCATTATCCTCTTTCAGATTTACAGCCACAACATTGTAGAGTTGAAATAAATAAGTTCCTGTAGCAGCTGGTGTATTCTCCCAGGTTTTTTATGCATTTCGTAGTTGCCTTTGTTAATCATTTTCCAATAAAGGATTGTCTTGATTTCCTTTTGTATTTCATTTGGAAAATAAATAGAAGTTGCAGCAGTTAATTGAATAGTTTCAGAATTTCAGAGTATTGCATATTTTCTTTTTATTTCTAAAACCCTTGAAAATCCAAAAAAATTCATAAACTTTCAAACAAAAAATTGAGATAAATGTCTGCAACAGTTAAGGACCAATTTGGGGTTCTTACATTTTAGGCCCTTGGGATTAGCTTATTTTAGTGACCCTCGTAAGTTAATCAGGTTGTCAGAGGGGGTTGTTTGGCAGAGCTAGTGGTTGGTTTCTACTCTGGAGATCTCAGATGCTGGGATTGCTCTTCGTTGGGGTCAGTTGGAAGACTTACTATTTATAGTAAGTGTTATTTTTGTTGATAGTCTGGATTGCTATGATTAGCAAAGCACTTGTGTAGTGGTTTTAGTTGATGCGGGATTACTTATCCAGGATCTCTAGTTTGAGGGATTTGCTATTTTTAGCAAGCCTAAATTAGTCTAGTTACTATTTCTGGCAGGGTAGTGCATGCTTAAAATGCTGTTGTCAGAAGATTTGATGGCACCACATTTTAAATGGAGTTATTAAATTAAGTTGCTTTAATTTAATAATAGTTGCTTTAATTTAATAACTTATGTACTTTTCATGTTATAATTTGGTGGTGTGTGGATGAAGCTTCTTTAATGAAAGGTGTATTGAAGAAGTCTTCTAAATTGCATTATAAAACATAGGGAGAAATTGAATTTCTCCACCCATGATTAATTTGATGAAAATTGAGAAGTTGTGTTTTGGACAAGAAATCAAATTTCTTGAAGGAAGAGCTAGGGTTTGAGTTTGGTCTTCATGTTTGGAGAAAACATCAAACTTCATGCTGGATTTGCAGAGCTTGGTTCGAATTTGAATGGTGTTACCAAAGAAACGAGAATCGGAATCGGATCGAAATCATTTTGGCCGAATCAAATCGCAAATCGGCCATGAATCGGCAAATTTAAAAAACCCTAGATTTTAACAATTTAAAACTTATTTCAGACACCCTTTATTGAATATAACTTAAACACAGTATAACATCATCAAATAGAAGCTAACATACATAAACAAGGAACATAAATGATAATCCATCACATACGCTACATGTAAAATGTAAATTGTAGCTAAACTGAAGTAAATAGAAATCTGAAATCATATTATCATAATGAGTCAAATCATAGAATGTAATATCAAATATGTATGTGAGGTGAAGATCCATAAGACATCAAATCATAAACGTATGTGAGATGAAGATCCATAAGACATCAAATCATAAATGTATGTAAGATATGTTATGTATGTGGAGCCTAATCAAACTTTTCTACGTGGTCAAGGGGCAGAGCCCCTTGCGGGGTCCTGGGGCAGCGCCCCAGGCGGGGTCAAGGGGCTCTGCCCCAGGACCCTCTCTTTTACTCATACTAAGCAAATAGAAGACCCTTTAGGGTTAAAACAAAAAGAAAATGGCCATCTAAACCTAAAAAAAATAAGTCAAACTTTATTTTTTTTTTACTTTACAAATCTGCCTGACGCGGCCGATTCACGACATCTGATTTAGGTGATTCACCTAAAAAAACCGCCGATCACGATTCACGATTCAAAAAAAATCGTTTTGCCTGAATCGAATTGTGATTCACCCAATTCAGGCAATTCATGGGCAATTCTTGGAACACTGGGTGTTACAACAGATTTGTTTAGCTGAGAATATTGAGGCTGTACTACATTAATTGAAGAGCTGCTAGCTGTTACAAGAGTTGTGGTTCATGTCTGGCTGTGTTTCCTCTTTGTTGTGGCCATATAGAATATCTTGAGGTGTTGTGTTTCAAAGAAAGGTGGCTGCGTCTTGAATGGAAGCCGTAATGAGTTTGAATGCGCACTTCCCTCCCTCCTAGTTGCGTAACAACCATTGGTGGTTGTGCGTTCATTTTGGTGACTGACTTTTTATGATCTTTGGAGGCCGCGCTTAATACTTTGAAGGCTGGAGATAACTCACGCAATGGTTGTGTGCTATGTAGAGGCTGACATTACCAACCAAGAGGTTTACCATGTGATGTATGGCAACCGTATGATATTCAAGGTGGTAATAGTATTAAACTCTTGCCTATGTATTTCTTGCAAATGTTAAATCAGATTTATGAGCATTGGAATTAAAATTGTTGTTGATATTATTATAAAATTTGGAAAATTCATAAAAAGTATATGTTTTAAAAAAATACAAAAAAATTGCAATAGAAAAACTAGAAATGATTTTTTGAAGGGAAAAAAATTATAAAACCCTTTTCCACTGGAACCCCTCAAGCAGAAATCCATTTGTCAAATTTTAGGGTTTCGGGCCAAAAAAATTCAGGCCCGTGATTTGCAAAAATTCAGCATTGACAGAAACCCTAAAGTCGATCTAGGCTTGTAAAATCGCGACTCTTTTACCGCCTAAAATCACGGATTTTTAATGATGAAAAATTGTTGTTTTTGTGTCTGATGTGAGCACCCAGATCGCAAAAAAAACTGACACAAAACCAAAAAAAAAGTCCAAAAATCATGGCTTAAAAAAGACTAGATGCTGTCGAAAAATGGTCTCTATTTCTTGAAAAAACCGCGGGTGGGAGACTAATGGTCACAATTTGTAATACCAACAAATGGCCGTGAATGGAGGACAGATGGCCGCAGGTTAAATAAATCACACCCAAGAAAAAACGATGAGATTTTGACCCGAAGAATCACTACAGGTTTGAAAAATGACGTTAGGCTTCTGAAGGTCACGAGTTGGAAAAATATGCAATTAAACCCTAGATTTTTCCAAACAAACACACGTGATTTTGGCCAACAAATAAACCCATGAATTTGCAATAACCCTAGCTGGGTCTAAAACAAACTGCAAAACATAATTTTGAAGTTTAACCACAAAAATTTTGCCCAAGAATTTTTTTGCTTTGATACCATGTTATGGTAAATTGATGTTGTTGTATTAAACAGAGGAGTGAAAGTTCCTTATAGATTTACAAAGATGTTGTTTCTAAAAGAAACAAACCTTAACAAAAGACAAAATAGGAAACTTTCCTAAACAAGCTAAAGACGACTAGATGACCATTAAAGAAACATTCTATTATCCTAATACTAACTGGGCTTGGGGTACTGGTAGACATAGACATTATGCTGCAATATATTATTAATGAAAAAAAATCAGCATCTACATATTCTAATTTAATTAAAAAAAATAAAGAAAAAACTAAGAATAGTTAGGGTTTGCAGCTAAAGAATTTTTCGAAAAAACACCCAGGGTTTGATAATTGGATGCCTAGGCCATAGGGTTTCTTACTTTTTCCATCAACATAAAATAAAACAAAGTTTAAAAAAATGTATAATAAAATAGAAATACAGAAGTAAAAAGTCAAAAAAATAAATAAAATATAACTCACCCCTTCAAATTTGCTCCAAAAATGAAAGAATGCACCTTCAAATTTGTAGAAGCCTCCTCCAAATCCTTCTTAAACTCCTCTAAATGCATGAATGCAAGATACTAACTTGTGCAAATGATCAACAACCCCTATCTCCTCTTCAATTGATCTGCTGGTCTGCTCTTCAATGCCTCAATATTTTTGCTCAAATATAATAAAATGGACTTTTTGGGGTTGGGAGGCAAATAAAAACATAAAATGGACCAATGAAAAGCATTGAGAAATGTTTTTTTTTTTTTTCCCCTTTATGCACACATGCTGCCGTGACATCGGGGCTCTGCGAGTCTTCCAAGTCTGACAGACTCAGTGAGTTTGACCAGACTCATACAGACTTGGAGAGTCTATGTCCAAGGCTTCCCAAACTTGGGATTACCCAACCGGCTTGTGACTCGGCAAGTCATGGAAGCCTGCTTTGAAGTAATAAATCTTATACTAAACAATATGTGCATTTTATAGTTTCATCACATTCAACACATAAATAGCTAATCCTTCTCTTGCATGTGACATATCAGATATCATGAAACATTCAGACCTTGCTCTACATATTTTGTTTTTCTTTCATGCTACTTTCTGTTTTCTCACCATTCACTTCTAAACAGATTTGCATAACCGTTTTCTCATGTGAATTTACTAGATTATGTTTTATTTTTGTTTCGGTGCAGATTCTTTTCTGTGGTATCTTATTCCTTTTCTTAGGCTGTATTTTATGATCTTAACTATTTTTCTCTATATAAGCCTTTTAGGTTGTCAATTATTAAGTAGGAGGCTCTTCTATCTTATAGGGAATCCCTTATTTTACCATGGTTTCATTCTATTTGATATTAAAAAAGCTTCAACTTTCTTCTTTATAAGATTTGAACATTAAATAATTTCCATTATATTTTCTGAACACAATAGTAGGTGTCTTCTTCCATTTTGCAATTTCACTAACTATTTTTCGTTTAGCAGATTAATGGACTGAAAACCAAGATGCAAGGTGCGAAAATGCCATGGCCGGGTGATGAAGGTGATCAACGATGGCAAAAAGCTTGGCTGGCAATAAAGAAGGTTGTTATAACATCTCATAAAGAAACCCACCATTGCATCTGTGCACACCCTTACCTTTCTATCATATGATTAATATTTTTTTTTGCTTTTTAGAAGAATCATTGTAAAATGTGGGTTCCTACAACTATAGTAATATGTGAATTCACTGATATAGATCTTGCAGACATTCAATAGTCAATAACAAAGAAGCATAAAACATACAAGGATATAGTTCGTGTTCATATATACAATGGTGTTTGTCATTTTCTTTTTAATATGTAGTGTCAAAAGTGGTATCAGTAGCAATCACTTCCAACCATAGTTATTAGGAAATAAGCTCTTCTACTAGATAGGAGATGGGTAGTGCTGGTACAGAAGATAGGGATATGAGCATGCAATTTCAAAAAAATGTTGTAGACAGTTAGAACTCACAGATGGCAAAATGAAAATTATTATATATGATTTAAATTAAGCAAAAAATAATCATGCAATGGATATGAAATTTTAAAGAATATCGATTACTAAAATACTTAAAATTTTAAAAGAAGCATTTTAATGTACTGAAATAAATATAACGAAAGCAAAAGATTAATTAAATTAATACTTGATATTCATCATTATAATAAAAATAAATAAATTATAAACCATAATCACTTGGAGATGGTAGTCCATAGAGAATGCCATTATTTTAAAAACATGTTATGGGCACCCTTGAAAATGATTATATTTTTTAACAATTCATAAAACTTCAATACATCTAGAAATATCAAGTCTTATTATTTTTTGTTTAGAGTCTAGATACAAAGAAACTTCATAGGGAGTCTCCTAATGTCTAGAGAATAATATGGGTCTTCAATATAAGGCCATGTTTCCAGTATAGGAGGCAATATCAAGGATTAGGGTATGAGTCTTGAGCTAACTATGCTTTTAACTTTACATATATTTGGCCTTTCTTCAGGTGCTGTTTTGCATTCAGAATTTTGATTTTGTCATTGACTATTGTCACTTCTTAGGATGGAAATTTATTGTGCATTTAGCTTGGAAGCTGTGCATTTTCAAATTCATTGATTTGGCACTATGTTATCAGATACACCCAAAATCCTCCCCGTGGGTACGAGTTCACCGGGGTATGCTTGGGTGCAACCAAGGTGTGTACCCAGGTACCCAAAGGCATTGATTGCCAAAAAAATAACAAAAAAAATACGTCTTTTAACTTTTTCTTTTCCATCCAAAATCCCTAAAATGCCACTAAAGCATCATTTTACCCGATACGAAGATCCTTTTGCTCTCTTCACTCTCTTTTCTTATTTTGGCATTTTGAACGGCAGCTTATATATATTATATGGTATATGACATGATATTGACATTCAGAAATATCAATTGGCATTTAATATTTATCTTTACCACTACATTTTGGATATATATATATAGACACTGTACCCAAGAGATTATATATATATATATAGCCAGACACTGTACCTAAGAGTTTTTTTCCGTACTGTGTAGCTGTATCCATTCCCGTACTTGTATTGGCAACTTAGATTTGGTCCTTTTAAACTATTAGAGAGGCCATATTGATTTGGTAACTAGTTTATTTGGCATCATGGTAAAGAAATGTTCAATAGACGAAAAACATAGACAACCTACTTAATCGACTACGAAATTGATTTCCAACAACCAGGCATGCAAACATTTAATTGGCCAAGTCAATGTCGAAAATTCTTGATGAAAACTTAGCCTTGACTCGGGGCATGACTTGCATTGACTTGATACAACATGCAGAAAAAGCACAAATTGCACCATCTCAGATGAATACTTGGCAAGTTTTCATAACTAAAACTATGGTTGGTATCATGTAATCTTGTAGGTTTTACTTTATATATTGGATTTACACTTTTCTTTGTTTCTCCACTTCATTTTTGACATTTATGAATTTCAATATAGCATCTTTCTTCCTCTTGCTAGTCATTTTTCCAAGTATGATTTTCATTCCCTTGCAATCTGTGACTTCACAATTTATGTGCGACCTCATGACTTAAAATACTGAAACTTAACTACACAACTAGATCATAATAAATAGCCATATGGGAATCTCAAATTAGTTATATTTGAAAATTGAAAATTTAAACCTTGCAATTTTTTTTGTCATTGAACTACCTTCATGAATCTTGAAACCATGAACAATTATAGCAAATGATTATCATGAATTACTAGTGTGAGTTGTTTATGGAATCGTATCTTTTGTTTTAGCTCTGTGTATTCTGCCATATATCCCACCTCCACATCCTATTTTCTTCTCTATTGTTTATGGAGCCATTAAGGCATCAGATGGGTGGCCTAATTCCCATACATCTCCATCCATTAAAGACCAACTCAACCAATACAATGTCCACCATGAGAGTTAAATTTGGCACCTACTGTGAAACAAGCAATAGACATGCCATTACACCACATCTCCATGCACTTAAAATTTTCTGGCAGAGATCAGAAAGGACATAGGTGTCTACTTGCTTTCTTAAATGCAATTCCTACCTCCAAGTGTTCCCATGGCCACTAGAAGGTGCCCCACCCTGAGGATTTAAAGTGTCCGTGGCATGAAACTACTCATTCCCTCCCACTAAACCCAAACCCATTTGCCAGTAGCATATGGGAACCTTGTTACTTACTATAAAGAAGAGTTGTTTATTCAAGGAAGGATGCCTAGTATTTGGGTATTATTGTAATAGGTCATTGCCCCCTCAAAGTGACAGTGTAATAATAGATTTCTCAATTACAGTTGTAATTTTGACCGACTCTTGTATTCTAATCTGTTCCAGTGATCAAGAGAGTTCCTTACATACTCTTTTTATGCTTATGATTTTATATTTTAACTTGGTTGCTAATTCACTTTGTGTGTTTCCTTCCATTCAGGTTTGGGCTTCAAAGTGGAATGAAAGAGCATACATTAGCACTAAGAAAACAAAAGTAGATCATAATGACCTATGTATGGCTGTTTTGATTCAAGAAATAATCAGTGCAGATTATGCATTTGTTATTCATACGACTAATCCATTATCAGGCAATAAAACAGAGATTTATGCCGAGGTAAAAAACCCTTGTGAACTACTTACAATGCGAGTGTTGTTGAATTGATGTTTTCTTGTTTAAGCTTGCTCCATTTTACAGATCGTGAAAGGTTTGGGAGAAACTCTAGTAGGTGCTTATCCTGGTCGAGCAATGAGTTTTGTCGCAAACAAATTTTCCTTAAAATCCCCCAAGGTGAAATCCGTAGTTTAACTCCCATATGTTTTTGTTTAATATTTTAGCAATTTGCCCAGCTCCAATTTCTTGACAAAAGAAAACTCATCAATGGGACTGAAAAATACCTTTTTTGAAAAGAAAACAATGCAGAACATAAGGCATATCCACTTTAATGCTATGTAAATCTATGACTTAACTGAGAGTAACAGCAAAGAGAGACTCTAAGTAGGAAACAAAAGATGACAAATGAGATCTATACTAATTATTGAACTGCTAACTTTGTTGGCATTCAGGTAGTTGGGTATCCAAGTAAGCAGGTGGGTCTTTTCATAAAACGGTCAATCATATTCCGATCAGACTCAAATGGTGAAGATCTGGAAGGCTATGCGGGTGCTGGCCTTTATGACAGGCAAGCATTTTTACGAATAAGTAGAAATATATTGCAATGCTACAAATGATTTCCTTAACAATGATAAGGTTTTTTTTCCAAAAAACAGACATTACGGATTTCTCATAGTAAAATTAGCCTTCTGTTTATGTCTAGTAAGTGTTGCTTAGCAACCTTAAAAGTTTCCTACACAACACATCTGCAAATTAACCGAGTTCAAATATTGCATTTGGCTTCTCCGTAAACTGAATAATTCAATGCATTGTATGATGCTGCAGTGTGCCAATGGACCAAGAGGAGAAGCTTGTGATTGATTACTCTGTAGACAGATTAATAGTGGATCAGAACTTCCAGAAGTCAATTCTGTCAAAGATAGCAGAAGCTGGAAATGCAGTTGAGCAGCTCTACAAATGTGCCCAAGACATTGAAGGCGTAATTAAAAATGGTGAATTGTATGTTGTTCAGACAAGACCCCAGATGTAAGCAACTTGCAAATGTTTTGATACTTCAAACATGATTACTATTTAATAATCACATAAGGGATCAACAAATATATATTTCATTGGCCTTTGAAGCATTATTGGATATTTAAGGGTCTGTACCGTGGTTGATAATTTGTATTACACAGAATCAATGGATTGTTAAGCTGTAACTTAATTGCAAAGAACAAAGAGAATGGGAGTGTGTATATGTAAATGTGTACATGCACAAATAATGCAATTGTAATGATTTCAATGTTAGGATGCTTTTATTATTTTTTGGTCAGTAAAGGGCCGAAGCCGAAGGATTTGTATTAATATGGGTAATATATAATCAGCACAAAAAGATTAAAGTTCAGTTCGAAATATGTCCATAGAGATTGAGGTACTTCAAACAAGGAGCAACAATGCTCAGCACCATTTCAAAGCCAACTCAAAACATAAAACCGATCCAGTTTAAACCAGAGCATTATACTATTATTAGCCACTAATGACTATTTTACTGCAAAAAAATTGTGCGGAATCCAGAAAGGGGACTTGCACCAGGACTAGTTCGACGGAGAAGTGGAGTCCTGCTCCGAGCTCTTTGTTGAGGATTCGTGAGCTTCGTCATCCTCAGATTGGGAAGAGGAAATGTTTCCCTGCTCCATCCTGTCAGCTGCATCTTCGTCCTCGTCGTTTGCATATTCATCCTCAGCAACGTTCCTTGCAGCACCCGCTTCACCCTCCTCATCATCCTCGTCCTCTGCATCTGCCCCTGTAGCTTCCTCAGACTCATCCTCCTCCTCACCAGCATCAGAAGAATCTAGAATCATAGCGATATTTGTAAACCCAGTCCATATCGACATCCAAGTCATCGCCATATGGTGAGTCCAAACCTTCTTCAATTCCTAAAAATCTGGAGAGAAAGTTCAAGGCTTTCTTCATTGCTACCAATCTCATCTCCTGATGTTCCCATTCCCATCCCCAGAGAATGAAGAACTGCCTTGGGGGACCTCCGTAGAAATTGCGACGAGGTGTATTGCCTAGCCCAGGGAAAGAAGAGCCTTCTGTCATGATGATGGGAAGGTCTCATGGGAAAGATATGAATAGATTGTCATCTATCTCAACTAGAACATTATGGAGGCCGCCAAGATAATTGCCATCGAAGAGGCGATAACCGATTTCTTCCGTGTGATTTTTGTGAGCTCCAGCCACCAGGATGCTGGCCAAAAGTCGGGAGCATATATCTGAGTTTACTCTGTATTGGTGATTGGTAAGCAGGAAGTTCATTCCTAAGATTTCTTTGATGGCATGTAGGACAACCCTGTGGTGGTATAAGCAGACTTCTTTTAATTTCTCATTGTAGACCGAGGAATCAAAGGCAATTTGGTCTACTTGAGCAATTAGTTTGATGGGAGTATCCATTGCAGATTTGAAGGTGCTTGCTTGAGTGAACCAAACTGACTATGCCAGAGAGAAATCCAACTTTCAAAAAGCAGAATGACGCTAAACCAAGTGTGTTTACAAATTGAGCTATCCCCCATATCAAACTCTTTACCGTCGAAGATTGCCTTCAGATACGCTTCTGCTATTAGCCCTGATTAGACCGGTGTGTTGCTCCAAAGAGTTGGCTAAAAATGGCTAGAAAAGATTCGCTAAAGAGAAGCTTTGATGTGAAAAGCTTAGCCTAGAAAGTATTACTAAAAAAGGCCAAGATTTAGAAGTAGGACCAGAATAGCTGGTTGCGTGTGAAGTGGGAATTTTGGGCTGCTAGCCACTGATAATTTGCAGTTGGCTCGTCCTTTAACAGTCTGCAAGAAATCATTTATAGTCTCAAACTGCTTGCGGATGGATGAACAAACACCACCTAATGTCCTTTGTTATACGCAACTTGCTCTACAAAGTCTGCCAAAGTGGATTTCCTCAAATCTGAGGGGATGACTATCTGGATGAAGTGACCGAGAGAATTGATGTGACCCATGTTTGTTTGAGAAGGCATATCCACAGACTTTGGGTTTTATGCCGCTTTTGAAATTGGCGACCGTTGCAAGAAGCAGGTGCCAAAATGAATTATGTGGGAATAGACTGGCCATCAGATGTTATTGATTTGATGCATGTACCACTAACTACTAAATTTGCAAGTTCATCGGCCTTGGAATTTCCCTCTCAGAAGATATGGCTAGCCGTTGTAGATTCGAATTTTTTAATTAGATTTAATATTATTTCCAAAGAGGCTTGCAATCGCCAATTAGAAGTTGCCCCCGTTCTAATTGCATTTATCGCAATCATTGAGTCTCCTTCTATTTCCACTTTGTTCAAACCTAATTCATAAGCCAGAGCTAGACTATGTAATAATGCTTTGAATTCTTCCATATTATTGGTCTCTGGTTCTAGAGGAATAGCCATTTTTGCTAAGATCTTCCCTTCTAAAGAATGAATAATGCAACCAGCACCTGATGGGCCTAGGTTTCCTTTTGATGCTCCATCAAAATTAAGTTTAAACCATCCCAGGGAAGGAGACTTCCAAACACAAGAAATTCTCTGAAACTGATTGGCTTTACATCCTCTGCCGATGGTGGTTGGAGTTTTGAGACCATACCATCTTTTGATCATCCCAATTGGTGTAGAATTTGTGTTTAGCTGATTGAGATTGAATTCGGGAGTTCATGATCGCAACTATCACTGCCTCAATTTTGTTGAGAATAGACTCAATTTCCATTGATTTGTCTTGGAAAAGCCTCCTATTTCTCTCTTTCGAGATCTCCCAAATTAAAATAGAGGGAGAGATGATCCATAGATTTCCACACAAGCTTTCTTCATAGAGCCTAGGCCACGATAGCAGATGAGATTGGATTTCTTGAGAAAGAGCAGATGACCAATCTAATTTCGAACACAGCCAGTTCCAACATTTGTTGGCAAAGGGACATGTTAACAACAAATGATTATAATCCTCTTCACTATTATAGCATAGAGAGCATTTGGATGGACCATAATATCCCATTTTTAAAAACCTATTTGCTGTTAGAATCCTACCCTGAGATGCTGCCCGTGTGAATACTCTTGCTTTCGGTAGACAAACCTTGTTCCAACATAATTGAGTTGGAATTGTTGCTGATTTTTTAAGAGGACCTAACATAATTTTATATCCATCCTTCACATTGTAAATATCATTTTTGGACCCATTCCAAATAATTTTGTCCCTCCCCTATTTGAGGATGAAAGATCTGCCCTTCAATATTTCTTTTAAAGTACTTGATTCTTGAGGATCTAATCGTAGGCCTGAGAAGTCTTTCCATTTCCAGGAACCATCTACTGTAGAGGATGAAGAGGGGATGATGTAGTCTTTGACCAATGGACCCCATACTGATAAACAAATCTTACTAATTTGATTTTGACCTAAGGATGAATTGATGCTTGGAAAGCCTCCCCATGAATCCTCCTAGAACCGAGCTAAATTACCTTCTCTGATGTTCCAAGTGATGTTGTTGTCCACTATGTATCTTGATTTGGAGATAAAGTTCCAGATTTTGGAGACTCTAGGGAATTCTTTGATGCGGAAGACCTCTGTTATCAAACCGTTACCAAGATATTTGCCTCTTAAAATTCTGACACATTTATAATTATGATTTTTCACTATTTTCCAATAGAGTTTGGCTCCTAAAGCTTGATTCCACCACATATGATTTTTGATACCTATGTCTCCAACCAATGTAGGTTTGCAAATATTTTCCCAAGATATAAGTTTGAATTTTGTACAAGGATCTGTACCTTGCCAAAAGAAGTCCCTTAGCTTCTTCACAATGTCCATATAACCGCTCATAGATAGGGAGATGCAAGACATAAGGTAGATAGGAATTGCAGCCAGTGTTGCTTTGATCATTACAATTCTGCCCGCCCAAGAGAGCCATTTGGATTTCCAATTATCCATCTTGCGGTCCAGTCTTTCATTGATGGGCTTCCAGACCCATGTTGTTCTAAGTGTTTTATCAATGGGGATCCCCAAGTAGGAGCAAGGAAGAGAGTCTACCTTGAATGCCAAAATAGATTCAATTTTTTGTTGAGTTTTCTTTTTAGTGTGGAAGAAAAAGATCATTGATTTATCCTTGTTAACTGCCTGTCCAAAGGCCTTTGCATATTTCTCTAAAATTGTCTTGAATTGAAAAGCGTCCCTTATTGAACCTAAACCAAAGAGAAGAGTGTTATCTGCAAATTGTTGATGCGCAATTGATTTTACTGTGGAGGTGATTTCAATTCCTTTGATGCAACCCTGATCTTGAAGTTTAGTTATGCTGTGGCCCAAGGCTTCTGCCATGATGATAAAAATAAAAGGGGAGAGGGGGTCTCCTTGTCTGATTCCATTTGAGCCTTCGAAGAAGCCTTGGGGAGTACCATTTACAAGAACAGAGTATTTTGGAGAAGATATACAATAAAAAATTAATTTTATCCAATCTTTAGAGAAACCAAAACTTTCCATGCATTTAGCTAAGAATCTCCAATTGACCTTATCATAAGATTTTTTGATATCTAACTTGACGATCATACTAAGCTGTTTATTGTGTTGAATGGAGTGAATGACTTCTTGAGCAATAATGATACCATCTAAAATTGATCTTCCTAGCACAAAACCTGTTTGTTCTTCTCCAATGATCTTACCTAGGACCAATTTTAGTCTATTTGCTAAAGATTTTGACAAGATCTTATAAATAGTGTTGCATAAAGTAATAGGTCTAAATTCATCCATGCAATTTGCATTTTCATTTTTAGGAATAAGGGCAATAAAGGTATTATTGATTTCAGATAAGAATCTACCTGGAGATCTGGCCACTTCCAACGCCGCAGTGAGTTCTTTCCCAAGGACGCTCCAACAGTGCAAGAAGAAGCTAGGAGGAAAACCATCCGGCCTAGGAGCTTTGTCTAGAGCCATTTGTGATAATATTTGCAGAATTTCCTCTTCAAAGAATTATTTTGACAACATCTGGTTATCAGCATCCGTTATAATTGTAGGAATATTAGTCAATAAATCTTGCTAGCTTTTGATAGGGGAGCTATCTGAATAATTCAATAGATTTGAGAAAAAGTTGAGTATTTCCTTTTGAATCTCTTTTTGATCTACTAGAAGAGACCCCTCTAAGTTGGCAATTTGTAAGATCCTGTTGATTTTCTTCGATTCTTGGTGCTGGAGTGAAAGAAATTAGTGTTTTTGTCTCCTGCTACCAACCAGTTTTCCCTAGATTTTTGTTTCCACAAGGTTTCCTCTTTGCTTAGTATATCTTCTAATTCTTTTAATAGATCTTTTTCGGCCACAAACAGGTCTTCATTCATCCCAGTTTGAATGATGGTTTCATTCAATGCTATAAGCTTTTGTTCTATGTCTTCTTTGGTTAGGATGCTTTTATTACTAAGCATATTGATCAAAACATTATTTCGTGTCGTTCACTCAAAACCATTTGTGCACAACTACACTAGAAGTCAGTGCATCTTTGGGTTTCTTGATTCAACATTATGGTATATGCCTCTCGAAAAACTTTCATCTTTCTTAGAGTGATTGATGCTTGCCGGCTTTAGAAATCTTATAGTGAAAATTCTTTCGAATCATATCACACTACAAATAAATGGAAACTTCTTTTAAATCTTATTCTTTTAAAACTTTAGAGAGAGTCGACAAGTTCTAGACTTGTCCCTTCATCGACTATGGATCGAAATCGAGGTTGTTATCTGTGAAATCAGATATCCTCATATTCTCAATGCTAATGGGAAGCACGGTAAAAAAGTTCAAGGAATCCAATCCAAATCTAACAAGTTTAAGTTCTAAGTTCATTTAAAATGAAATGAAAGGAAAGATTTTAATGATGTTCACTAGACTGAACAGTCTAAGGGACCAATGACTCATATCCTTATGCTATTTTCATATTCCTTTTAATGTTTAACCTCTTGCTATAGATCTTGACTAGAAATCTATAGATTTTGATGAGCTTTTTCTCGAGGTAATTCAAGTAGAAAGCATATATCATATAGAATATGACTTAAATTTGGCAAGTAAGAATGTAGCTGAAATCAAATATATGTTTTATCATTTAAAGAAAAAAATTATGATGTCTAAAATTTATCAAAAAATTTGTACGTGAAATAGATTAAGATAATTTTTGTGTTTACAAATATAATACAAGTATCATGATGGAAACACATATTGTCCACAACAACAATAGCACTAGCACAAGTACACAAACATGTGTGCTAGTGATGTGCCAATGACACACATGATAAGGCATAATGTCAATCTCAAGAAGGAAGGAGCATCAAGCATCATAATGTGGCACATTCTTCACAATAAAAACACCAACACAAAAGACCTACACATATAGAGAGTTCTCTAGTTCAATCTAACAAAGAGATGACAAATAGCATAAGCAAACAAACATCTGGAAGAGACATATAGGTGACCAATGAATAGAGACATGTCAATTGTGATGAGTAGCAAACATCCTAATGTGTCAGATTCTCCAAAATAAAAAGATGAACTTAAAAAATAACATATGTAGAAATGTCTCTAGCTTAATATACTAAATAGACCTAGAATAAAATGCAATACATGCACTTATAGTTCAATAGAAGGTACGACAAGGAGACCTCAACTAGTTCATTCCTTAATTCATTAATTAGTGTAAAGAGACAAAATAGACTAATTTTAGAAGAGATCCTATTTCCATCCCCAACACAAGCATACAAATCCATAAAATGTTAATTCTTTCATTATATTCATTTACTACATTAAATTAGTCATTACATCTTCACAAATGTAAGCATGGATGTAAATAAATAAGAATATGATATATCATCTTCTAACATCGCGACTTAGAATTAAGATTTTGCTCAATATGTATCTATCAATTCATTAATTTTTTTACCAACACATAATTCATATAAGAAATAAATGATGAAAATAGAGAATTATTCCAAACACCATGAACAAATTCTTGAAGCCTTCCCAACACCCAAAATATAGTTAGAATATCACAAGAACTTTCCAAGATTGGAGAGGAAATTGACAACATTAATATTGAAGGGGGAAGCAAATAGTGAAGTTTTACATAAAACTCTAATTAGCAAGTGCACCAAAAATTCATATAGGAAATTGATCATAGAAATAAGAAGTAAATTTTGTAGAGAAAAGGTGTTGGAAATTTCAGCCAAAATTTTTATCCTCGAGATAATTTCATGATAGTGTGGGTAAATTTGTCAAAGCTTAGTCATCTTTGCAATTAAATGCTTTTATAAAATAAAAAAAATTAACAAAAATATAATTTTTAGAAATAGAATTTTAAACTTAGTACTCAATACAATTCTTCAATCTTCCAAATTGACATGTTGCAAAAACATTTTTTGTAATGCCAAAAATAATTTTTATAGTAAAAAAAACTACTTAAATGATAGAAAGATCAACAAATACTTTTGTGAAACTTAAGCTCTATTTCTCACAAGAATGTTTTAAACATTACAAGTAAGGAGAGTCATCTGGACCTACTCTAAGACTCATTGAATCACAAATTTTCTCATAACCGTCCTTGACTTCCTAATGATTTCCAATTATTTCCAATCAATTAATTTAGATTCTTGAATTAATTTATTAAATTATAATATTTATATAAATAAATTTTGTAGAATAAAACTAGAAAATCTAAAATTCTATAATATAGTTTTTTTTATAGGAAGTATTTTTTGTAATTTGTTAAATTGTGACATTGCTATTAGAATTCTAATACATCAATATCATATAAAATTATTGATAATTGATCAAATATATGTGCGTTCATGTGTATGTATGCATGTTTGCATATATGCTAGGAAACATATGTTGGCAATTTGTCTGAGGTATGTACATGGATGTTGTCATTATGGCAACATATGTTCCCTATGAAGATCGCATAAGCTGGAAAGTAAGTATGGAAGATCGCAGACTAAAATTGTCTAAGTATGAAACAGTGTTTTTGACAGAGCACCCGATACAGTTTGTTTTGGCGACATTCATTGGAGCATGATCAGAGTTTGTGCAATTGAACATAGACTCTATGGTGTCTAAGGATACCCCATCTCAGTGTGCAAAAGAGTACGGACAATACAGACAAAGTTATGATTGTTTTACCGATGACAGAGTATAGCCGACAGAGCAGTTTTGAAGGCAGAACTAGTAAATGAATTAAGGGATTATTTTGCTTGTCAAAATAATGACTTAATATTATAAAGAGCCGACATCCTAGATGTTTACTCTTGGATAAAGATGTGGAAGCCGACTGGAGAAAGATATTATGTTTGTATCTTATATAAAGATGTAATATTGTAATGTACCGAACATACTTGAAATGTAACTTGTAATAGTTGTATATGGTGATAGTGGTGAAAGTTGTTGATGCGAAGTTGTAAGCAGTACCATATTGTAATTAGTAAACATTTGTATTACTTGTTTGGGCAATGAGCTCATCTGGTAATTAGGTTTTGTATCTACAACTCCTAACAGGGTTGAGGCTTCTAACAAGGCCTATAGTCCCTTAACTAGGACTGATACACTATATGTTTGTAATAGACTCCTAACAGGGTCAACATCCTTAACAGGATACTTTTGATTAGTGGATTTTTGTGGGTACCATCCCCACCGGGGTTTTCCCTTGGCCAGGGTTTCCTCGAGAACATATCACGTGTTATGAGTTCTTTACATTTACTGTTATGTATGCTATTTAGTCTCTTATGCTTTAAAGTAATCTGTTATATCCATAAGTGCACAAAAGTAAAAGTTAGTGAAATACTGATTCACCCCCCCTCTCAGTATTTCCTATTTCTAACAACATATTTTTATTAGAAATAATGTCTAATTGTTAATAAAACTTATTAAATATTTTTAATAGATTAGAATATATCATGATTAACGCTATTGTTATAACTAGAAATAACATGGCACATATGTGAGCTCGCTAAAAAATTAAGGAGGTGGTTTGAGTCAATTGCCAAACTAGTTGAAATCAAATAAAATTAATTGTAAAAATGAAAATAAATATACATAAAATAATAAATTAAGAAATAACTATCCATATAACAAGGAGAATGAAGAAAAAAAAAGGAAGTGAAATTATTAAATAAATTCACAAACAATCAAAGGAAGGAGATTACCAAGAAAGAAAACAAAAAATGAGGGGGTTGCAGTTTCTAAGAGGTGTATATTTATAGAAAGAAAACAAGAGCAACAAAGAGCCCGACCACAAAGATTGATTAAGGAAGAACTATAATATTAGATAGAGGCACGACTTAAAGAGTTTGCATATGACAACTTTGTTACTACACAATTCAATGTTTCTCTTAAATATCTCTATGGTTGTTTATAATGTCGATTGAGTTTGTTGTTTCATGTTGTCACCATAATCTTGTTATGTTACCAACTTAACTTGTGTATGTGGACAACTATCTTATTGTGTCTTGGATGACCAATATATAAAAGCTATCTTCCATCTAATAATTTTTTTTCATCGTTATAATTTTGTAATTGTTCTTGCTTTACCTGTGTGAAAACCTCAAGTCCCCAATTGTTGCAATGTATCCTTTCTTTTTCAAGTATTATAATCTTTTTGATTTGTATGCATGAGTTTCATTTGTTTTTGTTTTTAATAAATTCATTGGAGAAGTAGAACAAAAAGTGTTTCTTTTCCTTTGATATTTAAAATGTTCTCTAAAATTTGATTGTTTGTAGCATGTCCCTTTTTCTTTAGCATTGTAAATTGATTTTATGATTCTTACATATGAGGTTTAATGTTTTTTTTAATGAATTAAAGTTGTCTTTGACTTCAACTTTGAATAGTGCAATTTTTTAAACTTTTTTTTTTTATAGAATGTTTTTTCTTAGTTTCAAATATGATAAATTATTTATGTGAATTATCTTATCATGTTTGTATGATCCGTGACTCTGCAATGTATGATTTTATTAGATATTATTTAATCATCATAAAATATTATCTTTAAATTAGAAAATAATTAAGGTCATACTCGAGGTTGAGTCATCTTAGAGTTGATGGTTTGTGATCAATTTGTTCTTCATAGAGTTTGGACTCTAGCTAGTTTAGAGCCCATTGAATTAACTGCTAGTATTAAAATGTGAAATTCTCTCTCAAGTAGCAAATCAATGTTAGTGGACTATCATTCCACGTATATAGAGACAAGAAGTAGTGTTGCAAATAGAACAAGTCATCTTAATTATTAATGATGTAAGGAAACTCAGGTGCGGAAACAGCTTCCTACGCTAATCTCTATAGGAGAGTATTGTGCAAATTCTTATAAAATCCTTACAATTTCAGATTCGTTAACTACTTTAACAAAGATATTGCAACCACATACAATGCATACAGAAAAATAGAGAATGACACAATGATATACCCTGGGGAAAACCTTTCGGTAAAAAATCCCAGCACTCCAAAACCTGCACAATGTATTATCTTCAACACAAAGATTACAATACACTTGCAATGCAAGTTCTTTCACGAAATGAGAGACAAAGCCAACAAGACTTAAATTTTGTTATATTTCTCCCATAGGAGCAGCATCATATATATAGACTCCTTTGGACCCAAAAATAGGCACAACCACCAAGACCCATGCACAAAGCCACATGTACACAGTTGTTACATGCAATCCCAAGAATAGGCGTCCATCCCTAGAATAGACTATGACAGCTTGTCATAGAATCCGCCAAAAATAACGGTCACAAGAGAAGTGTAAGAGAATCTGTCATACCAACCTATTTTTGGCATATTCTCTTACACACACCAACCACTTCTTCTTGGGTGCCCAAATAGGCCCAAGTCATAAGATGCTCTTACACCTGTCATAGCACATTCCTTAAATAGTTCTTACGCGTCATAGGAATCTGTCATGACCGTTTTAGTCATGATCTCCTTACGCACAAGATGCAGACACATCAAGTGGAGTGACACATCAACATGCCAACTAGACATGTACACTCACACTTAATTACATTATTTGCAAAAAATACATTTACAAAACAAATAATAAGAATAGGAATTATCCAAGGTTGAGACACCTTATTTCTAACATTCTCCCACTTGTCGAACACCTTGTAAGAGCAACAGGAACATAACAGGAACTTTAACCACTATAGGCCAAAAGGCCCATAGACTTCGAACACCATCTGAACTTCTTAGTGCCCACTGGTTTCGTTAATGCATCTGCAACATTCTTCACAGTATCTACCTTCTCCAAATTTACCTTTCCATCTTCCACCATATCTCTCACAAAGTGAAACTGCACATCAATGTGCTTCGTTCTGGCATGGAAAGTTGGATTCTTTGCAAGGCAAATAGCGCTCTGACTGTCATACCAAATAGTAATCTGTTCTGCATCAACACCAACATCAGAACACAATCTTCTAAGCCAAATGGCTTCTTTACAAGCATGAGTAGCAGCCATGTACTCAGCTTCTGTAGTGGACAAAGCAACCACAAGTTGTCGCTTACTCATCCAACTGATGGCACCACCAAACATAGTGAACACATAAGCATTGGTGGATCTCCTGCTGTCAATATCACCTGCCCAATCTAAATCCACAAACCCATGAATACAAACTGAATGCGGAGATCTAGAAGAGTTACCATGATAACATATGGAGTAATCTGATGTACCCCTCAAATATCTAAATACTCGCTTAAGTGCATCCCAATGTACCCGTCTAGGATTAGCCATAAACCGACTCAAGACTCCCACTGCTTGGGCAATGTCTGGTCTAGTACAGACCATAGCATACATAAGACTGCCAACTGCACTAGCATAAGGTACTCTACTCATGTCCTCCACCTCACTAGGAGATTTTGGATAGTCATCTACAGATAACTTTGTTCCCACAGAAATAGGAACACATAGTGGTCTACAATCTGCCATGCTAAACCTGTCCAACACAGACTTCACATACTTACTCTGACTCAACCAAAGTTTTCTGTTAGACCTGTCTCTACTGATTTCCATACCCAAGATGTACCTAGCTGCCCCAAGATCTTTCATCTCAAACTGTGCTGACAACTGAGATTTAAAATAAAAAATCATACACTTACCCTTCCCAAACAGCAACATATCATCAACATATAATGCAACAATAAGAAGGCGATCATTTTCAACTCTGAAATAAACACAATGATTTGATTTTGATCTTACAAATCCAATTGACAACACAAAGACATCAAACTTAAGGTACCACATCCTAGGAGATTGCTTCAAACCATATAGAGATTTCTGTAATCTGCAAACTAAGGATTCTTTACCTTTAACAATGTAGTGCTCAGGCTGTGACATATAAATCTTTTCCTCCAAATCACCATGAAGGAAAGTTGTCTTCACATCCATCTATTCTATCTCTAAATCATATGATGCAGCAAGAGATAACAGAAATCTAATGGATGTCAACTTTTCAACAATAGAGAATATTTCACCATAATCTATTTCCTCTACCTGTGAATACCCCTTTGCAACCAATCTAGCTTTATACCTTTCAACACTGCCATCTGCACAGAATTTCTTCTTGAACACCCATTTACAGCCAACAGATTTTCTCCCTTTAGGAAAAGGTACAAGGTCCCAAGTTTTGTTTTTCTCCAATGAAGCCATCTCATCATTCATAGCCTCAATCCAGGAACCTGCATCTTCCATGCCCAAAGCCTCTTTCACAGATCTAGGCTCATCAGTGTTAGTAATCAAAGCAAAGGCACAACTAGAATCTAACATAGAATAACCAAACCTTTATGGTTGCTTTCTTTCTCTCATGGATCTCCTCAAGGGCTGCAGTTGAGGTTGTTCTTCCTCTTCTTCTGAACTATCAGAGCTGCGAGAGCTCTCCTCATCATTAGACCCAACATGGTCTCTCTGTTCAGTCTTCTCAGGGGTAGGAGGCAACTGAACAACATCTTTTTCCTTTTCTTTTTCAACTGGTTGTAGCACAATAGGAGAAGATGTTAGCTCTGTGAAAATAACATTTCTACTATACAACACCTTACTAGTCACAGGATCCCAAAGCTTGTATCCTTTCACACCAGCACTGTATCCGATGAAAATACATTTAACAGCTTTGTTTTCCAACTTAGATTTTTTCTCCTTTGGAACATGTGCATAAGCTTCACAACCAAAAACACAAAGATGTCTAATTGAAGGCTTCTTACCAGACCACACCTCCATGGGTGTCTTACCAACAAGGGCTGATGTAGGAGATCTGTTAACCAGATAGCAAGCAGTGGCCACAACTTCGGCCCAAAACCTTTGTTCTAAACCAGCTCCACTAAGCATACTCCTAGCCTTCTCCATCAGTGTCCTGTTCATTCTCTCTGCAACTCCATTTTGTTGTGGGGTATAAGGAGTTGTCTTATGCCTCTCGATACCTTGTTCTTTACAGAATTGTTCAAACTCTGCTAAGCAAAACTCACCACCATTGTCAGTTCTCACACACTTAATCTTCTTACTAGTCTGATTTTCTACAAGAGCTTTAAATTCCTTGAACTGACTAAAGAATTGTGTCTTAATTTTAAGGAAATAAATCCACGTCCTTCTACTGTAATCATCTATGAAAGATACAAAAAATACAGACTTGGAGATTGAAGGAACTTTTACAGGACCAAATACATCAGAATGAATAAGATCCAAAACATCAGAAGATTTGTGAGAACTAGAGTAAAAGTGAACATGATTTTGTTTACCATAAACATAGTGTTCACAGAAGTCGAACTCGAGATTGCAATCATTTAACCCCTCAACGAGATTTTTATTTTTTAGGGTTCTGAGACCCTTTTCACAAATGTGGCCAAATCTCATATGCCACAACATTGTCTTTTCTACAGGAAGCTTACCTTCCAAAGTATTTGCACTACCATCGGAACCAATAGCCATAGACTTCTTCACTGCTTGTTCAGATGGTGAGGATGAAGAACTATTACATAGAGGAATACATGCATCTAGCTGAAATAAGGTACCTCTCCTAGTACCCCTTGCAAGCACTATCGATCCTCTCATCATCTTGCATCCTTCTTTCGAAAAAATAACTTGCACACCTACATCATTCAGCATACTTATAGATAATAGGTTTCGTGCCAAACCCAGAATGTGCATAACTCTGTTGATTCCCTTTACTCGTCCATCAGAAAATTTGATAGTGACCCTTCCGCGTCCAACTATCTTTAGGTGAGAATCATCACCCAAGTACACCTTTCCACCATCGAACTCTTCATATTTTGAGAACCAGTTTCGATGAGAGGTCATGTGAAAAGATGCACCCGAGTCAACCAACCACACATCATCAGATGCATGGGCTGCCAAAGCTGCGATGAATGCATCGCCATCTTCTTGAGATCTTTCTGAAGCTGAATCTGAACCTTTCTTCTTCTTCTTCGGCTCTTTGCAGTCTTTACGGAAGTGCCCAGATTTATCACAGTTCCAACATTTTACCTTGGACTTATTTGAAGTCTTTGACTTCCCATGGGATTTGGATCTACCCTTATTGTCAGACTTATTGTCATTTTTCTTCCCTCTTTTAGTGGATCTCCCACTAACAACAAGGGCTTCTTTTTCCGAAACGGAAGCCTTTCTCCGCATCTCCTCTGATAGCAGCGAAGACACCACATCATCCATTTTGAAGGTGACTAAAGTGCTTCTGAGAGCCATCACAAGATGGTCCCATGAATCCGATAAAGAACACAAAAGTGTGTAGCAATGATCCTCCTCCTCTAACTTGACACCAGCTGATGTCAATTGTGTAGCTAGCAAATTAAATGCATTTAAATGATCTGTTAAGGATCCACCTTCCTCCATTCGTAGAGAGTACAACTTCTTCCTCAAGAACAACTTGTTCACCAGAGATTTGGCCTGATACACGGCCGCAAGTCTTTCCCACAAACTATTTGCGGTTTTCTCATCTAGAACATTCAAAAGGACTACATCGGTTAAACAGAGTCTTATGAGACCCTTAGCTTTATGGTCTTTGATATCCCAATCTGCTTGAGCTATAGTTGCTGGTCTTATAGCACTTAAAGTCGCTTCCCATAGGTCACGATCTTCCAACATGTCTTCCATCTTGAGTTTCCACAACTCAAAATTAGTGCCATTAAATTTCTCCACCTCCATTCTTCCATATGATGAACTTGCCATCTCAATCTACAAATAAGATTCAGAATGCTCTGCAAAAAACTCCCACTCAAACTTGAGATCAGCTCAAAAAACCCTACCCAACAACTAGGATCAAAAGTTGATCAAGCTCTGATACCACTTGTAAGGAAACTCAAGTGCGGAAACAACTTCCTACGCTAATCTCTATAGGAGAGTATTGTGCAAATTCTTATAAAATCCTTACAATTTTAGATTCATTAACTACTTTAACAAAGATATTGCAACCACATACAATGCATACAGAAAAATAGAGAATGACACAATGATATACCCTGGGGAAAACCTTTCGGTAAAAAACCCCAGCACTCCAAAACCTGCACAATGTATTATCTTCAACACAAAGATTACAATACACTTGCAATGCAAGTTCTTTCACGAAATGAGAGACAAAGCCAACAAGACTTAAATTTTGTTATATCTCTCCCATAGGAGCAGCATCATATATATAGACTCTTCTAGACCCAAAAATAGGCACAACCACCAAGACCCATGCACAAAGCCACATGTACACAGTTGTTACATGCAATCCCAAGAATAGGCGTCCATCCCTAGAATAGACTATGACAACTTGTCATAGAATCTGCCAAAAATAACGGTCACAAGAGAAGTGTAAGAGAATCTGTCATACCAACCTATTTTTGGCATATTCTCTTACACACACCAACCACTTCTTCTTGGGTGCCCAAATAGGCCCAAGTCATAAGATGCTCTTACACCTGTCATAGCACATTCCTTAAATAGTTCTTACGCGTCATAGGAATCCGTCATGACCATTTCAGTCATGATCTCTTTACGCACAAGATGCCGACACATCAAGTGGAGTGACACATCAACATGCCAACTAGACATGTACACTCACACTTAATTACATTATTTGCAAAAAATACATTTACAAAACAAATAATAAGAATAGGAATTATCCAAGGTTGAGACACCTTATTCCTAACAAATGAGAGGAGTTGGATAAGGCTATGATTAGTGGCCTTAGCAGCTCATATTCATGAGTAGGTTTTGTCACAATATTTATTACTCACCTTTAACAATATTTATTGCAAATATTTAGTCCATTTGTAGCAGTTCTTTTAATCAATGTCTCGTAACTTTGTAATGAAGAAAACCAATTGCATCTTTGCAAGAATAAATTAACCTTTTAAAATTAATATAATGTGTAATACCACATGTGAATAATGAAATGTAATTATGATTAAACACAATTTGTAGATAATGTAAGGAAAATAATAGCTTCTCACAGGTGATGTTTGAACTAATGGCTCTATATCCTTGCTTTGTTTGTAGTTTTTCTTGAAATAGGTCTAGTAGTTATTCTTGTTGCAAGATTAAAGGATTTAAAACTTCTAAAAAACTTAAAGGTGTAGGTTTTTTGGCACTCATTCTTGTAGACCTTAAAATTATAAATTTTGTAATTCTAATGATCCTTTTTGTTTCCTTAACCCTAGTTTGCCCATTATTGATAAATAATTAGATTTTTTTAATGGGTTCCCTTAGTCATTTTATGATTGGTGTTGTATTTTGACTCCTTCATGTCCTTTCCCTATGCTTAAAATGTTAAAAAAAATAAAAACAAATATAAGTATGGAGGTGTTTGGATCAATTTCCAACGTTGGATGGTTTTTTAAGGTTTTCTTTATATAGGCACATTTTCCTTCATTACCATGACTCACTATTTCCCTTCATTTGGTACCTTGGGATTTCCCTTCCTAACATACCTTTCTCTTGATCATTTGAAACCCCTCTTTTTATCTACCAAAATTTTAAACTTTCTCATACTAGTTTTAGTTGTCTGAAATTTAACCCAAATCCTTGATTGTACAATTCTTCATGTTTTGGACTTGTAGGCTTTTTCTTCCTAGCATGCATTTTCTCCAAGTCCTTAACTCCCATATTCTTTTTAGTATGAAATTTATCAATTTTAAATGTGCCGCTACTAATGCATCACACACACCTTTCACATCACAAAGTGCACTAACTTCTTATGTTATTCCCCACCAATGCATTGCACATTCAACAATATGCTACATTGTGTTGTTTTCTACAACATTGTTCAAGTTATCTAAATTGAAGAATTTATGGTTTCCCTCTTCATTAATACATGATGTGTGATGTGTGATGGACTCTTTAAGGTGGCACTTGATATCCTAAACTCTTCATCTCCACTTATATTGGGTATTCTCAAATCTATCTTCATGACAATAAAACTTTCAACTCTTCTTAGGTTTCCCCATGTTGATGCTAAAAATATATCTTCATGACTCTAAATCTCACAAAATTATACCAAACATCAAAAAATTTCTCGCAACAAGGAGCCTAGATGGTTGAGAATTAATTCTCTAACGTAAAAGTGCCAAAACCAAAACATAGATGGAGAAGGGTTTGGTAGTGAGTCAAGGTAGGCTAACATCATGTTTATGCCAACATACCTAGTAGTTGGTATATTTCCTTGGCTATTGAAATATTCTCCCGAGCTTCTAGAAACTATTGTTGAGATTCTCTAAAACTAATCAAAATTAGAAAATATTATGTAATTAAAACCACTTGTATTTTTACAAAAAACCCCTTTTGGAAGAAATAGGTGGTATTGAAATAGGAATGGTAGTTTGACGGTGAACTTACACTAGTCATTATGTCACCAGTGGTAGAGTAATCACTAGTGGGAGTTGAATAATAATCATAGTCGATGGTTGGTGAGGCTAATATTATTAGTGTATAATCATGCTTAGATGCCTACCTATCTTGCCTAATTGATAAGTACTTATGAGCGTAGGTAGGATTATCTTCCAATTTATGAACCTCTCTTCTCCTAATGCATTCATCCTCACTAATACATTAGTCTTCTTATTTATTTTGTATTTTTGTCTCTCATTTTTTGTTTGTAAGTATAGTGTTCCTAGAATTATCACATGGTATTAGGGCATTTTCTAGTGCAATAGAAATGCAATTATTTAAAAGAAATTTAGATGAAGATTTGAAAAGAGGTTTGCAACCAAGAAATGGTAAAAAAGAGTAGGTTATTTTTTAGAATTGGCATCGTTTGAGATCCATTTGAGTTTGACCTATTATTTTTTAATAATATTTGAGGTTAGTCGATGTTAACCTACAAATATTTTTTTATTTTAGGCTTTGCATTTCAATTCGACCTGCTATTTGCTAAGATCTAGAGGTTTATAACTAATGATGTTGAAAATTGAACTACCAATTTCCAATCCTACCTAACCTAACCACAAGCTTAAGATCTACAAAATAAATCTAACATACTTTCAATAGAGTACTTTCTTCATGAATGCACAACATAAGATAAATCAAATCTATACCAAATACAATCATTAAATGCTTGACGCATGTATTCTCCTATCCTTCAAGATCTTATATTAAATGATGAGTGCTCTTAAATGTTTAAGCACATACACAAGATGGAATTAAAGGAATGAAGCATATTTATTAATGAAATAAAATGAAGATATGATGCAAGATGATAGCTATTATGCAAGATTTCTCCATTGATTTGCATATGATGATTGATCACTTTCATGGTTTATGATTGTGATTTGTTGTGATTAGTTGTTGTTTGTTGTTCTTTGTTGCTGCAAAATGAGGAAGAAAGACCTCCTTTTATAGAAGTTCATAATGGAGTCAATGGTGGAGATTAAGAGGTTAAAATATGGCTGAAGGGATAAGATTAAGCGGTAGGTAAAGACTAAGTGGAAAATAATGAGAAATAAGGAGATCAAGAGGTTAATGCAAATGAAGGAATGAGGTTAAGCAGTAAAAAAAATTAGCTAAAAAGGGATAAGATTAGTAAGAAAAAGGTAAAGAATTAATCAACTAAATAAAAGCATTTATTTAATTAATAGTAGAAAAAGAGGAAAGTGGGGATAATTAAATAAATAATAAATATTTATTAAATTATAGGATAGAAAAGGCTAATGAATCAAATAAATAAATAAATAAAATTATTTAAATAATAGAAGAGGTTAATGAATTAATTAAATAAATTTAAAATGTTTATTAAATCAATAGGAGAAAGAGGTGGGATTAAACAATTAAATAAATAATATTTATTTAATTAAGAACAATTTTAGGTGTCGACATTTTGCCCCTCTTTGAGACAATGCAGTTTATCGCATTGTTTCAAAGAAGCAAATGGATAATGATAAAGACTATAAGCATGATGCCCTTGTCACGAGAAGGATTAGGAAAGATTAGGAGTTAGTGGGATGAAAGGAAGGATAATGCCCCCTCGAGAGGATATGTGGGTAAGGAGAACATGTGTGTTCTCTTGAAAGAAAATATGGGAGGAGGCAAGAAAAAAATAGATAAGGAAATTTTAAATCAATGACCATATAAGTGGTTGTGGATAGAAGAATGATGAATGAGAAGATGATGAATGGATACAAGGAAGTGGTGGAAACTTATTCTTTTTTTAGTGCTTTATCAACATTGAGCTTCTTATGACAAGTTGATACAATTATAAAGGTATGATAAAACTAGGAAAACTCACATACCATTTGCAAAGATAGAAGACACATCAAACGGTAAGGAATTCCCTTGTTCACACTAGACTCATATGTCCTCAATGATCTTAGATAATCATGTCCAAAGAAAAGTCATCATGTCACTAAATAATTGTCTACAAACAACAATCGCGTTAACATGCCTCATCATCGCCTTTTTAGTCAAAGAAATCCTTGAGAAACATAGAAAGCACATCACCAAAGAGAAAATGATAAATCAAATAAAAGATAAGACTCGCTGACCAAACAAGTCAACAACCATGTAGATCTCTTGCTAGAGTTAAGTGTTCTTGGTAGGTTGATAAAAAATATATGTTTGGTTTCAAGAATGGTTTATCATGTATAAGACAAGTGATAGATCATGATAGTTTATGATGAAGACATGTGATAGTTTGATCAAGATTGCAAATGTTGATTAGGCAATTGATTGAATAATTGTAGGCTAGCTTGATAGTTTGACTATTGATTTGTGATTTGTTAAGCTAAACATTTTATGTAATATTTTCATTGTGTTTAATTAAAGTGTTGATGTCTTCAAAATAATTTATTCGATGTTTTGGGATTTTTGAAAGTTTTTCTTTAATTTTTTAGGAATTTTCAAAATGTTTTGATTTTTTTGGATTTTTTACTGACTGTTATTATTTTTTAATGTCATTTTGATCATTGATTAATTTATCCTCAAGCAAGATATATTTATTTACCCCTAATGTCTAGCAGGGGAAAATGACTATGAGTGAATGGGCGATGGATTTATAAGTGAAAGATGGAAAAAACTTATTCAATTTTCAAGGACTATCTTGCAGTAGGATAACATGTTTATCCAAGATAAGGGACTAAATATATTAACATGGGGTGATGGCATGGTGTGATGAATGGAATGTGGTCCAAAAGAGTGGACATGTTAATAGGTATTTAAAAATATATTTTGTGTTTTATGTCTTTGGTTTTAATCAAGATCAAGGGGTCAATTTGGATATGATAGAGATATGATATAGATAGGATAAGCAAGATCAAAGGTGATGATGGATGATGGAAGTAAGAAATGGATAATATAATGAATATGGACTAAAGGGTATGGATAAGGTGACACAAAAAAGATCCCATAATGCTTATAAAGATCGATAACCTTATCAAGCTCAAAAGTGGAAAAGAGGAATATGGATGTAGATGTGTTGAATGAGGGATAATGGATGAAGAGGGATAAGAGAGTGTGTGACAGATAGGATAGCATGGATGAAAATTGCCCACAAGTTTAAAGTGCTAGAGGATAATAGATTACACATGATGCTTGTTTGTCAAGTTTTCATCATGGTACTTGCCTAAGGTGACACAAGAAGTGATTTTCACCATAAGATTAATTATTTATCTTTTTTTTTAAAAAAAATCTTACTTGTTTTCTACATTTTTAGAATAGATTGGATACATGACAGGAGATGGAGGAAGGACTCAAACATCTTGTTCTTTGAATATAATTCATGAAAGATGTGCTACAATATACCATGACTATTAAAGGTATGCTCAAATATGTTGATAGGGTGATGATAAATGGAGATGAAATGAATGATAATATGGAAAGGGGTGATGATTTATGAAAAGGATTGGATAAAAGGGGTGGAAGGATACAAAATAGGTGTTAGATAATATAAATGGTGTTGGAATATTTGTGTGGGAGTGGATGAATGTTGGAAATATCAACATTAGCCCACACCTTGAAGGGTGGTGGAGTGGTGGAGGGAAAGTAGATTTTGAAGTTTGAGATTTTGATGGAGAAAAAGGATGTGGTTTTTGGGATACAAGGACCCAAAATGGTTGAAGGAGGTGATGTGGGATTGAAAATGGTGGGTTTTGGGACATAGGGACCCAAAATAGATTTGAAAGGTGGGAGATTTTTAGATGGATGATTGAAGGATGTCTTTGGAATAGTAAGCTTGGAAGCCAATTTTGATTTTTCTTTAGGATGTAGGGTCTTGTACAAGCGACTTGGAAACCCACATAGTTTTTTTCGTTTCTTTGTCTTTTTTAAAATATTTTCTTTGTGGCTCCTTAAAATGCATTGATTCAATGAGAGATTTGAGAATCCACATGGTTTAAATTTTTAATTTTTATTTTGGACCAAAATTTTATTTGTATTTTCACATATTTTAAATGGAACACATTGATCTTTTAGTGTACATGGATTTTTGAACTTTTGGATTATGCTTGACATCCAAGTAACTTCCAAGAGATTTTGGATTCATGGATGGATAAGAAAGATATGAAGGTATTTAAATGAGTTCATGTAGGTGGATAGTTAGAATATTCTCAAATATGTGTTCCTTTGCTAATCTTGATTTATGATATGATAATTGGGTTGGGAGATAGGAGTAATAGAGATAGTTGATGGGGGTATAGGGACCTAAGATGGATGGAAGGGTTAAAGGATTTAGTTTAGGGGAATAAGGACCTAAGATGGATTTAGAGGGAGCATTTTAGGATTTGTGAGGGATGGCAACATCTTGAGAGTGAGGTATATAGCCAATGACATGATGTTGGCATTATGATGATTTTGGTGAGTGGTCAAAGGTGATTTCTATTTTAGTTGTCATTGATGCAAACATAGTCATATCAGTTGACTAGGTCAACCAATAAGTTCAGTGTTCAATCGGTAAGAATAAATTGGCTAAGTACAATGAGTATTATACACGAAGAACAACTATAGATGTAGATTTTGGCAATGATCATGTTTGAGAAGGAATTATGTGGAGAGGTCTTAGATATAGGATGGTTACACTCTTAAGACATCATAGTTTCTACCGTAACTCATTTGGATGATTGGTATGCAATAATTTTAGTGACAAAAAAGTTTATACGTTGAAGAGCTTATGTTCTTGAACTATCGGTGGCAGATCTTTGATCGATGACTAGTATGGTTACTATGGTGAATATAGTTGGTATGGTGTTGTGTCTTAGATGTTAAGGATATGATGAGATGTCATTTATATGCTTGAGGCAAGCAAGAAGGGAAGATTCCAAAAAAAGTTTGGAATTGTCAAAAGGTTTTGATTGTACTTGGATTTATCAGATGCAAATCTTATTTTGGGCCCACGCATTATAGGAAAATTGTTTTGTACATCGTGATATGTGATGGCACAAAGTATTTGAGCGGGGAGATTCAAGATTGAATTTTGGAGAAGATTAAGACAGTGTAAGTCAAGTATTTATTGGGTACTTCTCCTATTGTTAAAGTGTGTTGTTGGTTAATGATATGAAGTGAAATTCATGTTTTCTATAGTTGCGATCATAATTCTTAGTAGAGGTAGATCAGAGAGTAGTTACATAGAGAAAATAATAGATTGGATCTGACAAGAAGTGCTACATCTAGATCTTACTTGTTCCCTAATAGTTGAAGTAAGAAAAATCCCTTAATAGGGTGGACTTTAATAGGTCTTATATTGTAAATCCCTTAACTGGGCGCACTCATAGAAAGAGTTTTAAATCCTCTAGCGAGGTAGATCTTAGCAGAACTCCTTGTAATCCTAACAGTGTACTAATAATTCCTAACAGGGTGAACTCTCAAAAAGGATATTTGTAGCTCCTAATAGGGTAAACCTTTTTACTACAGTGAAGGGCCTATGGGTGTCATCCCCACCATGGTTTTCTCCCTCTAACTGAGGGTATCCATGAGAAAAATCAGTGTGTTATGTGTGATGCATGTGTGGATGTTTGATGATATTTACTTTTATGTCATTGCATCAGTTATGTGTTTTCCTATTTAGAATTTTTTGTTAAAGGCATTAATATTTGTGGTTGAATTAGTAGGTTATTTGTTTGTACTTATTCCCCCCCCCCCCCCTCTCTCAGTACCTAAGACTTCTAACAATTGGTATCAGAGATTTGGTCCTCTTGGTGATAAGCCTAACAACTTGAGGGAAAGATCCACATTCATGGAGAATTACAGGTATGAGATGGGACTTGAGAATGTAGACAAGATAATCAATGAGCTATAGGAAAATATGAAGAAGTCACTTGCCAAAAGGAGAGAACTTACTAAAAAATTAAGTTAGAGTTAGGATTACATTGAGAAACTATCTGAAGGTAGTATGTCTGAAGAATATAAGGAAGCAATTGCAAATATGATGGATAAGAAAAAGAAACTCAAATAAGAAGTGGGAAATTTTAAAAGAGAACTTGAAAGTTAGTATGTCAGGATGTGTGAAGACCTTGAAGGAAAGAGAAAATTTGATGATGCAAAGAAGTTTGTTGAAGATGCCAAGAAAGTTGTTGAGGATGCATTAAAGGAAATAGATGAACAATTCTTCAAGATATCTTGAGAGATTAATATCATGCATGAGTGAATTCATGACACAAATGAGGAGAACCAATGATTCTGAGAGAAAATGAAAGGCTTAGAGAGGAGAATGAGAAATTAAAGAAGGAATTGCAAATTGAGAAAGAAGAAAATGAAAAGTTGAAGCAATATAATGAAAGCATGCAAAATATTGATGAACAATTGAAGAGACAAAGAAGACATAGAAATCCAGCCGATCTTGGTTACACAGGACAAGGAATATTTGAAATAGGTGAGTCATCCAAATTTGAACCTAAGGATCCATAGATAGATCAATAGGTAGATAAAAGAAATTTAGGTAAGAAACCTAATAGACCTACTTGTTATAACTTTGGAAATCCTAGTCATACTGCAAATGTGTGTAGGAGAAAACTGGTGAATAAACCATATTCTTTTGATGGTTATTGCTATAATTTTCATAAGTATGGTCATAATGTTTATGAGTGTAGATCTAGATCTAGCAGTAGATCTAGTAGTGGTAGATTTGATGGATATTGTTATGGATGTAAAAAATATGGACATAAAGTTGAGGATTGTAGGTTTAAAGTGTATGTTCCTAGGTTTCCAATCAAATTTATAAGCCCTTATAAAAGGGAAATGCAATTCAATGTCATATATTCAGTATGTGGTAACTATGGCCATCTAGTTGTGGATTGCAGAGTGAGAACACAGAGAGGAAATGTTGGACCTTGGAGGTCAACCGATATGGCATTTTATCTGTCATAAGATCAGTTACCTAGCAAGAGATTGTTGATTTAGGAACTAGTCAAAAGCCAAGAAGGGAAAGAAAATTGTCGATGTTGAGGAAGTTGGTTGTCAGATGAAGAAGATTTGGAGGAAGGTAGGAGATAAATAGGAAGAGGTCAAGTCATCTGAAGGGAATTCACTATCCTTTTCTATAGAGGATTCTTCTTCAAACTAATTATATTTTGGACTTTGGGGGAGCACTTAAAAGAAAATCTTTTACCGATCCCCTAAATTTAAGAGCAGTATGATCTATATGCACATTATAGTGTAAATTGCTATGATTTTTGGTTTTGCTAAAGGTTTTAAGGTTGTCAGTGATTCTATATTGACCACACTAAGATTTTATAGTGAATACCTATTTGATACCAGTCATAACCATTGGAAGAGCAACAACTGGTGGATATTCTTTAACCAATGACATGATGTTATTCCTACCATTGGGAATAGTAAAATTTTACCGTTGATATGAAATGACTATTTTATCAAGGTTAAATAAGGATAGTGTGAGTTCATTTTTCACTTTACATTCTTATGCACACTTTTGAGTTTAAAGTGATCGATGTTAGTGAATTGAGAAATTATGAGCAGTAAATTGTGATAGTATTTGTGAACTCTAATTAATGAGGAAAGAGATATTTTATGGTGTGTGATAATTTTTTGGTGTGATATCTAAATTGAGTCATGGAAAGAAGTGTGAATACCCCTATTCTAGTAAATATTGTTGAAGAACCCATGCCAATGTTCAAACTTCATCTGATGAAGGCAAGCAAGAATGATATGATGGGTGCCCTATCTTCCATAACACCTGAAGTTGTATGACTTGAAGATTTCTGATCATACATTCACTATAAACTTGATGAACTAGGAGAAAATTATATTAACAATGAATATGAAGGATTTTGTGAGAATCATGTTTTGAAGGACGAGCACAAATATTTGAAGACAAATGGTTTTGCATACATGGTGGATATACCTAATGTCTTTCATCATGAATGGATTCAATGTGTGTTGAGTTGTGTACATGATCAATTTCTATGGTTGGATAGACCACAGAAGCTCACAAAGGAGATCATTCATAGAGTTACTGTATTTTGTGCTACTAGTGAGTTAGCTATCCTAAGGATGATTTCTACTAATTTGGTTACTTGGTTAACCAAACCCAAACCTAACTACCAAGCTATGACAATCAATGACATAGAAGATAAAGAGGTTAGATTCACATGTATGGTCATTGGATATAGAGTCTATCAATCTAGTCATATGAACAGTGTGCTTGGTGGAGAAATTCATGTTTCCTATCGAATGGTGAAGTAGGATGTGATCTATGATCTATGAAAGATGCTAAAGAGTCAATTCATGGTAAACATGGACAAAATTAAGAAGGAAAATAAATAATCATTCAAGTATGGAGCAATTTTGGTATGTATCTTTTTCTACTTGCAAAATCATTTTCATGGTAGAGGTGCAGTTGAATGGGCTACAAATAGACCGGTGATGGTACAGATAAGTGAGTTCATTAGAGAATTAGGAGGTAAATTTGATGATGTTATATGGGGTTACTTTAAGGATTTTCAATCTATAATGCATAAACATCCAAGAATCCAAATCGGTAGTGTGGAGGAATATAATGAACATATATGTTTTCTTATTGATACTGACAATTGTATTTTGCAAGTGGTGCAACCATGAACATCATGGGTTCCTACAATGGTTTATGAGGTAGATAGTGATCTAGTAAGACTTCAGGAAAATGCACTACTATCTAAACCTATAGATTTTTCCTCACCTAGGTTTGGTACATATGAAGAGGTTGTTCCTAAGATTAAGAGGGAACTAAAGATATCGATGATACTGAGAAAAACAAGGACAATGATAGACAAAATGGAAAATGTTACTAAAAAAATAGAGGTTGGTACTTATACTACTGAAGAAATTGAAGTTGATGAACCAATACAGGATTTACCCTCTACATCTGCTAAGGTAGAGGAGATAAAAGAATAGGAGATAAAATTAGAGGAGACGTTGATATTGAAGAAGACTTACAAGATAAAAAGGAAATCTGGTGAGACTATTAAGGTTAGTGAGTAGAAAGACAAAGAAGAAGATGAGGAAGCCAAAAATATATTCATAAGTGGAAATGAAGAAGTTGAAAGAGAGAGGTAAGAAGAAATCCCCTATTATTGATTTCATTGTCAAGGACATAATGGAGAGCAGTAGAATGGGTAGTGTTGCAAGAAGATATGAATTTTGTAGTGATGAAGACAAAATAAAATTAGAGGAGGCTGTCATGTGGATTATACACAAATTCTGCAAAATACGAAGTGAAATGTACAATGTCCTACCTAAAGAACTGTATATTTCAATTGATGCAAGATGGAGAGCAACACTTAAATTGGTGTAAGATATGAAAATAGAGTATGTTTCCAAAGTGTAATTGTATGATATATAGGATTGGGGAAGGTAAGATCTTCTTCTTAACCCCAAATTCCCAAAGGAAAGATCCAAATTAATTAACCACATGAAAATGGTCAATGCATAAATGAAACAATCGATGAAGAATATAAAGAAAGAAGAAAACCTTATATTCTGTTATGGAAAGAAGTCTTGAAATCTTAATTGAATAGAAGACAAATACTAACCTCAAAATATGACAAATCTGGAAAATGCTATTTTCTGGTGTCTGTACTCAGTTTTAGAAAATTCTGCAACCGAATGTGGCCTGGAAACACGGAGACAGAGAAAACCCAGAAACCTTTTTCTTTTCTGAGAAAGGTCAACCTTGACCTAGGTTGAAAGGTCAACCTTGACCCCTTTATGTTGACCTTGACCTGCACTGCTCTGATGGAAATTCTGTTCATAGATCCTGAAAGTTTGTTGAAAAGGGTGTCTAGATCTGCATTGTAATTCGTTGTTCCATACATGTTCTTGCAAGAAAAATGGTTTTGTTTGTTGGGGTGGAGGGGTTTGCCTTGGTCAAACCCCAATTTAGGAATTAACCTTGAAATTCAATTGAAATTGTTGTACAATAAACAAAGTAAATGAAACAATTCACCTTGCCTATGTTGAAACCCTTGTGGAGGATTCAAATCCTTGAATCTACAAGTATGGATGCTCCAAATAAATGTAGAATTGGATGTAGGATGTCTAAAATCAATCGTCTTTAGATCTTCAACACCAATTTTGAATGGATCTTGGAATAGGAAGAGGCTTGAATGGATGTGGATGGAGAAATCTTCAACAAGAGGGCTCCATAGAGATTGAATCCTTTAATGGCTACCAATGGATCTCCTTGATGAATTGGATCTTGAATGCTTGAATGCTTGAAGATGAATGACTGCTTAAATTATTTCCTTCTCCTTCTTTCTTTCTTTCTTGATTTCTTGATTTCACTTGCTTGAGTGCTTGAGAGATATGCAAGATTGATGAAGGGTGCTCCCCTTAATACCACAAACACATAACAGAAAGAGAGAAACAACAACAATAATATGCAAGAACAAAAAATTTGGCTTCTTATTATCTCCACAAATGTGGAATTACAAACTTTCAGAATTACAATATGCAAAGCCACATGGGCATTCCCTTACAATATTCTGTAGGACAAAGCCTCGAACTATTACCCAGATCTACTACCCAGAACTATTCTGAGTTGCCTAAGACAATAATACAGCCTTCCTTATATAGGCAATTATCCACCGCCTGGGAAGGTTCCAGATTTTTAGCCAATAAGGCCGACCAAACTTAGAATTATTTCATTTTACATTTTATTACATCATAGTCGGCTCAAGATAACCTTTGAAACCCGAACAGAAATTTTGAAGAAAATTATTTTCTGCCATTTCGGGTGGCCCAACTTTCGAAGACCATAAGTCATCACCAGTTGACCCGATCGGCTATTATAACCCCATTTCGGAAATGCCACGAAGCGCTCTACAGGCTTGACCCGCGCAAGTGCCTGTCACCCAAATTTTTGACCTCATCTGGGGCCTCTAAAGCCTTCAAAACTGAGTTCAAAGTTTCTGTACCCTGCTGCCAATACCGAAAATCTTCAATATCTTCCAATATACACTTGATCTGGCAATGAGACTTTACTGGCAGACTTACATGACCAAAATGAACCTCCAAGAAAGAAATCAGATCATTCTGAGTACATGCAAAAATTACCAAAAATAGTAACTTTCCATAAATAGCAGCTCTGCACTAAAATAGCCCTTATTGAATATAAAAATAGAAATATTTTTGGGTGATGCAAGATTGCTCTTACACCCAGGATGCTCCTGCATCAGACACCCGGGGTAATTTGAGAAGTGACCCTATCACGACTCAGGTGTGCAGAGGAAAACCAAGACGGTTAACCTCCTCCTTTGTTAGCCATGATGAATCTTCAACAGGTCGTCCTTTCCACTTGACCAGATATTCTTCATATGTCCTATTCCTTGTGCTTCTGCCAACACGACTGTCCAGTATGTCTTCGATCTCCTTAGTGTCTGAACTAGTTGCTGGAATACTCCACTGTGCTGCTGTGATCTCATCTTCAACACCTCCCTCATGATACTCTGTCAGATCTGAAATGTTAAACACTGGTGAAATATTTAGCTCGGTAGGCAATTCTACCTCATATGCATTTCCTGAATCATGTTTCTTCAATATCCTGCATGGTCCAAACTTCTTCATTTTCAGCTTGTTATATGTACCAACTGGAAACCGCTCCTTCCGCAAATGAACCATGACTTCATCACCAACCTGAAATTCCTTATACCTCATTTTCTCATTTGCCTTAGCCTTATACTGTGCGTTCATCTTGGTAATATGCTTCCTCACCTCCCCATGGATGTTCTTCAAGTGTTCTGCAAAATCTTCAGCTTCAGCACTACTTATTTCTCCTTTATCTATCTTCCTTAATTCAGATGCATTTCTTGGACTACTTCCATATACAATCTGGAATGGTGATTTACCAGTGCTCCTGTTGATAGAATTATTGTATGCAAATTCCGCCTGTGGTAAAATCAAATCCCATCCTGTTGGCTTATCTCCAACCAAACATCTCAGCAAATTTCCCAAACTTCTATTCACCACCTCTATCTGTCCATCAGTCTGTGGATGATGTGATGAACTGAACTTCAAATCTGTCTTCAACTTCTTCCACAATGTACGCCAGAAATATCCAACAAACTTAGTGTCCCAATCTGAAACTATGGTCTTTGGCAAACCATGAAGTCTCACTACTTCTCTGAAAAACAATTCTGCTACATGAACAGCATCGTTAGTCTTCTTGCAGGGAATGAAATGTGCCATCTTTGAAAATCTGTCAACCACTACAAAAATTGAATCATGTCCCCGCTGAGTCCTCGGTAAACCAAGAACAAAGTCCATACTGATATCCTCCCAAGGCTTCTCTGGTATAGGTAATGGCTGATACAACCCTATATTCTGCTTCACTCCTTTCGCCATCTGACATACTCTGCAACTCTGTACAAACTTCTTCACATCTTGCTGCAACTGTGGCCAATAATAATTCTCACTAACCAAACCAAGGGTCTTATCACGGCCAAAATGTCCAACCAACCCTCCGCTATGCTTCTCCTTGATGAGATTCTCCCTCATAGAACTTCGTGGAATACACAACTGACTCCCTCTAAATAGCATATCATCCTGGATGATGAAATCCAACCATTTTGTCCTGTCTAGAGTAACAGGTTCTGTACAAGCTTTCCAAGCTTCACCAAAATCAGGATCCTCTGGATACAAATTCTTGAGTTCCTTGAACCCAACCACTTCAATCTGCATTTCTGTCATCAATAGTTGCCTTCTGCTAAGAGCATCTGCAACCCTATTAGACTTTCCACTCCTGTGTTTCAAAACAAATGTATAACTCTGTAAAAACTCAACCCATTTCAAATGCCTTTGATTCAACTTTCCTTGACTATTCAAATATTGCAAAGCTTGATGATCCGTATACAAAGAAAACTCCTTAGGAAGCAGATAATGTCTCCACTTCTTTAATGCCTGAACTATAGCATAAAATTCTTGATCATAAATAGAATATTTCCTCTTCGCATCATTTAACTTCTCACTAAAATAAGCAACAGGTTTACCTTCTTGGCTCATAACAGCTCCTATTGCAGTACCACTAGCATCACAATCTACTTGAAACACCTTATTAAAATCTGGAAGTTCTAAAATAGGTTATTCAGTAACTTTTTGTTTCAACAATTGAAAACTCTTTTCTGCCCCATTAGTCCACTTAAACTCTTTTCTATCCCCTCTCATTGTTTCAGTCAAGGGTCCACAAATACTGCTAAAATTTTTGATAAAATTTCTGTAAAAGCTAGCCAAACCATGAAAAGATCTTACCTCAGTAGCACTCCTTGGCGTAGGCCATTCAAGGATAGCCTGTACCTTCTCTGGGTCCATTTTTAGACCTTCTCCTGAAACTACAAACCCCAAATACACCAACTCTTCCTTCACAAAACTGCACTTCTTCAAATTAATCAGCAATTTTTCTTCTCTCAACTTCTCAAATACCATACGAATATGCATCATATGCTCATCCAATGTCTTACTAAAGATCAAAATATCATCTAGGTAAACAATGAAAAACTTACCCAGAAATTCTTTCAGAACCTCGTTCGTGAGCCGCATGAAAGTGCTCGGTGCATTGGTTAGCCCAAAAGGCATGACTAACCACTCATATAGTCCTTCCTTTGTCTTGAATGCAGTCTTCCATTCATCTCCTTCTCTGATCCGAATCTGATGATATCCACTCTTCAGATCTATCTTTGAAAAATACACAGCTCCACTCAAACAGTCCATAATATCATCCATTCGTGGGAATGAAAACCTGTACTTGATCGTGATCTTGTTTATTGCCCTAGAATCTGTACACATCCTCCATTCTCCATTCTTCTTTGGTGCTAATACCGCTGGTACAGCACAGGGACTCAGACTCTCACGGATCAATCTTTTCTGTAACAGTTCATGTACTTGTCTGTTCAACTCCTCACTTTCTGCAGGTGTCATTCTGTGTGCTGCCTTATTCGGCAAACTCGCTCCTGGGATCAAGTCCATCTGATGACTGATCTTCCTGACTGGTGGTAATCCATCAGGCACGTTATCGGATACAATATCCTGAAACTCATTCAACAAATCTACAACTTCTACAGGAACATCTTCTACTTCCTCTTTACCAACTTTTGGAATTAAAGCAAAACATACATGCTCATACCTCATACCATCTAGAAAATTTCTTCCATCAACAAAAGTTATCCTTGCATTACCACATACCTTTTTTTCGGTCTCCTTCAATGGCTTTAGCTTATGCCGCACTCCATCCTTTGTCAGGGAATAGGTATTGGCACGGCCATCGTGTACAGCACATCTGTCAAACTACCATGGTCTACCCAATAACATGTGACATGCATCCATAGATATGATATCACACAATACCTCATCTTGGTATCTGCCAACCTTGAATTTCACTAGGCATTGTTCATTGACCATGACCTTATGGTCATCCTGTACCCAGGCAATCCGATATGGATGTGGGTGTTTCTGTCTCTTGAGCTTCAACTTTGTCACCATCTCTTCTGACACCAAATTGTCAGTGCTTCCACTATCAATGATCACATCACAACATTTACCTTCACACTTGCACCTAGTGCGAAACAGGCTCCTCCTTTGCTTAGGTTCATTCTCACCACTCAACAGGACTCTTCTATTAATCAATGTTTCTCCTCTTTCAGCATCTTCAGAATTTGATGATCTGGCATCTTCATCTACATGTGCAACTCTGGCCTGGCCTTCATTTCTCCTGTCTGTTCTGCCTTGGCGCTGAAGACATTCAAATGCCCTATGACCTTCTTCTCCACAGTGAAAACATGTTCCACGGAAGCCTCCTCTTCCAGATCCTTGTCCTCTTCCTCTTCCTCTCTGATCTCTATTATTCTGATCCTGGAAGCGATTGGAATTATTTCCTCGCTGATTCTGACTACTACTGGTCTCATCCTTCTTTTTCGGATCTTCATTTCGGCCACCATATGACCGTCCACTAGATCGTCCACCGCGACCTCTTCCGTTTTGTCTGCTCTCAAACTTCTTGTTCAGCTTTTCCTCTACTTTTAGGGCAAATTGGTATGCCTCCTCAATACTGTTCATTCGAACCAGATTCAACTCCTCCTGAATGCTTGGCCTTAACCCATTAAGGTATCGGGCAACTTTCTCCTTATCAGCTTCTGCATGGCCTGTTCTGATGAGGAGTCGATAGAACTCCTCTGTATACTCCTAAACAGATCTTCCTACTTGCTTCAAACTTTGCATTTTCTTTAGTAGGTCAAGCTCATAATCAACAGGAATGAACTACCGCTTCAATTTATCCACCATCCGATCCCATCTTGTGATTTTATCTTTCCCTCTTCTATTTCGCTCCAATTGAATTTCTTGCCACCAGATCTTCGCATGACCTTTCAGTCTGGCCTTCACAAATTTGACCCTATCAGGATCCTCAACATCTTCATACTCAAAATACTCCTCACATTCATTGATCCAGTCAATCAATTCCTCTGGGTTAAGATTTCCAGAAAATGTAGGAACCTCAATCTTAGGTCTTTTCCCAATCTTGGAAATCGCCCGAAAAAGTCTTTCTTCCTCCTGGTTCACAATTTCAGCTTCTCCTTCTTGATATTCTTCTTCGGCTTCATCCTCGCTTTCATCTCTGACATTAAGATTCATTCCTCTATGAATCTCTTCTTGTAATGCTCGCACTTGTCTCTGCAGCTCTCTAACCTCAGGTGTTACAACACCAGCTCTTCCGCCACGTTCCCTTCGTGGAGGCATTTTCGTGATGCGCACTGAAACCCTAGCCACGGTCCTGGTGCAAACTACCTCACAGTCGGTGATCTATTTACACACTCAAGAACTCCTGCTCTGATACCACTTGATGAAGGGTGCTCCCCTTAATACCACAAACACATAACAGAAAGAGAGAAACAACAACAATAATATGCAAGAACAGAAAATTTGGCTTCTTATTATCTCCACAAATGTGGAATTACAAACTTTCAGAATTACAATATGCAAAGCCACATGGGCATTCCCTTACAATATTCTGTAGGACAAAGCCTCGAACTATTACCCAGATCTACTACCCAGAACTATTCTGAGCTGCCTAAGACAATAATACAGCCTTCCTTATATAGGCAATTATCCACCGCCTGGGAAGGTTCCAGATTTTTAGCCAATAAGGACGACCAAACTTAGAATTATTTTATTTTACATTTTATTACATCATAGTCGGCTCAAGATAACCTTTGAAACCCGAACAGAAATTTTGAAGAAAATTATTTTCCGCCATTTCGGGTGGCCCAACTTCCGAAGACCATAAGTCATCACCAGTTGACCCGATCGGCTATTATAACCCCATTTCAGAAATGCCACGAAGTGCTTTATAGGCTTGACTCGCGCAAGCACCCATCACCCAAATTTTCGACCTCATCCGGGGCCTCTAAAGCCTTCAAAACTGAGTTCAAAGTTTCTGTACCCTGCTGCCAATACCGAAAATCTTCAATATCTTCCAATATACACTTGATCTGGCAATGAAACTTTACTGGCAGACTTACATGACCAAAATGAACCTCCAAGAAAGAAATCAGATTATTCTGAGCACATGCAAAAATTACCAAAAATAGTAACTTTCCATAAATAGCAGCTCTGCACTAAAATAGCCCTTATTGAATATAAAAATAGAAATATTTTTGGGTGATGCAAGATTGCTCTTACACCCAGGATGCTCCTGCATCAAAGATGATGGAAATGAGAGGAGAAGGATTCCTTTTATACTAGTCTAGGGCACAAAATTTTAGAGAGGCCTACATAGGAGAATTAAATTCCCATTTAAGCCTTAACCCCTAAAAATGGACCTAAATTAAATATAATTTAAGATTTTACCATTTTGCAGCTTGAAACAGCCGACCCGGAAGCGGGAAATAAATCTTTTCGAAACCCGACATCTAGAAACTTTGGGATCTTAAAATTTGGACCCTGGGTCAAGGTCGAGGTCGACCTTGACCAAAAAGGTCAACCTTGACCCTAAGGTCAAGAATCTCAGAGTCACAATTCAGGATGACAAAATTATGCAGAAAAGAAGTGGAAAATGGGACAAAACATGGAAAAAAGCCAAATCCAAGTCAAAGACCCATTCAAGGCATTTGACATGACCCCAAACCACTTACTCAGAGGGCTAAACCAGTCCTAAATGTAAGTACTTCCATTTTCTGACACTATATTTATCCCCCACTTTAGCAAGAGTATGGACTCAATGCAAACTCTTGGTAAAGGAGATCATAAAGAAAAAGACAATCTTATTGAAATCAAAGGGACAAAGGAATCCTCAAGCCCCCAGGGACTCAAGTCTTCATCAACTCCAAGATTACAATAAGAGATACATCTCTAGAAAAAGAGAGAAGGGGGTGTGATTACCTTGCCCAATGAGAACTTATGTCCCATTGTGAACCACACAAGGAAACAATGCAACTAGAAAGATGGAGTTGAATAGCCTAGTGAATGTGGCTACGCACTAGTCAACCCATCAAGGATTCACCCTTAGGAATAATCTATTCCAAAAGAGAAAAGCCAAAACAAAAGATATCCAACCTTAAGGACACCTCCAACCTTAAGGGATCAATTTTTTTAAAATTGAAACTGGAGGGATCAAGATATCCTATAAGTTAAAAATCCATGCTTTAAGGATTAGTCACTAATCCATAAAGGGAGAAAAGAGCCTTGAAAAATATATATATTCAAAGTGTGTGTGTGCAAAAAGTGAGCAAAGTGTATGCCCCCACGTTAAAGTCATTGCTAACACTTTAACAGGAGCAATGGCTTGAACATAAACATAAACAACTCCACTGATTACATTTCCACTATGAGATGCCCCTAAGTGAAGAAAAATAAAGGGAAATACCACATAAACATACATAGAACACATAAGGGATCTACCTACCATGGGGTCAGTATGATCATAAGATAATATTTATATATTATATTATTGCAAATGAATTAACATCATTCCCCAAAGAAAGTAGAACTACAATCACAATGGAGGAAGGAAAACATAAGAGTTATGAAGAAGAGTATTTTCGGACCACAACATGGAGACCAAAAAGAATCAGTGCTACCAAGTCACAAATCCAAGCGAACTACACAAGGAAAATTTTTACGAATAATAGCACAGGTACAACATAACATGAAAATAACATATAGAAGAGTAAAGATACATATAGATGAATAGTACAAGTTAGATTCCTTTATCACCTTGTACCAACAAAGTTAACAAGGGTCGTATAAAAGAATCTAACAAACATTTAGTAAACACACTACGGGAGAAGCACAATACAATAGGAAAACACACAAAAAGCTACCATGAAGGACAAGCCAATAAAGCACGTCACCTACTCTCCCCATCTCATTCTATATCATTTCAAGAAGGTGGAAAACTAGCAAGAGGGACTATATCCAATGCAGTAGGAATAATAACCAATTCCAAACAAGGATCCTCTTGAGAATCATAATGTTTGATACTAGGTATAATTATCAATTGTGTTGAAATCATATTAGGTAAATCAATATCAATGTCAATAGTCTCATATTCATCATTAGGATCATTAGTATCATCAAGAGTATCTTCTTCATCAAGATTAATCAAAATAGAATCTAAGATATGAATAGAATCATCATAATTATTCATCTTAACATCATTATTAACATTAAATTCTTCTAACACATCAAGCATAAGCTGGTCAAAAGAAGGTAAAGAACTTTGAAGAACAGAGGCACGGGCTTTAGCTTGATCTCGATTCTTCTTATGACATTCATTAGCAGATCGGTTACATTTTGTCTTGTTTGAAATATGTTGACAACTAGGAGGGACAGTTACTGGTTCCTTCACAGGTTCTATAGGATGATCAGTAAGATTCTCAGTAGGCTGAAAAGAAACACTAGGAGCTTGATTAATAGAACTAGAAGCCATGGATAAAGGAGGTATGGAAGGTGTAGGGAAAAGACCATGGTTAAGATCCATTTGAGGCATGCTTAACCAAAGAATCTTGCGATGTTTATAGGCTTGATATGAGAGAAAAAGGTTATCAGGTCAAGGACATGAATTAGGTAATGAAGGCCAAAAGAAGTCAAGGATAGCACAATCCCTGGGCCTAGAAGGTTGATATAAAATATGATTGATCATCTTCACTTCTTCATCATGAATAAATTCAAGACACTTATGAATAGGAGAAGCAACGGCATGCATGGCATTCAACCAAAGAAAACCAAACTTAACTTGAAACTGATCAGAAGTAGGAACAACAACAAAGGTAGTGTCCACAACTTTACCACAAAGTTCAATAGGTAAGTTAATAGAACCAAATGATGGATAAAGAAAACCATTACAAGTTTGAATCCACACATCCAATGTATCAAAAGAATCACATTGTAATTTCTTCATAAAAAGATTTTCTTCAGTAATAACATTTACTAAGGGTGTAGGATCAACAAGACAACTGCGCATAGGTATCTTAGAAATCCTAGAATAAATGTAGAGGGGACCATCGGGAGTTTTAATAGTCTCAAAATCATCAAAGGTAATCAATATTTCCCTAGGTCTTCTATTCTTAGGTTGTTTTCGAGGTTTAGGTTGAGGTGGAGCTTGAAGTTGAGTTTGAGATTGAAGTTGGGGTGGAGATATAGATTGAGACAAAACAACATGCTCCACATGGTTAACAATGTGACTAAGATCATCCATCTTTGAATCATAAACAATATCCATAGAAGATGGCTAAATAATGGTATTAGTATCATGTGTAGGTAAAGGATTCGTATAGATTTGGAGGTTTTGATTAGGAGGAAAAATAGATTTGTTCCCACTACCATAAAAATTATCAACAGATAAAGCATTAGAATCAATTAAATCTAGAACCTTATGTTTTAAAGAATAAAACTTCTCAGTATCATGGCCATTCTGAAGATGGTATCGACAAAAGGCTTTGGAATCAAAGGATTTGGATGTCACCGTAATAGGTAAAAGAGGTTGAATAGGAGGTAAAGTAATCATATTAGTAGTCAACAATTTACTCATAATATAATGCAAAGATTCAGAAAGAGGAGTAAACATACCATTCAAACAAAAAGAAGTGGATGCAGAAGTGGCATTGTTGGATGCAACAACAACTTGATCAGCAACTACATTTTCATGCTTATTTATCTTGACATAGTTTTTAGGTTTTTGAAACTTGTTTGGATTAGGAGCAACATCACTCTTATCAACTGGGACAGGAGCCATTGGAGTGTTTCTCTCAAATTGACTCACTTGTAATTGATAATGATGAAGCACTGCACAAATTTGTTGAGAAGAGGTAAATTCCATAACAAAAATCTTATCTCTAATATCTTTTTGTAAATTTGAAATAAACATATGCTGAATATCAATATCAAGAACGTGATAAGAAATCTGAGCATACAAATGCTTAAATCTACCAATAAATTTAGTTAATTTTTCTTTAGTATTTTGTTTACAATGCATCAAATTAGTTAAGGACACTTGCGGACCAATGTTATTTTGAAACTGTTGGATAAAGGCATTAGCAATTTTTGGAAAGGAATCAATAGAATAAGGAGACAAGGAACAATACCATTGCAAGGCCTTATCATGAAAATTTCTAGCAAACAACTTGGCTAAAATCCTATGGTCATGAGCATATTCACTAAAAATGATTTGAAATATTTTAACATGAGTAACAGGGTCTCCCTTACCATTGTAATTCTCAAGACGAGGCATATCGGCTTGCTGAGGAACAGGAGCATGAATAATGTCTAGGGATAAAGAACTGCCCATGTTGCATGTAGGAATATTAAACTTGGATTGAGTTAAAGATGCAAGTTGTTGTTGTAAAGAGGACACAGTTTGAGCCAAACTAATGATTGTGAAATCATTATATGAAATAGGAGGCATAGAAACATTAGAAACACTAGGAAAAGTGTATGAAGCGGCATGAATGGATGACATAATCGGGGGAACACTTGGAACCACAGTTGGAAGAGGATTGGAATAAGTAAAAGGAACATTATGCTAAGAAGGTTTTGAAGTAGGTAGGGACATGGGTGGAACACTCATAGGAAGAGAGGGAACTGATATAGTCACTAAAGGAGGAGTATAAGTAGGAATTCTAGGTAAAGGAATGAGAGAAGGTTCCACACTAGTGACAGAAGGAGTGAATCCTAAATCTTGAGATTCTTGAGCTAAAGGTTTAACATTTGAGTGCACAAGATGAGTAATACCACGCAAGAGATTAACACCTTGATCACTATCACGAAGGACTTTCTTAAGAGCCTCTATAGCTTGAATAAAATCTTGATTATGGCTCTCTTGAGTAAGCCAATTTCCCATTTTATCAAGTTCAGTTGAAATTTTTTGGACTTGTTTAGGAGGAACTCTTAAAGCATCATCCTCATCATGAGATGAGTGAGAAGAGTTATGCTCCATAGTAGGATTGGAATCGTGAGTAATCAAATTGTCATCCAGGATCCTAAGGAGAGGAGGGGAAGACTCAAGATCAAAGAAACCCATAAGTCTACGACTTCTTCTAACTGGAATATTATAAGTAGGACTAGAGGTAGTAAAGCTCATATACCAATGCAATGTAAATGAACTAAACTAGGAAAAAACAAAACATCAACAAATAAATGTTTTTGTATTTTTTCTTTATATGATTTTTTATTTTATTTTTTAAATATAAATGCAAACACATAAAAGAAGTCTAATACATGCAAGATCTAACACCATAAAAGAAAGAGTTGTCTATCGCGGGTTCACCAAAATGTAAGATATGAAACTAGAGTATGTTGCCAAAATGTAATTGTATGATATATAGGATTGGGGAAGGTAAAATATTCTTCTTAACCCCAAACTCCCAAAGGAAAGATCCAAATTGATTAACCACAAGAAAATGGTCAATGCATAAATGAATCAATCGATGAAGAATATGAAGAAAGAAGAAAACCTTATATCCTATTATGGAAAGAAGTATTGAAATCTTAATTGAGCTGAAGACAAATACTAACCTCAAAATATGACAAATCTAGAAAATGTTGTTTTCTAGTGTTTGTACTTAGTTTCAGGAAATTCTGCAACCTAAATTGGCATGGAAACACTTAGACAAAGAAAACCCAGAAACCATTTTCTTTTCTGAGAAAGGTCGACCTTGACCTAGGTAGAAAGGTCTACCTTGGCCCCTTTATGTTGACTTTGACCTACATTGCTCTGACGGAAATTATGTTCATGGATCCCAAAAGTTTGCCGAAAAGGGTGTCCAGATCTGGACTGTAATTCATTGTTCTGTACCTATTCCTACAAGAAAAATGGTTTTGTTTGTTGGGGGGAGGGGTTTGCCTTGGTCAAACCCCAATTTAGGAATTAACCTTGAAATTCAATTGAAATTGCTGTAATAAACAAAGTAAATGAAACAATTCACCTTGCCTATGTTGAAACCCTTGTGGAGGATTCGAATCCTTGAATCCACAAGTATGGATGCTCCAAATGAATGTAGAATTGGATGTAGGATGTCTCAAATCAATTGTCTTTAGATCTTCAACACCAATCTTGAATGGATCTTGGAATCAAAAGAAGCTTGAATGGATGTGGATGGAGAAATCTTCAACAAGAGGGATCCATAGAGATTGAATCCTTCAATGGGTACCAATGGATCTCCTTGATGAATTGGATCTTGAATACTTGAATGCTTGAAGATGAATTAATACTTGAATTCTTTCATTCTCCTTCTTGCTTGCTTTCTTGATTGCTTGATTTCACTTGCTTGAGTGCTTGAGAGATATGAAAGATGATGGAAATGAGAGGATAAGTATTCCTTTTATACTAGTCTAGGGCACAAAATTCTAGAGAGGCCTACATAGGAGAATTAAATTCCCATTTAAGCCTTAACCCATAGAAATGGACCTAAATTAAATATAGTTTAAGAGTTTACAATTTCGCAGCCCAAAATAGCTGACCCAGAAGCGAGAAATAAATCTTTCTGACACTCAACATTCGAAAACTTTGGGATCTTGAAATTTGGACCCTATGTTAGGGTCAAGGTTGACCTTGATCTAAAAGTTCAACCTTTACCCTGAGATCGAGAATCTCAGAGTTACAATTCAAGATGCTAGAATTATGCAGAAAAGAAGTAAAAAATGGGGTAGAATAGGGGAAAAAGCTAGATCCAAGTCAAAGACCCATTCAAGGTGTTTGACATGACCCCAAACCACTTACTTGGAGGGCTAAACTAGTTCTAAATGGAAGTGCTTCCATTTTCTGATGCTAAAATTGGATAGAGAGATCATGGAGAGAGCCCTTATGCAAGTAACTTCAGAGTTGAAGCTTGAGGATGAAAAGATAATGGTTGAATCCTATCGACAAGATTTCAAGATCAAGAATAGAGCTGCAAGAATACTTATAGGTTACACATAGAGTGTTCATGATGAAATCGTGGAGATATGGAAGAAAAAGTTGCAAGTAAAAAAGGAAGAAGATCAAAAGGAACAAGAAGATAGTGATGAATAGAAGAATTTTGATGAGCCCAATGTTTAGAAATTTGATGACACATTCACTCCTAAAGAGATAATAGGTGATGTTATCTCTGAGATTCTGATACAAGTACATGAAATTGAAACATGAGATGTTGGACAAACCAGTGGAGAAGAAGTATTGATTGAAGTCAATCATGTAAAGGAGGATACACCAAAGGTATAGAAACAGACTGAAGAACTAGTGACAGGGAAAAAAGAAGAAAATCTCAAAGAAGTTGAGGACTTACTCTTAGTGAAAAGGACATTGAGTTTGGGAGAATCAAGTGAAAAGAAGACACTCAAACAAGTGATTGAAGAAGAATAAGAAGAATAATTATAAGAAGATAAAGATATTCAAACACCTATAGATATCACTAAATTACACCCTAAGGAACTACTTAAGGTTTCTGAAAATTTTATGTTGATGAAAGCAGAAAGAGACAAGGCCAAAGAGAAGAAGAATAAGGATAGAGTATTGAAGGCATCTAGAGATATTATAGATGGTCTAATTCCAAAAGTAGAATATGATATATAGGTAATAGTGATTTATTAGTTAGATACATTGAAAAAGGCCATTGTTGATCAAACACCTGATAGTGAGACTATAGCAATGAAGCTAGTTGAGTCTAATTATGAGAAGAAAAGAACAATGAAGTTGGTGGAGAATATTTCTAAAGATAAGGTGACACTTTCAGGTCTATTGGATGACACTAAGGTCACACTAAAGGAGGTTGGTTAGTTATTAACCAAAGTGTCCAAACTTTCAAATTTCACTAAGAACTTGGAGAAGAGTAGAGAAGATGCACAAAAGGAGCTTGATACTTTAGTTGATTAGTTTAATCCCATCACAAGCTCTGTAATAGATTATAGTGCCCAAGTGAAAATGATCACACACAAGGTGAAGTAGATTTAGGGAGAATAGGATAAGAGGTTTATCACATTAATTAAGATACAATTATACTTAGCCCCTACTGTAGAGGTGATGCAACAAAATGTGAAGAATGCAGAACCAATAATTAGAATACATAACATGAGTAATTTGGATTCCATGGAGGATTTGGCATCTGATCTACATGAACAGATCATTGAAATGGACCATTTGAAGAAGTCATGGGAGATGTCATTGGAGATAGAAAATAAAAATTCAAAGATGTGTTTGACAGAATGTGAACCTTTGTCATTGTTGACAAAAGGGGGAGCTATGTAAGGATAGGTAAAAATATGTATCTGCAGATATATGAATATGATTTTATGATGTACAATATCAGGGGGAGTCTATGTTTGTTTTCTCTTATCAGTGTTAAGATGAATTTGTTGGAGATTTTCCAACAGACTAGTACTGACTATATGTTTGTGATTGATGACAACATATGGAAATTAGCATGCATGGAAGTCTTATGTAGTAAGATTTTGGTATATATAGCATGGAGATGATATCATCATGATATCATGGGCGCAGAGGTTAACTGTTAGTATAGACAGTTATATAGCAGCTTGTGTCAGTAGTGTTCCTGACAGAGTAATAGGTAGTGTTCTGTGTATGGTTGTTTATACAGTTATCATTGAGCCTTGTGTGCTTGGATATATGTTGAAGACATGTTAGTGATGTTTCATCTATGGATGCATAGTCTGTTGATGAGTAGAAGTAAAGTTATGCAGTCGTTATTCGCTAGCAGCAGTTTCCTATGTTTATTCAAAAGAGCTGACAAAGATTTTATTGGTTCTTGAGTTGCACCTATCCTGTGGGTATGTGCCCTTAGATTTAAGCTTAGAGGAGAGTTATAGATGTTTGGCTAATAGTGCATGAGTTAATTCAGATTACAGATAAAGATCTAGTTGTTTTGGTAGAGTTGATAGTGTGTAGCATGCGTCTATAATTACCTTATTGGACAAGTCCTAGAATGTGTTGCGTGCATAGTAGAGCTGAAAGAATGTTTATTGAATTTTGTTATGGTTTCTCTAATATTATTTCAAGGTGGTTCTAACAAACTAACTTGATTATATCATTTAGAGGAAAGATATTTATAGGCAGTCATTTGTGATTGCTTGAGTGTGGTTCATGGTTGATTAAGCAAAGCAGAGTAGAGTGTGCGAAGTGTTGAGCCATCAGAAGAAGGTCTATGTGACCAAGTATAGTACTTGTGCTATTCATTGGAACTGATTCAGATAGCAGGTCAAAGCACAGTTCACCAAGATCCAGATATAGTGTGTATTTGTTATTCAAAAGGTTGTAGCCTTTGCCCCTTTGAGCAGTGAGCTCTCGAACAATGTGTCCTCTCCCCTAACAGGGATAATTGTAAAAGACTCATAATAGGGTTTGACCATTGAATGGGTCTACTATACTTAATATATTGTAAAGAAACTCCTAACAGGGTTAAGGATCTTCTAACAAGGATCATTATATAGTAGTACTGAATATTAGTGGGTATCAAGTCCCACTGGGGTTTTTACCTATTTGGGTTTCCCTGTAACCAAAATATTGGTGTTGTTTTCATGTGTTCTTTCATTGTGCTTATGCTTCATGTTTAAGTATACTTAATTGGATAAATAATTGAATCTTGTAGATAATTGATTCAGCCCCCCCCCCCCCCTCTCAGTTATCTCTTGGGACTATTCCTAACAATTGGTATCAAAGCCAAGTGCCTCAGAGAGAAAGTTTAACATCTTGAGGTTGATTAGATGGCATACTTCAGGAAAGAAAGTCCTAAGTTTGATGAAGAGAACTATCTTTATTGGAAGAACAAGATGGTGACCCATTTGCAGTGCATTGGTTTTGAAGTTTTTGATGTAACTATCAAAGCAGCAAAGATACCTACCCTAGAAGACCTTGCACAAGATGATGCTACTGATAGGTAGAAGGAATTGTTTCATTAGAATGCTATTTCTAAATAATCCCTTATCAATGCCCTATCTGATGGTGAATTTTTAGAAATAAAAAAGGTGGATACAATCCACAAAATATGGAAGCACGTAGAAGACATATTTGAAGGAGACAAACAAGAAAAGGATGTGCACAGAAAAACATGGAAGAAAAGATACAATGCATTAGAGATACTTCCTGAAGAAAACATCAAAGATTACAATCAAAGGATAAATGAAGTAGTTGCTGGAATCAAAAATAATGGTGGAGAGATTTCAGAGGAGGACATCATGGATAAGTTAATGACTACTCTTACTTCAGAATATGAAAGAAAGATCAACATCCTTGATGAGACCATGCAACTTACATATAATTACAAAAGAGAGACCTTAATCAGAAAAATCTTATCTTTTGAGATTTCAAGATTGAAGACAGAACCAAAGAGTGAGATAGCCTTCAAAGCAATAGTTCATGGTAAGAAATCTGCAAACACTTCTGGTAATTTTGATGATGATGAAGAAGAGAAAACACTAGATGATTTTATTGCTATGATTGCCAAAAGAGAAAAGAAAGGAAAAGGAAAATATGAATGTCAATTACCATTTAAGTGCTTTTCATGTAACAATATTGGTTACTTTTCATCTAAGTGTCCTACTAGAGCTAGAAATTTTAAAAAGGATTACAAGCCTAAGTATTCTAAGGAATGCTACTGTGCTAGAGATGGAGTTTTAGATGAAGAATCTGGTGAAGAAGAAATTGGATTCATTTCTATTATAAACAAAATGAATAATAAGACAACCCATGAAGATAAGAAAGAGAATCAAGAGCTTGCATTGATTTCACAAGCTAACATAAGGATAGACTGGATTATAGACAGTGGTTTTTCACATCACATGACAGGTGATAAAGGCATGTTTGTTCATTTGGAAAAATACAATGGAGGTATGGTCAGATTTTGAGACAATACTCCTAAACCAATAGTTGGTAGAGGAGTCATCACTTTGGATGGGAAGAACAGTATTGATGATGTTCTTTATGTTGATGGTTTGAAACATAACCTTCTCAGTGTTGGACAGTTACTTGGAAAATGCTATCAGTTGGAGTTCAAAGATGAAAAATGCATCATTAACAAGAAAGATGGTGTTATGATTGCATCAAGCTCAAAGACAAGAGCTAATGTTTTTCAACTCAATTTAGAAGCAAGTTGTTTTGTTGCTAAAGTTTATGACAGTTGGTTGTGGCACAAAAGACTATGTCATATCAATTTTGATAACATAGTAAAGATAAGCAATGTTAAGGCAGTAAGAGATCTACCTAGCATAGCAAAGCTAGTTGATACTATATGCAGGAAATGTGTAATGGGGAAGCATGTGAGAAATTCATTCAGGAGAAAGCAGAATTCAGTAGAGAACAAGTTGGATCTGATTCATACAGACCTATGTGGTCCAACTCAAACAAGATCATACTATGGTGAAAGGTATTTCATTTTTTTTGTTGATGATTACACTAGGATGATGTGGGTTGCATTCTTGAAGGATAAGTCAGAAGCATTTGAGGAATTCAAAATATTCAAAGCTAAGGTTGAGAATGAATCTGGACTAAAGATAAAATGTTTGAGATCGGATAGAGGAGGAGACTTCACCTCTGACAGATTCTATGAGTACTACAAAGAACATGGCATAAAGAGATAATTGAGTGCACCTAGAATCCCTCAGCATAATGGAATTGTAGAGAGAAGGAATAAGATCATTCTTGATACAACGCGCACCATTATGATAGAAGGAAAAGTTGCACACACCTATTGGAGAGATGCGGTCAATACAACAGTCTATACCATCAATAGAATTCAATTAAGGCCAGGTGCTGACAAAACACCATATGAGCTATGGTTTGGTAATGTTCCCACAGTAAAATACTTCAGAATCTTTGGAAGCTAGTGCTACATCAAGAGAGATGAAGAAGTAGGCAAGTTTGATGCAAGAAGTGATGAAGGTATTTTTCTTGGTTACTCTACTAAAAGTAAAGCTTATAGATGTTTCAATTTAAGATTGAAAAAGATCATTGAAAGTGCTCATGTAAAGATTGATGAAAATTTTATGATTCAAGAAAGATATCATGATTACTCACCCATGATTGAAGAAGAACCTAGACCCTCCACTAGTGAGATAGTTATTGAGGAAATGTTTGATAGTATTAATGTGTTATTCAATGACCTAGATACAAGTGAAGAAACTAATCCTAAGGCTGATGAGTCAGCATCACCTAAAGTTCCAAAGTTTACATCAAGAAATCATTCCAAGACAGACGTCATTGGAGATCAGAGTGGCAAAGTCTTAACAAGGTCACAAGAAAAGAACTCAGCCAACAATGAAGCAATATGTTTACTATCTCAGATTGAACCTTTAAGTGTTGAAGAAGCTTGTAATGATTTAGATTGGAATGATGCTATGAAAGAAGAGCTTGATCAAATTATTAAGAATGACACTTGGGAACTGGTCCCAAGACCTAGTGATAAGAATGTGATTGGAACAAAGTGGATATTTAGAAACAAGATGAATGAAGATGGTACAATAGTAAGAAATAAAGCAAGATTAGTATGTAAGGGATATGCGCAAAGAGAAGGCATTGATTATTCAGACACATTTGCACCTGTGAGCAGATTAGAAGCTATTAAGTTGTTTCTAGCTTATGTTATAGTCAAAAACTTTAAAGTTTATTAGATGGATGTCAAGTCAGCATTCCTATATGGAGATTTGAAGGAAGAAGTATACATTGAGCAGCCATAAGGATTCACCTTATCAGCGAGACCTAATATGGTATGCAGATTGAAGAAGACCCTCATGGACTCAAGCAAGCCCCTAGAGCATGGTATGAGAGACTAGATGGATAATTAACAAAGATTGGATTCAAGAAAGGAGCAGCAGATTGTAATCTATTCATTAGAGAGACATTTGAAGGTTTACTACTTGTAGCTATATTTGTTGATGACATTATCTTTGGAGGTAATGACAAGCTCAGTGCTGAATTTGCCAAAGAAATGAAGAATGAGTTTGAGATGAGTATGATTGGTCCTATCAAATACTTTTTGGGACTAAATGTGTAGCAGACAGAAAAGGGAATTTTTATTAACCAGTCAAAATATGTGAAAGAGATACTGAAGAAATTCAAGATGGATGATTGCAAGCCAGTAGGAACCCCTATGATCACTGGATGCAAGCTTACAAAAGAAGATGACTCACCAGTAGTAGATATAACATTGTATAAGTCTATGATTGGTAAACTCATATATCTTACTCAGACTAGACCTGATATTTCCAATGCAGTTGGCATAGTTGGAAGATTTGCAGCAAAACCTAAACAAAGTCACCTCATGGAAGTAAAGAGAATATTCAAATACTTACAGGGCACTATAGATTATGGTCTATGGTATCCTAATTTAGAAAATGTTGACCTTCATGTGTACAGTGATGCAGATTGGATAGGATGTGTTGATGAAAGAAAGAGTACATTAGGTGGAGCAGTGTTTCTTGGTGATAGACTTGTCACTTGGACAAGAAAGAAACAAAATTGTATTTCTCAGTCAACAGCAAAAGTGAGGTATGTTGCAACAGCCTTGAATTGTTCTAAAATTGTTTGGATCAAGAAGATGATAAAGGATTTTGGAATTCAGATTGATTATCCTATTGGTATTCACTGTGATAACACTAGCACTATCAATATGTCAAAGAACCCTATGTTGCATGCAAAGACAAAGCACATTGAGATCAAGTATCACTTCCTAAGAGAGAAAGTGGAAAAGAAAGAAGTCAAGTTGGAATATGTGAGTACTAAAGATTAGTTGGAAGATATATTCACAAAGCCCTTGCCTAAGGATGCTTTTGAGTGTCTCAGGGAGAAGTTGGGAGTAATTCCCTTCCCTGATTCTGCTTAGAAGAAAGAAGGAAAGACATCAGTCCTCATGGACTGGTGGAAGGTTAAATACTCTACTTCAGGAGTAGTATTGATGCTTAAAATGAATGGCACCATTTTCCATTGATGTCAAAGGGGGAGTAATATACAGAGTCATGAAAAATAGAAGTAAAAAGGAGGAGTAATATAATAAGGGGGAGCGGTATTTAGATATGACAGCAGTTTAGTTGAGGAAATGGAGAATATTAGAAAATATTGTAGCAGTTGGAGGATTCATCTTTGGGGGAGTTTTGGAGAGGAAATAGAGAATGTTATATAATAAATTTTCATTTGGGTTGGTGGTGGTTTTTCATTCCACATGTTTCCATCAATGCCAAAGGGGGAGATTGTTGGAGATTTTCCAATATGCCAGTACTGATTGTATGTTTGTCATTGATGACAACATATGGAAAGTAGCATGCATGGAAGTCTTATGAAGTAAGCTTTTAATATATATAGCATAGACATGATATCATCATGATATCATGGGTGCAAAGGTTAACTATTAGTACAGGCAGTTATATAATAGCTTGTGTCAGCAGTATTCTTGACAGAGTAATAGGCAGTGTTCTATGTATGGTTGTTCGTACAGTTATCATGGAGCCTTGTGAACTTAGATATATGTTGAAGACATGTTAGTGATGTTTCAATTATGGACACATAGTTTTTTGATGAGTAGAAGTAAAGTTATGCAGTCGCTATTTTCCAGCAACAATTTCCTGTGTTTATTCAGAAGAGCTGACAAAGATTTTATTGGTTCTTGAGTTGCACCTATCCTATGGGTATGCGCCCTTGGATTTAAGCTTATAGGAAAGTTATTGATGTTTAGTTAAGAGCACATGAGTTAATTCAGCTTACAAAGAAAGATCCAGTTGTTTTGGTGGAGTCGAAAGTGTGTAGCATGCGTCTACAATTACCTTATTAGACAGGTCCTAGAATGTGTTGTGTGCATAGTAGAGCCAACAGAATGTTTATTGAAGTTTGTTATGGTTTCTCTAATATGATTTAAAGGTGGTTCTAATAGGCCAACTTGATTATATCATTTAGAGGAAAGATATTTATAGGTAGTCATTTGTGATTGCTTGAGTGTGGTTCATGGTTGATAAAGCAAAGTAGAGCAGAGTGTGCAAAGTATTGAGCCATTAGAAGGTCTATGTGACCAAGTATAGTACTTTTTCTATTAATTGGAACTGATCCAGATAGTAGGTCAAAGCACAGTTCACCAAGATCCAGATATAGTGTGTATCTCTTATTTAGAAGGTTGTAGCCTTCGCCCCTTTGAGCAGTGAGCTCTCAAACAATGCGTCCTCTCCCCTAACAGGGACAATTGTAAAAGACTCCTAACAGGGTCCAAACCTTGACCAAGTCTACTATACTTAATATATTGTAAAGCAACACCTAAAAGGGTTAAGTATCTTCTAACAAGGATCATTATACAGTAGTACAGAATATTAGTGGGTATCAAGTCCCACCGGGGTTTTTACCTATTTGGGTTTCCCCATAACCAAAATATTGGTGTTGTGTTCATGTGTTCTTTCATTGTGTTTATGCTTCATGTTTAAGTATACTTAATTGGACAAAGAATTGAATCTTGTAGATAACTGATTCACCCCCCCCCTCTTAGTTATCTCTTGGGACTATTCCTAACATAATTTGGGGAGATACATATATTTTTATTTATTATTTTCCATCAATAGCAAAGGGGGAAATTTTTGGTATTATGATGATTTTGGTGAGCGGTCAAAGGTGATTTCTATTTTAGTTGTCATTGATGCAAACATAGTCATATCCATTAAATAGGTCAATCGGTAAGGTCAGTGTTCAATCAATAAGCAGAAATTAGATAAGTATAGTGAGTGGTGTATAGGAAGAACAACTGCAAATGGAGATTTTGGTAGCAATCATGTTTGAGAAGGAATTATGTGGAGTGGTCTTAGATATAGAATGGTTACACTCTTAAGACATCACATTTGTGACGGTAACTTATTTGGACAATCAGTATGCAAGCATTTCAGTGAGAATAAAGGTTACAAGTTAAAGAGGTTATATTCTTGAGCTACTGGTGGTAGATATTCGATCAGTAACTTGTATAGTTACTATGATGAATATAGTTGGTATATGGTGATGTGTCTTAGATGTTAAGGATTTATGAGCTAGAATTTATACGCTCGAGGAAAGAAAGAAGGGAATATTCCAGAAGATGTTTGGGATAGTCAAAAGGTTTTGACTATTCTTGGAATTATCACATGTAAATATTATTTTGGACTGACGCGGTGTAGGAAAACTATTTTTTACATCATGATATGTGATTTGGCATGAATTATTTGAGCGGATAGATTCAAGATTGAATTTTGGTGAAGATTAAGGTAGTGTAAGTCAAGTATTTATTGGGTATTGCTCCTAATGTTAGTGTGTTTTTGGTTAATGATATGAAGCAAAATTCATATTTGCTAGGGTTGTGATCATAATTTTGAGCAGAGGCAGATCGAATAGTAGTTACAAAGAGTAGAGAACAAATTGGTTTTAATAGGCAATGAGTGTTACATCCAGATCTTACTTGTTGTTCCCTAATTGTTGTAGCAAGAAAAATCCTTTAACATGGTGGACTTTAATAGGTCTTATATTGAAAATCCATTAATTGGGTGAAATCATAGAAAGAGTGTTAAATCCTCTAGCAAGGTAGATCGTAGAAGATCTCATTGTACTCCTAATAGTTTACTAATCACTCCTAATAGGGTAAACCCTTAGAAAGGGTATTGGTAGCTCCTAATAGGGAAAATCTTTTTTCTACAGTGAAGGGCTTGTGGGTGTCATCCCCACCATGGTTTTCTCCCTCTAACCAAGGGTTTCCAAAAGAAAAATCATTATATTATGTCTTATTAATGTATGTATATTTTATATTATTTACTTTTATGTCATTGTATCAATCATATATTTTTCTATTTGGAAGTTGTTCTTAAAGGTATTCAGATTTGTGGTTGAATTAGTAGGTTATTTGTTTATATTGATTCACCCTCCCTCTTAGTACATAAGAATTCTAACACGTGATAATTAGGATTTGATATTATATAAATGGGTTCTAACATACCCTTTTCCTTAATAGTGCATTATTTGGAAGATATTTAGCAATAGGATACTTCTTATTTTTGAAGAAAGATGTGAATATAATATGAGGTGGAGACATGTTAGGAATGATAAGATCATCAATTAGGCTATATTGGATTAAAGTGGATGAATAAATTCAATAAGGACTCATTATTAACTTGGATAGGGGTGATGAGTCATGAGATCTTGAGGAGGATTAGAATCATGAAGGGAAATAGGACAAATGATGGCATCTTAAGGATTATTGATATCATGAAGGGGATTAAGAGGATTATGACAAGGACATAAAAGGATACTTTTATCTTGACATGGAAGAGCACCATTATATTGAATGGAAAGAGTCTTTTTCTCTTAATTTTGAATAGGATCATTAGAAATGATTTGAAGGATATCCTAATCTTTCTTAAGAATTAGATTATGAATTATAATTGGAAGGATACTTATCTCATGATATGGAAAGGGATCATCTTGGAAGAGATGTAAAGGTATGAGGTGATCATCATGGAATTCTTGAGGGATGGTATATGGGTTAGAAGTTTGATAGGGTTGGAGAGATTTGGTATCTTGATATTGAGTTACTTTAGGACTTGTTACTTCATACATTGGATTATCCTCTTGACACAGAGCCACTTCTAAGGATAGGGTAGGACTTTAGATATTTATAATGGATTCTTGGATGGATTCCATGTTTTGGCATGATAGGGCTAGATTTTGAACTGGATTCTCAGGAGTAGGCATGATTGGAATTAGAACACATCACGACTTAGGATATATATTTTTTAATCATGGGAGGGACTTGTATCAAGATTTGGATTACCTTGGATTACTATTCTAGATAGTTTTGAAGTGTAAACATGAAATTTGAGTGGGATATAACTTATTTTTGTGTCCAATGTTTCTTTTTTATACCTTGCCACTCTGGATTCTAGTGCTATAGACACAATTGTAAAATTAAATGGGGATCTTTCTTCTTCAATGTATGGTTTAGCTCAGAACATCTATCCTAAAAGGATCCTTTATTTCCTTTCCTTATATAGATAACAACTCTTTTATCCTACTATAATCATATACCCAACATTGATGAATTTTCTCTACCACACTAGCCCTGCACAACATGTCCACCTGCTCATTTAATATCTACTTTGAATTCTCAAATTTATCCCAGATGTAGAGAGGGTGGGTTATTTCCCATTCCTTGTAAGCCTGAGATAAGTTGCCACTTTCTTGATCATTTCACAAATACAAAATTAAAGACCTAATCTATAAAAAACTATTAACATTTTTTCACCATTAACCCTCTTGGTTAACCTCAAGATTATAGGGTTTTAGTTGAGCCAATTTGCAAAGTTAATCAATTTGGGATTTTTCAGATTAGGCATATTGGTGTAACATATTTCAGGTTACACTGATATAGTCTTAAAATAATTCAACAAAAGGGAAGGCTCAATTTCAGTGAGACAAGTCGAGGGTTTCCTTGAAATCCAAAGTAGAGAGTTCATTAGAATTCAGGGTCACATATTGGCATAGCAGGTCAAGGTCTTTCTAATGGATGTTATCAACATAACTAACACCATCAAAAAGGGAAAATCTTGGCAATCGATAGTGTTAGGTACACCAATGAAGTTCATCAATGTAACTCTTGTTGATATTTGTAAGGGTCTAGGTGATTAGTGAGGTGTTTTGGTAAGACATCTTTGGGTCTTGCCAAAATGGTCATCTTTTGGGCCATCGACATAGGTCCTACCAATAGAGGCACAATAAAGAACCAATGATCAATTGGTCATCAACACAATACTCTTCGATGCAACTCATTGGTATAGCTTACACTATCATGCATGTTGATAGTGTTATCTATGTTAATGAGTTTCATCAAAAATTATTGTCTTGATGGTTGGCTACGAGATCAATGACATGATTGTGTCAAAATTTTATCGGTGTATGTTACATTGATGAGTCTATTCATCGATGTAGCTTGTACAGTTGGAGGGGACCAAATCTAACAAGCCAATAGTATTTGTTATAGCGATGTCTTTCATTAGAGAAGCTCACCCATGGTCTCACTTGGTGCAACACATAAGGAAGAGGGTCCCAAAATGGGATGTCCAACTTTGCATCAATACACTACGAAAGTAAACACACAAGAATCCAGAGAGAGAGAATGTAGGATCATTCAATTATTCAACAAAATTGAGTAAATGTCGGGCTATGAGGCCTTCCCAGTTTGGGCCATATACAAATGAACCAAAATTCAAAGCTTTGTGCTTCATTATCATCTATCAACCTTCTCTTCTACTTCCTCTTAACTACAAATTCTCAAGTACATATACCTGATCAGTACAACAAGGGTCGGCCAAGAGTTACATTCCAAATGAATATTTACAAATAAATAAGGTCAACCCCAAAATAAGAAAAACTATCACCAAGGAGAACATAAGAAGGTGCAATCACAAATATAGGTCCATACAATTGTTATACACTGAATTTGCACCTCTGATCTCAAGCTCTCGTAGTCTTGATAATCCAGTATAACATGGGAATCATCTCAAGGTTGTGGGACCTTTTGCTAACTAAGATGAGACCTCCAGATTCTAAGCTGGTTCCTCTTGGATAATCACCTTGATTTTCTCTTAACAGGAAAGAAAAAATTTTGAGGGAAAGGGATAGAAGGAATGCATGAAAGGTAAATGATAGGAAAAGCAAACTACCTACCAGGTGATGCACCGAAAAGAAATGAATACAATACACTGGCCAAATCAGCATGAAGGCTCTCAGATCTAATAGAACACACTCTCTATAAACAGGCTTGCATAAGTATTTCACAGAGGGGCCAGAACAAATGACATGAGCTATGACCTACAAGCAAATGTTCTCTTCAGCAAAAGGGTATAGGAATGAGACAGAAAGACAGGCGCTGAACTATACCCACAAACTCAATCCAATTAGATCAATACACAATAGTACACATGTGAGCTGAAAGAAAGAAGGGCTCTGGAACTCCAAGGGCTTCTCCAATGAAACCATTATATTACATTCAATCAGAGAAACACAGATAAGGAAAAAACCAGAGGACTAAACAAATGCCACAGCTAGCCTCTATTAAACCTGAGATTTCAATGAAAGATTACAAACTATAAGAAAACCAGAGGATAGGAAAGTGTCTCAAATAGCTTTCTAGGAAAGAAACTTTCCTTTCTACAAAATGTGAACTCTGAGCACTAAGGCTCCAAAAAACAAATTATATACATCTCTGCACGTAGGCAGGAATCAAACCTAATTAGGGCCACAAATATCTGCAATAGAATAATCAAAATCCTAAACTAGTCGTGTCTGATCATAAATGCTTTTATGAAAATATCATGACAGATCAGATATATCTTCCTTTGCGTGTCCATTCTTGTACGGATCCTGCTTGCAGACAAAAAAAAACCTTGACCTGACAACCTCCCTCAAGAACAAGAATTCAACCTGCAACGGCCACCCAGATCTCCTTTAACATCTTCACAAACTTCCATCGCCTTTAGAAATCAATTCCGAGCTACCCCGCCACTTCGCATACGGCCTGCAGACAAGCATTGGCAAAAAAGTTGCACCGCCTAAAATAGTACTGGTTGCATGATCGCATGAGCTCAAAAGCCTTCATGCAATCATGCGACAAGCCCCTTAGAACCTGTCTCTGCTTCACACACGTAAATTGAAACCAACACTAGTGAAAACCCCTGCAAAATGCTTCAAATTTGGGCCCCAACGATTACCAATTCTTCATTTAAGACTCAGTCGTTGATCACATTCCTCCTTAGTAGATAAATGGTTTGGATTAAATTTGAAACAGTCACAAAAACTCTTGAAAAGTCAAACCTTATACAAGAAAATCTCGACCAATGAGAAGTGAGCATACCGACATGTCAGCATCCTTGGACCCACCTCGAGCCATTATTTTTCACAAGGTCTAGCAGTTAGTCGCAAGATCGCAAGGCATGAAAGAGGGCTATGAGATCATGCGACAGACTGCAAACTTGAATCCGACTGCATACTTAACCCCAAGATAACCCTCGGGTTCATTTCTCCTTAGTCACCAAGTCACTTAACTTTTTCCTTAACCCCGGCCACATCCAGCGACCACGTGAAAACTCTTAACCATGCAACTGCGCACTGCTTACCAACCTCGAGCCCACTTTGCCTTAAAATAATGTTGGTCGCATGATCGCATGAGCCCAAAAGACTTCATGCAATCATGCGAAAAGCTTCTGAGACTGCCTCCGCTGCCACATAGACACTCAGACCCGCAAGATGTCCCACCTATCAAACATGCAGACCAACAAGAATCGGACACCTTGGCTGGACCCACGACAGAATGCCCGAAGCACCAGAAGGATCCAATGGTAGTCGCATGATCGCATGGGATCAAAAGATCCCATGTGAACACGCGACCACTGTAGATCTTTAATCTATGGAGCCACATGCTATCGGGCCCACTGCAACCTTCGCCGACCACCAGCCAGCCATTGAGAAGCAGACACATCACCATCCACGGACCCACCGCCAAACTGCAAGCTCCTATCAACGTGACTAACAGTTTGTTGCATGTTCGCATAGCCTAAAAAGGGGCTATGCGATAATGTGACAGACCGCTAGCGGTTCTTTGAAAACCATCCACTTGGCCCACCTGATCGGAGTTACGCACATGGAAAAAGCTAATGCCAGAGGAAGAAGTGAGAAGCATAGAAGAGGGTGTGGTTAATGGCTAGTCGCATGTTCGCATAGCCTAAAAAGGGGTTATGCGATCATGCAACAGACCGCTAGCATCCTTCAACAGAACCTTCAATGGTTAGTCGCATGGTCGCATAAGGGGAAAAGGACTTATGCAATCATGCGACAACCCGCACAATAGCTTGCCGAAAACCAACTGGGCCCCACTTGTCAGAGTTACACGGGTAGAAAATGAATGTCACCAGAGGAAGTAGTGCGAAGCCCTGGAGGTCAAAAACATAGAGGATTTTTGAGCGAAGGTCGAAAACACACTAAGCTTTCAGAGCGGAGGTCGAAAACACACTGGGTTTTCAGGCCAAAAGGCAAAAAACACACTGGACTTTTGACACTTGAGCATTTCTTTGGAAAATAGGACCGTGGCCAAAAATTAATGGTGGGGAATTTTTGGGTAACAACAATATCCATAAATCATACATCACAATTACAGCCACCAACAATCAATGAAAAATGACTGCAACCGAAATCAACAGGTCGGCTCATGAAGAATAGGGACATGCTACCTGAAGTAACCAAAAGAATCCTCAAATGAATCTCCATGATCAAAATATGATGTGATCACAAGAACTAATCCCTATATAGGTCCTTGATAAGTAACTAAGACTGCAACCAAAATATCCAACATATGAATGATTGTTGAACCAACTGCCACAAGGAAAATAGGAAAAGAAAGAAAAACATTTTTTTTTTGGTTGATGCAAGATTGCGAAGAACCCAAGATGATCCTACATCAAACACCTGGGATTATTAAAAATGACTCTCCTAAATCAGGAGTGCTGAGAAATCCAAGATGAATCAAAATGATCTAACCTACATTGGGAAATCCATGTAGAATCCTCAACTGGTCTGTCTTTCCACTTTTCCAAATATTCAATGTAGTTTTTACCTCTGGTACTTCTTCCAATTCTTCTCTCTAAAATATTCTCAATTTCCTTTGTCTACTTCTTTGGTTATTCTTGCTAAACATTTGTCTCTTCATCTGACTCAAAATATTCATACAAATCTACAATGTTAAAGATAGGTGATACATTCATGTCAACTGGTAACTCAACTTCATATGCATTACCACGGTCAAATTTCTTCAGTATCTTACAAGGTCCAAATTTCTTCATTCTCAATTTGTTTTATGTTCCAATAGGAAATATGCATTTCTTAAATGAACCATCACTTCATCACCAACTTCAAATGTTTTATGCCTCCTAGATTTGTTTGTTGCATTTTTGTATTTTTTATTGTTCTTCTCCAAATTGTGTTTCACCTCCTTATGCAAATTCTTCATAAAATATGCATACTCTTCACCTTCACAACTTCTTTTTTCTTCTAAACCAAGTGCTCTCAAATCTGATATACCTTTAGGATGTATGCTTGTAAAAATCTAAAAGTGTGTTTTAATCATGCTCCTATTCACTGAACTATTGTATGCAAACTCTGCTTGTGCCAAAACTAAATCCTAATTTCCAAGTTTGTCTCCAACTAATCATCTCTACAATTTTCCCAAACTGCTATTTACAACCTTTGTTTATCCATCTGTCTATGGATGAAATGTAGAACTGAATTTCAAATTAGTACCCAACTTCTTCTAAAGTGTTCTCCAAAAGTACCCCACAAATTCCCTATCGTGGTCAAAGATAATACTATTAGGTAACCCATGTAATCTCACAATTTTGTTAAAGAAAATATTTTCTATCTAAACTACATCTGATGTCTTCTTGCATGGAATGAAATGTGACATTTTTAAAAATCTATCCACCACAACAAATATAGAATCATTACCTCTTTGTGTCTTTGGTGTAGGCCATTCCAAAATTTATTCAACCTTCTCTAGATCCATCTTCAAACCATCAGCTGAAATCACAAATCCCAAATATACTATCTCTCCTTTCATAAAAGAACATTTCTTCAAGTTAATCAGTAACTTTCTTCTTATACCTATCTTAGATGTAACAAATGATCTTCCCTATTCTTATTGAATATCAAAATTTCATCCAAATACACAATCACAAATTTACCCAGGTATTTCTTCAAAACTTCATTCATTAACCTCATAAAAGTGCTAGGTGCATTAGTTAAACCAAAAGGCATAACAAACCACTCATACAAACCTTCCTTTGTCTTAAAATTAGTCTTCCATTCATCTCCTTCTCTGATTTGGATCTGATGATAACCACTCTTCAAATAAATCTTGGTAAAGTACTTTGCTCCACTTAAAAAATCCATAATATCATCCATACTAAGAAATGGAAACCGGTATTTCACCGTGATTTTTTTTATAGCTCTAGAATTAGTATACATTATCCATTCTTAATTATTCTTAGGTTCTCATACAACTAGAACTGCACATGGACTCAATCTTTCTCTGATAAAACCTTTCTACAATAATTCTTGAACTTTTCTATTCAATTATTCATTCTCGATAGGTGTCAATCGGTGTGGTGCTTTTTTAGGAAAACTAGCTCCTAGTATAAGGTCCATACAATAACTAATACTTCTTACTGGTGGTAAACCATCTAGTACATTATCATAAATAATCTCTTGATACTTTATCATCAACTTATCAACTTCAATAGGTGTTTCACTCTCTGACTTCTAAACAGGGTTATTAGGAACCATAGCATAGAAAACATCACTCATTTTCAAATCTCTTATGAACTATCTTCATTCAATCAAACAAACTCTAACAGAAGTACAATTTTCACCTTTAGATTCTTCAATCAAAGGCAAGAAAAATTATTTCATACCATTAGCTACAATAGTATATCTATCCAATCTCCCATCATGTAAAGCTTGTTTATCATATTTCCAAGGTCTACCCAATAAGATTTGACAACAATCCATAGGCATAATATCACAAAGAACTTCATCGTGATAATTCCCAATTTTCAATTTGACAACAAATTATTCACTTGCCAAGAGTTTGTTCTCATCCTTGATCCAATAAATATGTTAGGGTTTTGGATGCCTTATCCTCTGCAACTGCAATTTTGTAACCAACTCTTATGCTGCCAAAATTTTTGAACTTCCATTGTCAATGATCACTTTACAACATTTTCTTATTACCTTATATCTAGTTTTGAATAAGCCTTTCCTCACGGGGTCTTCATCAGTTCCTTCATTCCACAATGTTCTTCTGATCATCAGATTTTCTCCATCCTCGGGTTTTTTATTTGAATCAAGTGAATCTTCCTTCACAAGTGCATTTATACTACTGTTTCCAACCTGCTTGTTTGAATTAGTACATTCAAATACTCGATGTCCTTCTTCGCAACACTTGAAACAAGTTTCCTAGAACCAATTTGTCTCTTCTTTCCTCTGATCATTACTTCTAGGGTAACTACCTCTTGAATAACTTCCTCTACCTCTGTACATACTTTCTCTCTTCCACTCTAATTTTCCTTTATCCTGATTTACCTTATCCTGATCTGATCTATTATTTTCACCAAAAGATCTACCTCTTCCTCTAGGGAATCTTCCACCTCTACCTCTCTATCTTTTTTAATATCTCTTATTCAATTTCTCCTCATCTTTCAATGAAAATTGATAAGCTTCTTCAATAGTGTTCATCTTCACCAAACTAATTTCATCTTGAATAGAAGTCCTTAAACCATTCACGTATCTAGCAATCCTTTCAACTTCATCATCTATATGTCCAGATGTGATATCTAATCTATTGAATTCCTCAGTATAATCCTTCACAAAAGTATGCTTTTGTTTCAAATTTTTCATTCTTCTTAACAAATTAACTTGATAGTCACCGGGAAAGAATTTACCTTTCAATTTATTGATCATCTTTTCCCATACCTGATTTTATCTTTGCCTCTTCTCTGACGACCAGTCTGCAAGTGTTCCCACCACAAGGATGCATGTCCTTTCAATTTAGTTCCTCCAATCTTCACTTTTTTATTTGCTGGTATGCTTTCATAATCAAAATATTTTTCCATCTTAGAGATCCAGTCCACCAATTCATCTAAATCCAATCTGCCACTATACTTAGGAGGATTAAAATGAGGTTTGGAGTTAATATTTTTCAAAGCTCTTAAGAATATTTCTCTGCCTTGTTCTAGAGAAGGTACAGGTACTTGTCCTTCTTGCATTTCTTTTACCTCATCTTCGCTATTATCTTTAATACGTCTTCCTCTTCTTTGATCTATTTCAATTGCTTCAATTCTAGTAAAAATCTATATTAAAAATCCATCACTGCATGATCTCCATCTCTCCTACCACAAACCATCTTCACAACCCTCTGCAATTGTAGGTCAAATCACAACCTACCACCCTAAAACCAAATCAATTAGGGATTGCAAAAGAAACCATCTCTGATATGACCTGGTGCAGCACAAAAGGAGGGTCCCAAAATGGGATGTCCAACTTTGGAGAAATACAACATGGAAGCAAACAAACAAGAATTTAAAGAGAGAGAATATAGGATCATTGAGATATTTAACAAAACAAAGTACATGGTGAGCTGTAAGGCCTTCTCGGTTTGGGCCATATACAACCAAAATTCAAAGCTCTATGCTTCATTATCATCTATCAACCTTCTCTCTGAGCTCCTCCTAACTACAACTTATCAAGTGCAAATACCCGATCAATACAACAAGGGTCGACCATGAGTTACATTCCAAATGAATGTTTACAAATAAATAAGGTCAGACCCAAGACAAGAAAAACTATCACCAAAAAGAACATAAGAAGGTGCAATCACAGATATAGGTCCACATAAGATCCATAAATCATACATCATGATCACAACTGCCAACACTCAATGAGCAATGACCACAACTGAAATCAATAGGTCAGCTTAGGCAGAACGGGGAGATGCTACCTAAAGTAACCAAAAGAATCCTCAAATGAAGCTCCATGATCAAAACATGATGTGATCACAGGAAATGATCTCTAGATAGGTCCTTGATAAGTAACTTTGACCGCAACCAAAATCTCCAACATATGAATGATCGCTGAACCAAACTACCATAAGGAAAATTGGAAAAGAAAGAAAAACAATATTTATTTTAGTTGATGTAAGATTGCGAAGAACCCAAGATGCTCTTGCATCATCACTAATATCTTTAGAGGAAGTGATAGATGAAAAATATCATTAGTTGAGCTTTTAGGTCTTTTTTGATATTCGATGGTTCTTTCTAGGAGATCATTTTTCTCATTCAAAGGTAGTTGGTCTTCGAGGAGATTCTTGTCGATGATTGATGAGGATAGTTTGGAACCAATAAATGTAGGGACTCATTGGAGAGGTTGTTGGAAGTTGGATTAGAATTGTTGCATTCCAATATGTTTGGGAGATTGTTAGAAGACTCTCTAGATATTAGCACTTAGTGTTTGTCATTGATGTCAACATATGTTACTGATTGGTTATTCAGAGAAGCTTAAAGACTGGTTGCAGATAATTATACAAACAAAATACAGTAAATTAGAGATGTAGGAGCATCTCAAGTTCTTAGAAATCTTGTGTCACCAAAAAAAAGTTATATTTGTTAGATATGCTCAGTAATTGTTTTTCGGCTCTCGGTGATGTATTCTTGTTTCCACCAATGGGGCTCGGTTGCTACTTGGTTCCTTCATTCACCAAGTTGGCTCGGTTGGTTCATCGAGTTAATTCCTTGTCGCTCAGTAATCTTTCTCATCGAGTGGTTTATTTTAGATTTTTGTTTAGGCTGACTTGTGCATTGATTTTTGGTCATAGAGTTAATGGTTACATCGATCATTGGGAAGTGTAAGGACCTAGATCTGGTTGTTTCTTTCTCCAATGATCGATCTTGAGGCCAACTTGCTTTGGTAGCCTCTTGTATAACTAAAGTAGTGTGTTGTAGTTGTAGGCATCAATTTTTGAGAGATAGAAGGGAGGTTTTGAAAGTTGAATCCTCGCATGTTGGACGACTGTTGTAATTGAATTATGATTGTATTTGGTCGTAACCGTGAAGGCCTTACATCCCGGCATGTATAAGGTTATTGCTGAATAATATATGAAGACTTTGTATTCTCTCTCTCATTGCTTGTGTAATTTCTTTCATGTGAAGTTTCTGTAAGGAGGTTGTTGATTTGGGAGTGTCTTTGGCCCCTCATCCCATTCGATCTTGCGTGAGGTGGTATCAGAGCAAGGTTTAGATTTGGATTTAAATTTGTGAATTTAGGTCGAGGGTTCCTTCTTGTAAACCCTAATTGATATTTGTTGTGGGGTGGTGTGATGCCCCACAAAAGGTGAATGTTTATTTATGATTATCTCTTGATTAAGGTTTCATTTTCTTGGGTTAACTAGTCAATTTCACCTTTTACAAGTTTGTGTACTCTTCATGTCTCATTGATGCAATATCTCCACAACATTTTAATGTGTTTCAATTGATTTGTTTCTCATCAATAGAACTAAACTTATTATAATGATATTTTAATATAAAGTAATGTAAATCAACTTGTAGGTGTGTTTGCAATGATAGTGATCATGTTTTACTATTCAACATATTTATACAATGCTTCTAATACTCCAAAATATTAGTCATCAGTTTAGATTTGGTAGGGAATACTATATAAATTCACATTAACCCTTTTTATTCATACTATATGTCTTTTGTTGACCATTTTCTTATTTAGCGTAATGATGGGTAGAGTACTTCTGATGTGTCAAACTAATGCATCCAAAGAGGTCATAAATGAAAGGTGTATGCAAACAATAAATCTTGAATTCTATTAAAAATGTATTCTTTTAATAAATAAAAAAATCTATAAGGAAAAACTATTTTTTTTTAAAAATGAATTAAACAAAGGGGATAATATTTCCCTTTTAGAAAAGTAGTAAGAAAGCTTAACTTACCATTTTGTTGAATTTAGTAAGTTAAAAAAAAGAGGTACGTGGAAGTTTTAAGGGAAAGACTTTCCTTGATTTTAGGAAAAAAAAAAAATGCCCTCCTAAATTTAGTAAGAAGAAAGCCTTTTGAAAATTGTAAGGTAACATGATTTAAAATATTGCAGGGGATCGATGAATTATTTATTATTTTTTTAGAAGGAAGTAGTTTTTATTTTAAATGCTATACAAGAGTCATTATTAGTGTTAATGAAAAATGTGAACCGATTTAGTTGAGGAAAGGGAATGCTTTTATTTTCCAATAAATTAGAGGACGATAAACAATATTTTATTCCAAAGTTTTTTTTTTGGACTCTGCTATTGTTAGAGTTTACGATTGCAGGATGGAAGGTATGTTCAGGAGGTGAGAGAACGTACATGCTTCTAGGAACTGCTCTGTGCATATTTAACAATATCATAGCTGATATGGTGGCAAAAAAATAAATTTAAATAAATTTTAAAAAAACTCTGCTGGCAAGCCGGTTGTCTATTTTTTTTTCTCCGGCTTTGAGGACATCTATCCTTCTGGCTAACATCTTCTTCGCTATTGAGATACACAGTTAGAAAAAAAAACATAATAATGGGAGATCTTGAGGAGCAGTAGAACGAGAACATCACAGTGGGATCAGAGAAAGCTATGGAGGCAGAAAGCTCTCAGAACCCCATATAAAAGAGGGTTTTGGACTTCTCGGAGAAGTCCATTACGAAGATTTAGGTAATGGAAGACTTAAATGTTTGGAAACTGGTCATGAATTGCTGCATAAAGATGCATATTCTTATGGTATAAGTAAGAAGTGTCACTTGGCTCTCGTCGGCCGTGCATTGTAGAATAAAAGGGCACCATTATTGAATTCTTTTGAACAGAGTCTGCTTGACAGAATAAAAGTTTGGAGGAATGCTGGGAACGTCCGCTGCTGCATTGGTGGGAACGTCTGCAGTTGCATTGGAAGATGAAGAAACCACAAATTTATTCTAATATGCTGGCAAAACTATTATAGCTCCTTCCTTGGACTGATGTACAAGCTGAAAGTGTGATATCGCACCTGCTGGGGTCTCTTTGTGACTGCTATGTATTGTGCAAGGCCTCCAGTAATATTATTGAGCAATCTATGAGTGGATGGGAGAGTCACAAGCGGCCAGACGTGTCGTCCCACCTTTGGCTTTCGCTAGCAATGTCTAGAAGTGAACGTCAACAGAGGTTGTTGCATCAATTTCAACCAGACTGTGCAGAACAATGGACACTACACACAATTGAAATATAAAAGGAAAACTTGTGAAGATACGCCAAAAGATGGATTCTCTACTTGTTTTGGAAGCAAAGGAAAAACAAATACATTTGGGTTTGTTGCTACATCACGAGATGACTCGGTAATCATTGACAGGTTTGAATTATTTAACCCTTCGGATGGTGATTTGGTATCTGTTTTGGTGTCTGCTTCTTAACCCTGGATTTTCTTTTATCTTGAGGTTATTTGCAATTGGGAGGTATGAATTTAACTTTCTATTCCAAGTTATTAACTCTATTTCATTTCATGAATGCATCCATAGTAGCATAAATTTAATTTATTATTGGATAATTTGATACAAATAAATCATTACTAGATCTTGAGAAATTAAATTGCGTTTTGTGAGAGTTATAGAGAATCTTTCAATTTGATCTTTTGAACTTATGTACAATATTGCTAAGACACCTTCCATGAGTGTTCACAACTTCAAATTCTGGTTTCTTATAGTGATCTAAATTTGCTATATAAAAATCCTCCATGAAAATCAAATAAAATCCTAGAATACCAAAATCATGAAAGATAGGGCTAACTATTTATGTTTGATGGAGTTGATGTTTATCTAAAACCATATAAATTGCAGATTTATATTTCTTAATTTGTTAAAAGAAAAATAAAAATTATAAATGATATTATTGTCAGCATTTTCCGTGCAAGCATGCAGCATATATCATTAATAATACTTAAATTAGATTGAATCTTCCTATCCTGTATTCATACCTATATCAGATCAATGACATATTTTAGATTAAGGAGGTATATTTCAGATCAAGGATATATATATTCACATACTTGATAGTTATAAATTTAGTAGGTTGGCTTGGATTACTTGGAAATTTTATGGCAAGAATATTGATTATTAGTTAATAATTGGTCTTAGTAAACTATTCAACTAGTGGATATTTATATTTTTAATTATAGATATATCAAATCTAAAATGACATTTTCTTAGTTATTTTAATATTAGTTCTCATCAATTCTTGAGACCAAGTGGTTTATCCATGACTCTAATGAATGAATGATGCTAAGATAGAAAGGTAAGTTTTATATTTGATTGTTTTAATGGAACAATAACGTCATGTTTTATTCTCTCCAATTATTGTTCATGTAGTTCAAGTATTGGCAATTGTGGATAGTTTGTATTATTCTATGGGGTCAATTTGGTTACATTTTGTTTTCAATTAATTGGGTTTGAGGTGGTTCAAACTTCTAATAGTTGTAATACTTTGGATTATAATTTATTAACTCTAGATAAAAATGAATTGTTTTGGCAATTCTAGTAATTGAGCATTAAATTTGACATTAAACTTTGGAAAATCAATTATAAATAGACAATTCGGAATGGGAAGAGATGAACTACGAAGTCTCTGAGCTTGAACGTAGGCAAGGCCATTGAAGATGAGCCCCCGAGGCTTAGGTCCAATCCCTTAGGGTTTGTCTTTAAGTTTCTAATGCAATGATTTCACTTCTTCTTAATAATGGTTCACATAGCTAAGATACCAATAAAGTGTTTATTTGCGATCAAGCATCTAATATTTACACCTAGTTGTATAGACGTGTGTAGTTACAGGTGTTGGACATGGTGGTCAAATGCGAAAGCAAGGTAGCAACTTTTAGGTATGTAATGATAACCATTTTCTAGTTTTACATGACAAGTAGTATAATCTCTTCATTCTATTAACTTCTATTTATGTTATATATATCATACGAGGTAATGTTGTTACTTTATTGTAAAAAAAAAAAAGAGAAAATAGGAGATATTAAGCAATTAATCATGAAGGATTTATTAATATGTACGAGATGTTTAATACTAATGAGAATTTATGTTGTATTAGTTTAAAGAAGAGTTATAGAATATCATATTAAGTTCATGTTGTGCTATTATTGTGTATAATATTTAATTACTTTTGTATCAAACATTTTCCTTAGAAATTGTTTACCTTCATTTCTAGGTAGTCATCCATCATTTTGATACTATCTGAAATCCCTTATTTGATTTTTTTTAAATATGAACCTCGTTAATACTATGTTAAAACACATGAGGACTTTTTAGTATGTCAATGGGATGTTGATTTGGAGTAAGTAATTCTCATTCTACTAATGCAGTTATTAGCCTATAGTTTCAATGAAACAATGGTGAAATAGATCCTTTTATCTTGATAAGGAAATATCACTATGTTTATATAGATTATGTAGAAAGTGATATGTAACATGGTTAAGTTGGTTCTCAATTGGTTACGTAATGATGACTAGTATTAATTTTGTTAGAGTTTCTAAGATCCTTAATGGATAACCTATCTATTAAGTTGTGACACGGAAATCAATCTCACCATTGATCATAATGGTGCACAAATATTTTACTTTCTCGAGGGTTGACTAGGACCTCAAAGGTCTCATGATGTCATTTGGATGGGAGGAGAGCATGACATTTTTTATTTTTATTTTCCATTGGAATTCACCTAATGATAATCATACATCAGCTTAGGAAATTTGTTTTTTTTAATGACACTTTAATGTAATTGGTAAGAAGCTTATTGAGCAACTACAGAGTAAACTTACCTAATGGGAATGTAACTATTAGAGATCCTTGAAAAGACTTGGGTAATGTGTCCTTGAAGAATTAAAATAATAATGGTTTACTCTTTCTTCATGGCTCATACATTCCTTTCATCTGTCATTACTATGAAGTAACTACTTCTTTATTTATCTATTTAACATATTATTGAGGGAATTATCTTCATGATCATGTATCTGACTTTTAACAGATCTTATGTTATGCACCCAGTTGGGTAGTCTTGTATGCAGGCTCAAGTAATTGGGATGAGAGAAAAACATATGGAACACGAAGAGAGTCTTAGGTATGCAATTGCAAGTTGTGTTTGTTCTTGAACATTGTTATAAAGTTTATTAATTGTACTAGCTAGATGTGTTTTTTATGTTAGATTCTAGCAAAATGTTTTAACAAGAGAAAACATACTATATTGCTTGATATATGTAGCATGTCCTTGTATTTTTTTTATAAAAAATTGTGATGCTATTTCCTATGTTTGAGTAGATTAAATTGGTTGTGTGACATCCAGTCTAGTGTGTAAAAGTTGGGCATTATAGGAGGCAGATTGTGATCTAACCTGCAATTGTAGAAGGTTTTAAGATGGTTCATTGGAGGCGAGATGTAGATCCAGGCTTGGCAGACATGCTAAGACAAATTGCTGCTAGATTAGAACCTGTTGAGACAGCCCAACGCCGAGGTAGACATCTTGAGGATGTTAGTGATGAAGAAGTTGAAGATGAACAAGGTGAAGCAGAACCTGCACCTGTGATGGATCAAGGTGAAGAAATACTTTTGAAGGCATTGACAAATTTGAAGTCTACACCACATTTCAATCCTCTCGAATATAGTGGAAGACTGTATTCAGACGAGCTGATGGATTGGATAACTAAGATGGAAAAGTATTTTGAATATGAAAATGTTCCTGAGGAAAAGAAGGTGAAAATTACAAGTAAAAAGTTGAAAATTCATGCATCCTTATGGTGGGAGAATCTAAAATTGGATAGAAAAAGGAAAGGCAAAGATAAAATCAAGGTATGGAATAAGATGGTGAATAAATTGAAAAGCAAGTTCTTACCCTGTGATTGTCAGATTAACTTAGTTTGGTGAATGCAAAGTTTGAGGTAGAAAGATAGCTCGATGAAGGACTATACTGAGGAATTATATAGATCAGATATCAGATCTAGACATGTTGAGGATGAAGTGGAAAGAATTTCAAGGTACCTAAATGGGTTAAGAGTTTATATTCAAGAGGAAATTAGTTTGGTCAAGTTGGAAAGTATTATGAAAGCTTATCAATTTGCCCTGAAAGCCAAGGAGAAATTGAACAAAAGACATGAGCAAAGACAAAGGAAGAGGTGGTAGATTCCCTAGAGGAATAGGTAGATCTTATGGTGAAAACAATAGATCTGATCAAGATAAAACAAATTAGGATAAAGGCAAGACTGAGTGGAAAAGTGAAAGTTCTTCTAGAGGAAGAGATAGTAACTACTGAGGTGGTTATATCAGAGGTGGATTTTGAGGAACTTGTTACAATTATGGAGAAGGACATAGGTCATTTGAGTGTACACATGCAAGAAAGAAGGTCGGTAACAGTAGAAATGCTTTGGTGCAAGAAGACTCACCGAATGAACTAGAGAAGGAAAAGAACTTGATGGTTAGAAGAACACTTTGGAGTGAGAGTAATAAGGAAGATCCGGTAAGGAAAATTTTGTTCAAGACTAGATGAAAAGTTTCGAAGGAAGTGTCGAAGGTAATCATTGACAATGGAAGCTCGAAGAATTTGGCATCTAAGGAAATGGTTACAAATTTGCAATTAGAGAGGTTGAAACACCTGAAGCCCTATCAAATTTCATGGATCAAGGATGAGCATACACTATTGGTAAGTGAACAATGTTATGTGAATTTGAAAATTGGCAAGTACTATCATAAAGTCTTATGTGATATCATGCCTATGGACTATTGTCATATTCTATTGGGTAGACCTTGGTAATATGATAGACATGCTATATATGATGGAAGATTGCATAAATATACTATTTGGGCTAATGGGAGAAGACAAATATTATTGCCTTTGATTGAAGAATCTATTGGTAATGTTTTTACATCTGTGAAATTTTGTTTGATGGAAGGATGAAATTTTATTAAGAATTTGAAGAAAAATGATGTGTGTTTTGTTGTGATTCCTAACAAACCGAGTGAGAAAACAATGGATAGTATTCCTAAAGAGGTTGATAAGATACTCACCGAGTATAGAGAGATCATTTCTGATAATGTACCTGATGGTTTTCCACTAAAAAGAGGCATTGATCTTTGTATGGATCTGCTTCATGGAGCTAGTTTACCGAATAAGGCACCACATTGGTTAACACCTACTAAGAATCAGGAACTTAATCGATAAATTCAAGAATTGTTGCAGAAAGGTTTGATCCAATAAAGTTTGAGTCCATGTGCAGTACCAGCTATATTGGCACCTAAGAAAAATGGAGAATGGTGAATGTGTACTGATTCCAATGAAATCAACAAAATAACAATGAAATATAGGTTTCCTATACCGAGAATGGATGACATAATGGCTAGCTTGAGTGGAGCAAAGTATTTTACCAAAATTGATTTGAAAATTGGATATCATATGATAAGAATAAAAGAAGGTGATGAATGGAAGACTGCTTTCAAGACAAGAGAATATTTGTATGAGTGATTGGTTATGTCTTTTGGTTTAAACAATGCACCAAGTACTTTTATGAGATTGATGAATGAAGTTTTAAAGAAATTATTGGGTAAATTTGTGATTGTATACCTAGATGAAATTATGATATTTAGTAAGACTAGAGAAGAACATTTGTTGCATATTAAACAGGTATTGCAAAGATTGAAAGAAGAAAAGTTGTTGATTAATTTCAAAAAGTGTTCTTTCATGAGAGAAGAGATTGTATATTTGGGATTTGTGATTTTAGCTTATGGTTTGAAAATGGATCCTGAGAAGGTTGAAGCTATTTTGAATTGGTCTACACCTAAAAATGCTAGTGAGGTAAGATCATTTCATGGTTTAGAAAGTTTTTACTAAAATTTCATTAGAAATTTGAGTTTAATTTGTAATGCTATGACTGAGACTATAAGAGGAGATAAAAGAAAATTCAAGTGGACACATGGAGTTGATAAAAGTTTTGAGACTTTGAAGCATAAGGTTGTTGAATTACCTGTGTTAGCTTTACCTAATTTCAATAAGGTATTCCAAGTTGAATGCGATGCAAGTGGTAATGCAATAGGAGATGTGTTGAGTCAAGAAAGTAAACTTGTTTCTTTCTTTTGTGAGAAATTGAATGATGCAAAAAGGAAATATTTTGTGTATGATCAAGAGTTCTATGCTATTATTCAAGCCCTAAAGAAATGGAGACATTTTTTGATACTGAGTGAATTTGTGTTTTATACTGATCATAAGGCTTTACAGTATTTGGGTAGTCAGAATAAGTTGAATCAGAGACATATGAAATCGGTTGAATATTTCTAGATTTATACATTTGTGATAAAAGATAAGAGTGGAGTAAAAAATCAATGCACTCCCCAAAATGCAATGAAATAAATAACCCCCCCCAAAATAGATGATCTTGGCAATTTATATTTAGTGCGTGTACAATCGCCACTTGCCAAAATGGATATAGTGAACTTCTAATTTTGATGTTTACAACAGAAAATATGAAGCTATAGTAGACTCAAATAAAATAAGACACGAGACCACTCAAGGATCCAACAAATTACAAGTGCCAAATATAGGCCAAAATAGACCAAATGTTGAAAGTACTATGTCTACTCAAAAAATTTCCAAACTGATGCTCGATCTGGAAAGTAGACAAAAAATTATGCACTTTCAAAAAAAATAGCACAGAGATCAGAAACCACCTATACCATCGTGTAGATCATGAAATTCTACCCCAAAACCAAAAATAATTGCTCAAAAAAGGAGTCCAGATGACTGAGATATCGTTGTTTGAAAATCGCATATGAAATTATTTTTTTCGAATCACCGTCGCTACACTTTCAAAATTCAAATGGCTCTAGATTTGGCTTCACATGTTCGATTTGGATGAAACAAAAAAATAATTTAGGGGTTTTTCAACCTTCTCAATGTGATGCCAACCTATGATTTGAAAAATTCTCTCAAAAGAGGCTATACAATGACACTCCTATGGCTCTAATACCATGTAAGAATTTTCTTAAGGAAAATAATGAAAATGTCAAGATCTAGAAGCTCAATTGATAGAAGAAGAAAGCATAAACATAAAGCATTATCTACAAGTTTCAATTCTTTATCCAATTAAGTATACTTAAATATAAAGCATAAACACAATGAAAGAACACATGAACACAACACCAATATTTTGGTTATGGGGAAACCCAAATAGGTAAAAACCCCGGTTGGACTTGATACCCACTAATATTTTGTACTAGTGTATAATGATCCTTGCTAGAAGATCTTTTACCTTGTTAGGAGTAGCTTTACAATATATTAAGTACAGTAGACCTGGTTAAGGGTTAGACCCTATTAGGAGTCTTTTACAATTGTCTCTGTTAGGGAGAGGATGCACTGTTCGAGAGCTCACTGCTCAAATGGGCAAAGGCTACAACCTTCTGAATAACAGATACACACTATATCTAGATCTTGGTGAACTAAACTTTGATCTACTATCTGGATCAGTTCCAATGAATAGCACAAGTACTTTACTTGGTCACATAGACCTTCTTCTGATGGTTCCACCACTTTCACACTCTGCTCTGCTCTGCTTAATCAACCATGAACCACACTTAAGAAATCACAAATGACTGCCTATAAATATCTTTCCTCCAAATGATATAATCAAGTCGGCCTATTAAAACCACCTTGAAATCATATTAGAGAAACCATAATAAACTCCAACAAACATTCTGTCGGCTCTACTATGGGCGCAACACATTCTGGGACCTGTTCATATAATATAATTGTAGACGCATGCTACACACTGTCGGCTCTACCAAAACAAATAGAACTTTCTCTGTAAGATGAATTAACTTATGCACTCTTAATTGAACATCAATAACACTTATCCAAGATTAACTACAAGGACACATATCCTCAAGATAGGTGCAACTCAAGAACCAATAAAATCTCTGTCGGCTCTTCTGAACAAACATAGGAAACTGCTACTGGTGAATAGCGACTACATAACTTCACTTGCGCTCATCATTAGACCATGTTTCCATGAACTTAACATCACTAACATGTTTGAAACATATATCCTAGGGTGCATGCTCATAAGACAACTGTATGGACAACCATACATAGAACACTACCTATAACTCTGTTAGGAACATTGCTGACACAAGCTTCTATATAACTGTCTGTACTTATAGTTAACCTTTGCACCCATGATATCATGTTGATATCATGTCCATGAAACATATACAAAAGGCTTACTATATAAGACTTCCATGAATACTACTTTCCATATGTTGTCATTAACGACAAACATATAGTCAGTACTGGCCTATTGGAAAATCTCCAACAATCTCCCCGTTTGGCATTGATGGCAACATGTGGAATGAAAAACCACCATCAACCCAAATGAATAATTCTTTCATAACATTCTCCATTTCCTCTTCAAAACTCCCCCAAAGATGAAACCTCCATCTGCTGCAATATATTCCAACATTCTTCATTTCCTCAACTGAACTACTGTCACAACCGAATACTGCTCCCCCTAAGTACATTACTCCTTCTATTTTTCATGACTATGTCTACTAATCCCCCTTTGACATTGATGGAAAAGGACACCATTCATTTTAAGCACCGGTACTACTCTGAAAGTAGAGTAGTCAACCTTCCATCAGTCCTAGAGGAATGATGCCATTCCTACTTCCTTCTAAGCAGAATCAGGGAAGGGAATTACTCCCAACTTCCCCCTGAGATACTCAAAAGTATCCTTAGGCAAGGGATTTGTGAATATGTCTTCCAACTATTCCTTAGTATTCACATAGTCCAAATTAACTTCTTTCTCTTCCACTTTCTCTCTTAGGAAGTGATACTTGATCTCAATGTGCTTTGTCTTTGCATGCATCATAGGGTTCTTCGACATATTGATAGTGCTAGTGTTATCATAGTGAATAACAATAGGATAATAAATCTGAATTCCAAAATCTTTTATCATTTTCTTGATCCACACAATTGTAGAACAATTCAAGGCTACTGCAACATACTCCGCTTTTGTTGTTGACTGAGAAATACAATTTTGTTTCTTGCTTGTCCAAGTGACAATTCTATCCCCAAGAAACACTACTCCTCTTGATGTACTCTTTCTATCATCAACACATCCTGCCCAATCTGCATCAATGTATACATGAAGCTCAACATTTTCTAAATTGGGATACCATAAACCATAGTCTATAGTGCCTTGTAAGTATTTTAATATCCTTTTTACTGCCATGAGGTGACTTTGTTTAGGCTCTGCTACAAATCTTCCAACTATGCCAACTGCATTTGAAATATTAGGTCTAGTCTGAGTAAGATAAATCAATTTACCAATCATTGACTTGTATAATGTTATATCAACTGCTGGTGAGTCATCTTCCTTTGTAAGATTGCATCCAGTAATCATAGGGGTTCCTACTGGTTTGAAATCATCCATCTTGAATTTCTTCAGTATCTCTTTCACATACTTTCATTGATTAATGAAAATCCCTTTTTCTATCTGCTGCACATTCAATCCTAAAAAGTATTTGATAGGACCAATCATACTCATCTCAAATTCATTCTACATCTCCTTAGCAAATTCAGCACTAAGTTTTTCATTACCTCCAAAGATAATGTCATTAACAAATATAGCTACAAGTAACAAACCTTCAGATGTCTCTCTAATGAATATATTACAATATGTTGCTCCTTTCTTTAATCCAATCTTTGTTAAGTATCCATCTAGTCTCTCATACCATGCTCTAGGGGCTTTCTTAAGTCCATAGAGGGCCTTCTTCAATCTGCATACCATATCAGGTTTGTTTGATAAGGTGAATCCTTCAAGTTACTCAATCTATACTTCTTTTAAGTCTCCATTCAAGAATGTTGATTTGACATCCATCTGATACACTTTGAAGTTTTTAACTGTAGCATAAGCTAAGAACAACTTAATAGCTTCTAATCTACTCACAGGTGCAAATGTGTCTGAATAATCAATGCCTTCTCTTTGCACATATCCCTTACATACTAATCTTTCTTTATTTCTTACTACTGTACCATCTTCATTCATCTTGTTTCTGAATATCCACTTTGTTCCAATCACATTCTTATCACTAGGTCTTGGGACCAATTCCCAAGTGTCATTCTTAATGATCTGATCAAGTTCTTCTTTCATAGCATCATGCCAATTTGAATCCTTACAAGCATCTTCAACACTTAAAGGTTCAATCTAAGTTAGTAAACATACCACATCATTGCTAGCTGAGTTCTTTGCTTGTGATCTTGTTAAGACTTTTCCGCTCTAATCTCCAATGATGTCTTTCTTGGAATGATTTGTTGATGTAAAATTTGGAACTTTAGCTGATGCTAACTCATCAGCCTTAGGAGTACCTTCTTCACTTGTCTCAGGGTCATTGAACAACACATCAATGCTATCAAACATTTCCTCAATAACTATCTCACTAGTGGAGGGTCTAGGCTCTTCATAGTACTCATAGAATCTGTCAGAGGTGAATTCTCCTCCTCTATCTGATCTCAAATATTTTATCTTTAATCCAGATTCATTCTCAACTTTAGCTTTGAATATTTTGAACTTCTCAAAGCTTCTGACTTATCTTTTAAGAACGCAACCCACATCATCCTAGTATAATCATCAACAAACAAAATAAAATACCTTTCACCATAGTATGATCTTGTTTGAGTTGGTCCACATAGGTTTGTATGAATCAGATCCAACTTGTTCTTTGCTAAATTCTACTTGCTCCTGAATGAATTTCTCACATGCTTCCCCATCACACATTCCCTGCATATAGTATCAACTTGATTTGCTATGCTAGGTAGATCTCTTACTGCTTTAACATTGCTTATCTTTACTATGTTATCAAAATTGATATGACATAGTCTTTTATACCACAACCAACTATCATCAACTTTAGCAACAAAACAACTTGCTTCTGAATTGAGTTGAAAAACATTACCTCTTTTCTTTGTGCTTGATGCAATCATAACACCATCTTTGTTGTTAATGATGCATTTTTCATCTTTGAACTCCAACTGATAGCCTTTACCAAGTAACTATCCAACACTAAGAAGGTTATGTTTCAAACCATCAACATAAAGAACATCATCAGTACTGTTCTTTCCATCCAAATTGATGGCTTCTCTACCAACTATAGGTTTAGGAGTGTTGTCTCTATTGGAAAAATAGTCAGCACTCCCCTTGGGATTCATGACATGGTTTAACAGCCTCCTATGTTCTATAAGTCTAGTGGTTGTATCGGGAATTAATAGGTTGATCTTTTGGTGCAACGACAACTACTACTTGTAACAAGTGGTATCAGAGCTTGGTCACAGGTTCGAATCTCCTCAGGTAACATTGAGGGGGAGATTGTTGGCAAAATAGTCAGTGCTCCCCTCAGGATTCATGACATGGTTTAACAGCCTCCTATGTTCTATAAGTCGAGTGGTTGTATCGGGCATTAATAGGTCGATCTTTTGGTGCAACGACAACTACTACTTGTAACAGTCTCCAAATCTGACCATACCTCCATTGTATTTGTCCAAATGAACAAACTTGCCTTTATCACCTATCATGTGATGTGAACAATCACTATCTATAATTCAGTCTGTTCTTATATCTGCTTGGTAAATCAATGCTAGCTCTTGACTCACTTTCTCATTTTTAGGAACTGACTTAATATTTTTTTTGTCTACAATAGCAATGAATCCAATTTCTTCTTCACTTGATTCTTCATCTGAGACTCCATCTCTAGCATAGTAGCATTCCTTAGAATACTTAGGCTTGTAATCCTTTTTGAACTTTCTAACTCTAGTAGGACACTTAGATGCAAAGTGACCTATCTTATTACATGAAAAGTACTTAAATGGTAATTGACCTTCATATTTTCCTTTTTCTTTCTTTTCTCTTTTGGCAATCATAGCAATAAAATCATCTAGTGTTTTATCTTCATCATCATCATCAAAATTACCAGAAGTGTTTGCGGATTTCTTACCATGAACTATTGCTTTGAAAGTTGTTTCACTCTTTGGTTCTGTCTTCAATCTTGAAATCTCAAAAGCTGAGATTTTGCTTATCAAGGTCTCTCTCTTGAAATTTGATGTAAGCTACATGGTCTCATCAAGGATGTTGATCTTGCTCTCATATTCTGGAGTAAGAGTAGTCATCAACTTGTCCATAATGTCTTCCTCTGAAATCTCTCCACCATTGTTCCTAATTCTAGCAACTGCTTCATTAATCCTCAGATTGTAAGCTCTGATATTTTCTTCAGGTAGCATCTCTAATGCATTGTATCTTTTCTTCCATGTCTTTTTGTGTGCATCCTTTGCTTGTTTGTCTCCTTCAAAAATGTCTTCAAGGTGCTTCCAAATTTTATGGGTTGTATCTACCTTCTTTACTTCTGAAAATTCATCATCAGATAGGGTGTTGATAAGGGCTTCTTTGGCAATAGCATTATAATGAAACAATTCCTTTTTTGCATTAGTAGCATCATCTTTTCCAAGGTCTTCTAATTAAAGAATCTTGGCTACTTGGATGGTTACATTAAAAAATTCAAAAGCAATGCACTGCAAATGGGTCACCATCTTGTTCTTCCAATCAAGATAATTCTCTCCATCAAACTTAGGACTTTCTTTCCTGAAGTATGCCATCTAATCAACCTCAAGTTGTTAAACTTTCTCTCCCAGGCACTTGGCTCTAATACCAATTTTTAGGAATAGTCCCAAGAGATAACTGAGAGGGGGGTGTGAATAATTTATCTACAAGTTTCAATTATTTATCCAATTAAGTATACTTAAACATAAAGCATAAACACAATGAAAGAACACATGAACACAACACCAATATTTTGGTTATGGGGAAATCAAAATAGGTAAAAACCCCGGTGGGACTTGATACCCACTAATATTCTGTACTAGTGTATAATGATCCTTGCTAGAAGATCCTTTACCCTGTTAGGAGTAGCTTTACAATATATTAAGTACAGTAGACCTGGTTAAGGGTCATACCCTATTAGGAGTCTTTTACAATTGTCCCTGTTAGGGAGAGGATGCACTTTCTGAGAGCTCACTGCTCAAATGGGCGAAGGCTACAACCTTCTGAATAACAGATACACACTATATCTGGATCTTGGTGAACTAAACTTTGACCTTCTATCTAGATCAGTTCCAATGAATATAACAAGTACTTTACTTGGTTACATAGACCTTCTGATGGTTCCACCACTTGCACACTCTGCTCTGCTTAATCAACCATGAACCACACTTAAGCAATCACAAATGACTACCTATAAATATCTTTCCTCCAAATGATATAATCAAGTTAGCCTATTATAACCACCTTGAAATAATATTAGAGAAACCATAATAAACTCCAACAAACATTCTATCCACTCTACTATGGGTGCAACACATTCTGGGACCTATTCATATAATATAATTGTAGACGCACACTACACACTGTCGGCTCTACCAAAACAACTAGAACTTTCTCTGTAAGCTGAATTAACTTATGCACTCTTAACCAAACATCAATAATACTTCTCCAAGCTTAACTACAAGGGTGCATATCCTCAAGATAGGCGCAACTCAAGAACCAATAAAATATCTATCAACTCTTCTGAACAAACACAGGAAGCTGCTACTGGTGAATAGCGACTGCATAACTTCACTTGAGTTCATCATTAGACCATGTGTCCATGAACTTAACATCACTAACATGTTTGCAACATATATCATAGGGTGCATGACCATAAGACAACTGTACAAACAACCATACATAGAACACTTCCTATAACTCTGTTAGGAACACTGCTGACACAAGCTTCTATATAACTGTTTGTACTTATAGTTAACCTCTGCACCCATGATATCATGTTGATATCATGTCCATACAACATATACAGAAGACTTATTACATAAGACTTCCACGCATACTACTTTCCATATGTTTTCATTAATGACAAACATACAGTCAATACTGGCCTGCTGGCAAATCTCCAACAGGTTTTCCATTGGCATGAAGAAACAACAAACTAGTTATAAAGGCTAGCTACTTCAACAAGCCAGTCCATGGCTTTGTTTAATTTTCTTTCCTTGTAAATTCATGTACATAGTAGAATATACATTTTCATCTTTCCAAGAAGTGCATGAGCATAGCCATTCCTCCTAGAGATAGAAGTTTTTTGTTTTTTTTAGGTTGCAGAGGTTGCATATTTCATGAAGTTATAGGTGGCTAACACATCATTCTAACATTGGTGAATTCATGCCCAATAGATTGATTAAGGCCACTGATCTTATGCTTAGCAGACAAACATCCCCTCTAAGTCACCAAAAATGTTGGCTATTTTTTCCACCACTAAGCCCAACATAGATAATTGATCTGAGATATTAGTAGTGGGCTAACATGACATGTTATTATCCCAGTGGGCTAATACAACATTTTTTCCATTTTGTAGAACCCTTCAAGCATAGGTGTGAAATGGAGAAAACCATTCTTTTTTGGGCCTTTGACTTTAGTTGGCACCCTTGATTTTGAATTGTAGTTGATTGGTTGTCACCGTTCATAATCACTTAAGGTGACCGATCCATGTCCCCTTATGTTGACAGTTAACCAACCCCTAATCTCTCCTATCAACTTCCTCAAGCGGTTTTCATTATTTCATGCGGTCATTTTTGGTCTTTTGCGAAGCAATGCTAGGTGGGTTAACATGTCCTATTATCCACTTTTCATGATTTTGCATGGAGAAAAATGGAATCTTGCAAAATATCAAAATTTCACCATTCCATAGCTTCTTCTATCCTTCTTAGTGCTATTACTTGTGGAGTTGTGTCATTCATTTTATTAAGGGATTTTTCATCAATAGTTGTGTTTTAATCTTGCATTGGGGGATTTTTGTGCCACATTTGGACTGCCCATTCATACCAAAATATTCATCAATAACTCACATATTAATTGGTGTCCTAGGTCTAATTTCCATGAGTGGTGGTGTTTCTTATAGGTGTGTGAGGTGGGTTAACACATTGTGTTATCCCATTTCGATAATTTTTTTCCATCGACCTATTTTGACTGTTTGTAGCTTGAACAGGATACCAAGACTGATCAATCAATGTTGAGAAACTTATTTTGGCATTGTAACATGATGCTAGTGTACTCCATGCTTGTTTATTACTTGTAGGGATATTTTATACCTTTCAACTATCGGTGCATTCAATTTTGGCCCTTTCTATCACTTCATGGATGAATGTTAATGCAAAGATGGGATTTCTTATCTGATTTTCATTTATTTTTGCATTTTTAAATTAACTCCACTTGGGTTGGGCCTTGAAATTCAAGATTGTAATCTGAGTTATGCTTGATATATAAAGACAATTTTTGCAGATATTTTTTAGGTTCTCCTTTGGTTCTTTTGTAGTAGCTATGCTCTACACTTGTAAAGTTGCCTTTGTTTTACATGAATAGAAAATTCTTGTTTTACCTTTTCTCACCATTTTTCTATCTTGTGCATTTCTTTTTCCTTGTGGTGAATGTTTCTTCTCCATTTCTTTGGTTTATGTGGTGTGCCTAATGTTCTCATGGATGCCATATTGTGAAGATTATCCTTCCTTATAGTATCTTATTAGTTTTGACCTGCATATGAGTTCTTGATAGTAGATTAGATCTGAGATTTTTGTATATTGCATTTCTTTATGGATATTTTGTGAAACTACAGGTAGGGAGAAATCAAATTTCAATATGGTGCATCACCTCTAAATATTTGCATTCCTTCTTCCCCTTTTCCTCAAAAGTCAATAGTTTAGGTGCATTGTGATTGTAAAGAAGTTGACCTTCTTAAAAGATCCAGCCTCAAAGCACAAGTCCCACACTTGGATGTTATTTCCATGTTTCACAAGATTGCTTGGGGGTCAAGCCCCAAGCATGGGTGAAAACTTTTGTGATAATAATTGTGTCTACAAAACCTAGAAAAAACTTAGCCATGACTTTTAGTGCCCAGAAACCCTCCCTTTTTCATCTTTATTCAACAAAAAATATAGTCTTCCTAGATAAAAAAATCATTTTCCTATTTCAACTCATTATCCTCTCTCTCCACCCCAAAAAATAAAAAAAAATACTTTCATTTCTATTCTCCTTATATAATCATACAAGGGATGGGTACCTAGTAGTTGATCTTTCCATCTTCAGAATTCACTTCCATGTCACCTTTTCCCTATTGCCAATTGTAGCTAGAATTTTAATTGTCATACATATATAATCTAAAAGGCTAGAAAAGGGCATCCATCAACTTTTATTTGGAAAATAAAAGGCAACACTAAAAAATTTCTTGAACTTCAAATGTACGATACTAGCCACTAGAAAAATGAATGTGAACATGTTAATTAGCATCTAATTTCCATCTTTGCATATGTTGTCTAGCCCATTGTTTCCATTATGCCACAATTAGACATTGTCCATATGATGCAGGAGCATATTGGGTTCATGGAAATCTTGCATCGACCAAAAAAATAGTTGTGTTCTTGTTTTCTGTCTGTGAGATCATGTTGGCAGTTCACCATGTCACTAGTACATTTTGGAAAATATATGACTATGTGACTAAAAATTTTAGTTGTGTCACTAAAATTTTGTCACGTGACTAAAACTAATCACATTCTACTATTTCTTTGCAATTTACAAATATAAGTGACTAAATAAGTGACTAATTTGGTCATCAAATAAAACCACAAGATCAACCAAATAAAAGTGACTAAATAAACTACCAAATAAGTGACTAAATAATTAGTCACCTAAACAAAAACAACTAAATAAATTACTAAATAGTTAGTCTCTAATAATCAGTTGGATGTAAATTTGTGTTAATTCGTATGCATACTAGTAGATTAGGTTCTTATGTACTGTGGCAAGGATTCAGAGTTTTCTTCACTAGTTCTTTTTCTGATGAGCCACCTGAACTAGTTTTTAAAATATTAATTTAATATAAAGTGCTATGTCACTTTTTGCTTAAAAAACAAATAGTCACCCAAACAAAAATGACTAAATAAATTATCATTACACCTTTATAATTATAACATTTGATAATATAATCATAGACTAATATGCATAGATGAATTTATCTTAATTTTCACAACCTATATTAAAATGACAATATAGATAGATGCTACCAAGGGTGTTACATCACATGAACCATGCAAAGGATAGAACTCTACTAGGAGCATCAACCCAAAATCCCCACTGATTGCCAAAAACTCCCATGGTCTTAGTTTGCAAATTGTGATTATAAGCTCACCATTATCAAGAGTTTGGAAAAGAACTTTGTGAAAAGAACTAGCCTTGTTGTTGATTCTTCAAATGGTCATATTCAAGAGAAAACTTACCATTGATGCATAAATAGACAACATCCTTTAAATTACATCCGAAAGAAAACAAAGTAATTCTACTGTGCATAAACTAGGAAGCCTAGAGCCATGAAAACTTCTAAAAGTTTATGATAATTCAAAAAATCAAATGGGTCATTGCCAGATTTTGAGTAACCCACAAACCTTTAGTACTTCCTTTGTAAACTGGCTTGTTCAGACTTGTTCTACAAACACAAGATACAATCATTGGGAACCGCCTGTTAATATGATTTAGAACAATAGAGAGGGGGGTGAATCAATTATTCTTAGGTCTAGATGTATAAAACAAATGTTAAAGTCTTCAACAAATTAGATCTAATAACTAATAGCTACTCGGTCATTACTAATTGCATAACAGAAACATATAACAGTGCAGTCCACTTATCCAATAGCATCTAACTTGTAAAACATAGAAATGTTCAAACCAAAACATTCACACAAGTATCAACACTAGGATTTATAATGGAAACCCAATTTGGGAAAAACCACTTTGTAACATGTTACTATTATGTTCATTCTTCTGAAGTGAGCTCGGTGAAAAGCCAACCCTATCAAAGGTTACAAACACACTGTCAGGTGTGACCCAGTTAAAGGATTTAAACCACTTTGTTAAAAGTGCACCTTGTTATAGGACTTACATACACTCCATTAGAATGCAACCTTGTTCAAAGGATTTATACCTATGACTGTTAGGTCAACCTCTGTTAAAAGGATTTTGACTGATACAATGGTTAGAAAGTAGCAGTAATATTTGATCTGAAAAACATACAACTCACTTTGCAAATATTAGATCCAATTCTGTACACATATGATGGCTTACTGACTGTGAACCTTTACCATCTCCATCACTGATCTACTCGAAACTCTCTTCAAGAAATCACAACACTTCTCCTTCAACCTTCTCTGCTTAGACAATCAATAACATCAACAATACTTCCAGCCTCCTCTTTTTTACAACCTCTAGCTTAGGTTTCCTTAATACTTCCTCCATTAGGTCAACACATCTTTTGTTGCTTAATCTCCTTCGTAGATCTTAGGGTTAGGTTAGATTCATTGAATTTGTCCTACTTTATGTTCTTTGGCTATCCTTCTATAAATATCTCAAATCTCTCAATAGATTTACAATAAAACATTTTACAATGCATTAAATGCTTTCATACAATCAATAAATAAAGTCAACATGTTTTACATAATCCAAGAATTCAACGATGTTGGCTCGAAATCTGAATTCTTCCTCAAATGCAAAATACTAACGCTCGGTCAATACTGTGTTCAACTTCTTAGTCTTCAATAGAAAGCTTGGTCACCTCAAAAATTGTTTCCTCGGCTAATACTATCTTCCTTGGCAATTAACTGGTGTTCGGTCAACACTAACAACACTTGACTTAAACTAGATTTCTTCACTTTTGCTCGGTTAAGCCTACCGGTTTAGTTTTCATTCTTACTTAGATAAACAATACATTATCTTATCATTGTGCAACATAATCAAGTACTCATTGAAGTATCAAGATAACTCAACCTTTCCTTAAGTGTTATTGTTACCAACCTTGCCTTTCCCCTTAGCAACACTCAAATAGATATAGTACTTTCTTAAATAGCAACAGTCTTACCAGTTAAAGTTTGACATCAATGACAATACAACAATTTCTTCAATTGTAGTTTCCAACAATCTCCCTCTTTGGCATTGATGGCAACACCATATGAATATCACATGAATTACCAACCAATCCAAAAATTATCTGTCCATTAGAAATATTTATAATATCATTAGCTTCATTCTGATATAGAATCAATTAGCCATGCTTGTATGACTATCCACTGAATCTCTCCCTCTATCTTGATCTTCTCATTTTGTGTATTCATCTGTGATCATCTCCCTCTTTGACAAAAATGCCAAAGAAGCAACAAAAACATACATCCTACAGATGTAGATATCATCTTTTCAGTTCAGTAACAGTATTTCTCCCTCTATCATCTTTCCTTATGATTGATTCTTGGCTTTGTTGTGCTTTTCACAACTCTAGGCTGCTCCTAAAGTGTGACATGTTTCTACATCAACTTGTTAGATACTCTTTGCAACATATTTGATGCAGTGATCCTAGCTTGACTAGGCAACCTCAGTTAGGGAAAGGACCCCTAATTGACTTCTCAGGTATTCATGAGCTTCTTTAGGTAAAGCCTTAGTGAATATATCTACTAGTTGTTCCTTTGTATTCACATATTCCATTCGGACCTCTTTATCTTGTACCAATTCTCTCAAGTAATGATACTTGATGGCAATGTGTTTGGTCTTTTTGTGCATGATTGGATTCTTAGAGATGTTGATAGCACTTATGTTGTCACAAAAGATGACAACTGGTTCAGTGATTTCTTCTTTCATGCCTACCAATAATTGCTTTATCCATATCAAGTTTGAATAGTTCACAGCTGCAGCCACATACTCAGCTTCAGTAGTAGATTGGGAAATGTAATTTTGTTTCTTGCTTGTCCAGGAGACTAATCTCTATCCAAGAAAGAAAGATCCACCACTAGTACTTTTTTTGTCATCTACATTTCCTACCCAATCAACATCTGTATACACTTTCAGTTCAAACTTCTCATGCTTCTTGTAATACAATCCATAGTCAACAGTCCCTTTCAAATATCTCATTATTCTTTTGACTGCCATCATGTGAGTTTCCTTAGGATTGGCAGATAATCTTGCCACAATCCCAACAACTAATGCAATATCTGGTCTGCTATGTACAACATACTATAGCTTTCCAATCATAGATCTATACAAAGTCTGGTTAACTTCTATAGCATCATCATTTTTAGACAACTTTTGTCCAGTAGCCATGGTAGTACTTATTGGCCTTGAATCTTCCATACCAAAGGTTTTTAGTATCTCATGAACATATTTAGACTGGGTGATGAAAATTCCTTTCTCCATTTGATATACTTGTAAACCAACAAAAAATTTGATCTCTCCAAACATACTCATTTCAAATTCAATTTGCATTTCATTTGAAAATTTCTTACACAAGGCATCTTGTCCACCAAATATAATATCATCGACAAAGATCTTAGCTAACAAGATTCCTTTACCTTCTTCATCTTTCATGTATAGATTGCTTGTGTCATTTGTCCTTGAGAATCCAATCTGCATTAGGTAGTTGTGCAGTCTCTCATACCATGCTCTGGGAGCTTGCTTCAGTCCATACAGTGCTTTATTCAGTTTGAAAACCATGTGTCTTTTGTTTGGATCAACAAATCCTTCTAGTTGTTCAATATACACTTCTTCTTCTAATATACCATTTTAAAATGCAGACTTAACATCCATTTGGTATACCTTGAAATCTTTATAGGCAGTATATGCAAGAAGAGTTCTTACTCCTTCCAACCTCGCTACAGGGGCAAATGTCTCCCCATAATCTATTTCTTCTTCTTGTGTGTAGCCTTTGCATACCAGCCTAGCTTTGTTTCTAGTTATTTGACCATGATCATTCAGCTTATTACAAAATACCCACTTTTTCCCAATGACATTCTTATTTTCTGGTCTCGGCACCAAAGTCCAGGTATCATTCTTCTCTATCTGGTCTATCTCTTCATTCATTGCTTCCATCTAGTCTTCATTTTCTAATGCTTCCTTTGTTGTCTTAGGCTCAAATTCACATAGTAAACATGTTGGATCTCTTTCCTTGCTTCTGGTCAGAATTCCAGTATCTTTATCTCCAATAATCTATTCAAGCTTGTGATGTCTCCTCTTACATATTGTGCTAGAACAGGTTCTGCTCTCCTTTCATTTTACTCATTAGGTTCACCAACAAGATTGTTAGATTTGGCATTTGAATGCTTGGCAACCTCTCCTTGATACTTGGCAGCTTCTTCCTATCGCTCGGCACGTTCTTCTCTCTCGACATTATTTCCCTGATGCTCAGCATTGCTTACCCGAGACTCAGCATCAAGTGCAAGTCTGTCACTTGCCTCTCTTTCTTCTATATACACAAAAGATCTATAATCTTCTGGTTCTCTTTTACTGTCAGCTTCATTTTTCTCTGCATTCTCATCAACTTTGACATTCACACTTTCCACAATATTGTTAGTGTTAGAGTAACACTTGTAAGCTTTACTTTTTATGGAATAGCCTAGAAATATACCCTCATTGCTTTTAGCATCAAATTTTCCATTCCTACTATCCTTTAATATGTAGCATTTACTTCCAAAAATTCTAAATTACTTTACATTAGGTGCATACCCATGCCACAACTCATAAGGTGTCAGATTTGTACCTTTTTTGATCTGTACTTGGTTAAGAGTATAAAAAATTGTACTTACAGCTTCTTTCTAATACTTTTGTGCAACATTCTTTTCAATCATTAATGTCCTTGCACAATCCAAGATGGATATGTTCCTTCTCTCTGCTATACCATTCTATGGAGGAGTTCTAGGTGTAGACATTTGTCTTTTGATCCCTCTATCATTGCAAAATAGATTAAATTCATTGGATATAAATTTTCCACCTCAGTCAGATCTCAAACACTTTAGGTTCTTACCTATCTCCTTTTCAACCTTAGCCACATACCACTTAAAAATTTGAAAAGCATCAGATTTTTCTTTTAAGAACATTACATGCATCATTCTGGTATAATCATTAACAAACAGGATAAAATATCTAGCACCACAACAACTTTGTACACCCATCAGTCCACAAAGGTCAGTATGAACCAAATCTAAGGTATTCTCAGAAGTAAAATTTTTGCTCTTGAAACTAGACTTTGTCATCTTACCCAACTGACATTCTTTGCACATTACATTCTCAGGTTTCTTCAATCTAGGTAGACCTCTCACTTTCTTTTTCTTACTAATTTCTACCAGATTATCAAAGTTAACATGACATAGCCACTTATGCCACAACCAAATATCATTAAGTTGTGCAATCATACATGTTTCTTCCGATAGGTCTAGATAGAACAAATTACCTCTTGTATGTTCTCCACTTCCAATCAGTTCACTAGTGGTATTAAATATTTTGGCCTTCCTATGATGAAATTCCACTTAGTAGCCAGTGCTATTAAGTTGTGCAACACTCAGCAGATTATAGTTAAGACCCTCAACCCAATAAGCATTTTCACAAGTGATCTTATCAGTCAGTTTAATCAATCCTTTTCCTCTAATAGGACATGGTGCATCATTACCAAATTTCACACTCCTACCTTTGTAATAATCTAAGGTGTCAAACTTACTCTTGTCTCTAGTCATATGATGTGAACAACCATTGTCAATAATCTATTTATCATTTTTGTTCACATAAGATATCAATGCAGTTTTCTCATCCTCATCAGATTCATCTTTCATTGCAACATAGACAACCTCAATTTCAAAATCATCACTATCAATGTCAGTCTCTTCTTCGGCAATATAGCAGGATTTCTTACCTTTTCCTTTGTAGTCCTTGTATCTTCGGTAACCTCTATCTTCTTTTTTATCTTTATGCTTTTTGTCTCTTTATTCATCCTTACCATCCCTTTCAGGACATCTAGCAGCTATATGACCAACTTTATTACATGAAAAACATATAATAGGGAATTTACCTTTGTACCTTCCTTTTCCCCTTTTCAATCTTCTAGCCATAAGAGCTTCTAGATTCTCAAGTTCTTCATCAGATGTGTCACTGTCACTTTCACTTTCACTTATGCATCTTTCTTTTTCCTTCTTTGACTTACTCAGAACCATTTGTGACTTAAAGGTAGATTCAATATTACCAACAGTGAAGTTATCATAGTTAGAAAGTTCAAAGCAGTGAGCTTACCAATAAAACTTTCCAAAGTAAGAGCATTAGTAGGGTTACATCTAGATTCTTGAATTGCATAAATTTTGATGGCATAGATAGGATGCAGAGTTCTCAATACTTTTCTTATTATAGTTTCATCATCAATAGTTCTATTTGCTCCTCTAATAGCATTTACAACTTCTTTTATTCTACCACAATATTGTGCAATATTCTCACCTTCTTGCATTCTCATTTCATCAAATTTACCTCTTAGGCTCTTAGCTTTTTCTCTCAACACATTTATGTCACCACCATAAATGTTTACAAGGGTGTACCACATTTGTTTTGCATTACTGCAGTCTTTGATGTCTTCAAATTCTGGATAACTTAGGGCAGATGCAATCTTCAACATTGCTTGGTTGTACTCTTGTTTAGCTTTCATTTCCTCAGTAGTCAGAGGTGCAACAGGTGTGACATAGTCATTCTCAACATAATACTTTGGAGAATCACCAATACCAGCTAGATGCAGCTTCATCAAGCTTTTCCATGCAGGGAAGTTCTCCTTATTCAACTTTCGTACCTCCTGTATATAGTTGAATGTGGACCTCTAATCCAACTACACACGCAACATAGTCATTACTCACATGATTGAATTATGAGAGAGAGTACAAATTACTCAATTTGAAATCCATCGTGAAGTGACTTGTTGCCTCCTATGTGGACGGGGTGTTTAATTACTCTCAGAACGTGAGCCAACAACCGTAAGACCAGTCCTACAATGGAGGATTTTCAAAAGCTATAAAGATAAGCAAAATTGAAATTAAACTAGAATGAATGCAATTTAATCTAAAGATGATTTGAAGGAAATATGATATTATTCTAAATAGCTTGGAAAGAAATATGAAATGCAATTTAATCTAAAATACTTGAAAAGACATATGAGATTAGATTAAGCTATGAGAAAATGAGCAAACTAAGTATAATGAATATGCAATATTAAGCTAAATGAAAATTATACTAATATGCAACAAAAGCTTTTAATTCATGAAATTGAGACACAAAAATACTATAGTTTAGTTACTCTCAAAAATTGCCTCCCTTGAATGAAGAAATGAGGTTCATTAAATAGACAAGCCCAGGAAGAGAATGAAGGGGTTCTTGATTTGAAACTCATGACCCTTCATTCCCATTTGAGACAAAAAGACAAGAATTACTTAATTAAAAGAATGGAAAATGCCACACAGGGTGACCTTTCGAATATTGTGAATTATTAATTCAAAAATGAGTGTCCATTCAAATAACAAGTAATTATTAATTCCTTTTCATGTATATTAGCCAAATGGGGTGGGTTTAATTTAATTCCAAGTGCTTAGGACTTTAGGATTAAATTAATTTATCATTGGGGTAATTTAGCTAATAAAAGTCGAAGACTTTAGGAATTAATTTTAATATTTGATTAGTGCAATTTAGGGTCTTTGCAATTAACATCAAGTCGAATTAATTTAGGTAGGAGAGAGAAAATTGCCTAGGAAACTAAGACTTTGGAGATGTAAAATTGATGAAAATGCACCAAAATTAATTGAATTTAATAGGTGCCAATTTTGGGGTATTACATTTTTCCCTCTTTGAATTGATGTGTGAACAGCGAGTTGATTCAAAGAATAGTTTGAAGTGACAGATGACAAGAATTTTTGGAAGTCTAGGTTAGGTTGCCAAGACACCGAACAGATCAAAGCATGATTTTTCGAAGTCTAAGTTAGATTGCGAAGACAACGGTCTAAAAAGAGAACTGGAATCAGGGTTAGATTGCCCCAATACCAATTGATGACAGATGTAGATTTAGGACTGTCTTAGAATCAAGGTTAGATTGCCCCAATACAAAACTCAGCCCTCCGAGACCCAGGTTAGATTGCCTAGATAGCGGTCTAAGAGAGATTTCAAGAGCCATCTCCAAAATGAAGCTTGACTCTTAGGAATTAGGGTTAGATTGCCCCAATACCTAAAAGATTTCAAGAACCATCTCCAGAATGGAGCTTGATTCCCAAGGATCCGAGTTAGATTGCTCAGATACCTAAAAGATAGATGACTAGATAGCAAGATGCGAGGCACCGAGATTCCCCTAGCAATGAGAACTGATGATTCAGATCAGACTGATTCAAGAATTGATTTGATGAGATTCAAATGATGCAATCATCCTACCCCCTTGGGAGTGAAATTGAAAGGTGACATAAGAGGGATGATTAACAACAAGAGGTTGTAGAGCAGAAGCAATTAGAATAGATGCAAGAAGCTACAGAAGCAAATCGAAGCAAAGCAGAGGTCTTGTTGACCATGGTTGACCATGGTTTACCATGGTTGACCAAAGTTGACTTTGATGAAAAGAGAAAAGGTCTTAAGAACATGATGCAAAGATGAGGGTCTGGCAAGAAAATGATGCCAGAAGGCTGACTGCACAAGCATCCGATCCCAAAAGGGTCCCAGAAATTAAAACATGATTTTGAGCTATCTAGAGATGTCAGATTTTGATTTCGATCCCAAAAATGGATTCAAAGTAGTCTGTTTAGCCAAGGGTGTGATTTTTGCGCAAAATGGAGCACTTTTGAAAATTAGATCAAAAGCTATATAAGGCTCCGAGGGGTCATTTTCAATTCACTATTCACCTTCATCTTCTTATGATTTTGAGCTTTGAGAGAGAAATGGAGGGTCTTCCACTGCATACACAATGATTTGAGTGCTCCCGATGACATGCCCAGCCAGCGGAGTATGACACACCTGTAAGTAGTTGATAAACCTCCTTGCATTTCAATTCATAGTACTTTTTAGGTCAATTTAGGATGATCTAGCATAGATTTAGGACATGTTCATCCAATCTCGCATGAGGAAATAGTTTCCTCATGCCAACCTAGGTCTCCCTTGGCATGAGGGAGTAGTTTCCTCATGCCAGTTAGGTCTTCTTCACGTGGGCTTTGTCTGGAAGCTCACGTGAGCTGAAAGGTGGTCCCGTGCGAGATTGTAGTAGTTTGTGCAAGGTCAACTCCTTTCTCGCATGAGAAAATAGTTTCCTCATGTGAAAAGCTGCTGCAGAGTTTGAAGTCTTTTGCCAAAATTTATCAAATTTGTGTGAAATCAGCCAAGTATAGCGTCACAGAGCCATGTCTAGGATAGATGCCTTGTTGCATTTGTTGTTATTATGTTGAAGAACCATCATGTTGAGATATTGATCCAATGTCATCGGTTTCTTTGTAGGTTGACTTCCCTGATGTCACCTTTAGGACACACCATCCTGTGATTACCACCCTAGTGTAGAGACTGACAGATGAAGAGAGTTCTCACATTGAGGGACTCAATTTGGGATTCTTGCATGATTTACCTAACATTCGGGTAAATCACGGTCTTCTTGGTGCATTGGTAGAGTGTTTCCATTTGGAGATGAACACTTTTCACTTTTCGATGGGGAGATGACTGTGACTCCCAAGGATGTATACAAGATTCTAAGAATGCTAGTCCATGGTGCTCGAGTAGAGTATGAGACATAGCCATGGCAGGGTACAGTAGCCTTGAGGATGATCTTTAGTGATGATCTAGTGATGGGTCAGGCCATCTCCTGGGATGATTTGATCAGCAGGCATGGCGGTGCTCATCCATTTTATGTTGTTCTTGCTATGTTTATAAGCTGCTACATTGTTCTAGATTGAGGTTAGCATGGTCTAGAGTGTGGCTGGGGCATGATGTTGTGGAGGATGTTGGAGAGGCTAGCCATTAGGTTTGGATGGGGCAAGTGTATGCTAGCCCACATGTATCATGAGATGCATGAGATAGTATATCATAGCATGAGAATGATGGCGACAGGAGTCTTCATCTTATAGATCTAGGCATGGGAGCATCTCCCTATTTGCAGCCCTATCTTCCATGACACATGGCAGTAGTTGGAGCCGTATATTTATAGGTATGTAGGCCCGATGACCCAGCCTCTACTGGGTAAGATGGAGTAGTGGAGAGGATAGCTAGATGACATGACAGTTGTAGTCTAGAGACCTTGGGTGGCTACTGAGCCATGGGATAATGCTCGGAGAGAGCTCTCACATATGTTTGTATCATGTCCACTGATTGGACGTAGTGTCACCATCATTGAGAGATTCATTGTTACCCGTGTCCTACGCTAGTTTGGTAGGTAGCAGGACATATCATAGGAGTACTACCCTTATGCCCACTTCTTTGATGAGGAGAAGAAGGGGTGGCATGCAAGATTGGATCCAAGGTGGTGTGTGATAGAGGCATGCATTCCAAAAGTGAAATGGGATTATATGGTGGGTGTCACCAATGCAAGGGTGACACCTACATACAGGGATCATTTGATTGCACATCCTCATCTGAGGTTCATAGATCCTATTGGTATGGGGGCATAGTAGCATCCTGCACAGTAGCAGCAAGCACCAGATCAGTAGCCACTAGCCCATTAGCCACCAGTTCAGTAGCCTACATAGCAGCAAGCTACACAACAGGGATAGCAGCAGCAGAGAGTGTTGAGATCCTAAGTAGGATAGATTTAGCATCCCTACTAGGATGATGGGCTCAGATGCAGGAGCTGGGAGTAGTGGAGCCTAGCAGAGGTCCACTAAGTAGCAAACAGGTGATACTTCATAGCAAGCACCTTCGGATGATGATATTGACATGCTTGATATCCCGGTAGGAGCAGGTACCCCACAGCTGCAAGAGGCTCTCAGGAAGAGCCGTGAGAGAGTGCAACAGGTCCAGCAAGAGCGAGATGACTATCACACTTGAGTCATCAGGGAGGAGACCCAAGTAGCTGACAGGGATGCCAAGATTAGGTAGCTACAAGAGGAGCTAGCACAATCGAGGATTGAGACCAAATATGAGGCTGCTCAGGAAGCTTATTACTATGCATCTTACTGTGGGGTTGTTCCAGATCTATCAGAGCAGGTACCACCCTTTGATGATTATGCTGGAGCTTCGCAAGCACCTCCACAAGCACCACCACAGCAGGCACCATAGGCACCACTGGCACCTCCTTAGCAGGCACCTCCACAGTGGCCAATGCCCCTTCCCCAGAGACCATTGCCACCACCTCCTCCAGGTGGTGTGGGACCTAGTTAGCACATTTGATATACTTGTACATTGTAGCCCATTTTTGATACTATGCTCAAGTAGCACCTTCTCTTTTGTATATGACATTGTTTGAGATATATATATATGATATCAACAGTTTGATATCATCATACTTGTTGTTATATTGCTTTGATATTGATGTTTATGAGATGTTTTTATATGCTTAGATGTATGGATAGAAATGTATGAAATGCACATGCTTCCTTTTATGAATATGAATATGCACATGGTTATTTTTATGATGATGCAATGTGAAAATGCAGGGATAGGTGGATAAAATATATGCATATGTGTAATGTATGATTTTGAATTATTCTTATAGTGGATGCACATGTATATGTAGATGCAAAATGAATTTATGGATGCAAATGGAAATGAAATGAAAATTCCATGGATATGTAATGTATATGGTACTAATCATCTAATGCAGGATTGTTGCAATATATGACAGGTACTAATAAAAAAAAATTACGTTTCAAAGATTGGGAGTGAGGACTGGACACTTGTGCAGCCAAGATGAAACTGGGACAAAAGATGAGAGCCTTTGATGAATAGAAAGCAATTAAGAGAGTAACAAGATATCGTCTCAAATGCAAGCTTAGCATGAAAGTGCAAGCCTAAACTAAAATGCAAGCCTAGAATGAAAATGCAAGCCCTAGGACTTGGTTGTTGGACTCATCGTATTTATCATCATCAAGTTTATTTAAGCATGGGACAATCACAAGATGTCATACAATCCTCACTAACATTGCAATCATGAGAATATGAATATGACATGAGTTTTAGATTAGTCGGAATGAGATGTAAGCATTAAGGCACGAGAAGCCAGAATGACCTGAACACCTATTCCTTTTCATTTAGCAAGTTAACATAAGCATCAAAGCACAATTGCTAGAATGACCTGAATGTTGCTTGTGAACAAACACACCAGACATGTGAGAGTTCCTTCTTTTTCCAAAGAGTGCTCGCAGTGACCCTTACATTCACTTAGCAAGATGAGCATTAGAAATTTTACTTGTAGCAGAAAGAAGTCACTCAAAACAAACAAGGAGAAGAACCAACCTCACCAAAGTGTCCATAGAAAAGGAGTCAAGGTATGCATGGCCATCCAATATGAGATGAAGGCTCTTACAGAAAAACACCCCTCTTATATGAATTCATTGGATCATTGGAACTAAACCAACAAACAGAAAGCAAAGGAAAGATCATGCCCCCAGTCTTCACATTTCTCAGTCAAGAAAGACATCTTAGATTCGCTCGAGAGGAAATGATAAAGCAAACAAACAAACAAGAAAAGAAAAAGCTCAGCATGCTTCAGAGGAACACAAAGTTAGTTTTCAGTTTAGTTTAAGTTCATGTTCAAGAGGATTGAAATCGAATCGGAAGTGTACAATGTTCAAAGCCTCGACAAGATAACGACAGCAGGCAAACACAGTGAGAACCACTGGTGACCATCGTGAGAGATGAAGTCTCAAGAAGATATCAGAGCACGAACCAAGTATCAATAGGTGAACATAGTGGGAACCACTGGTGACCAATACAAGGAAGATTCTCATAAGAGAGAATAAAACATGAGCGAAACATTAGCAGGAAAACATAGTGATAATCACTGGTGACTGATGTAAGGAAGAGATCCCAAAAGAGAGAGGTTCGAATGAGAGCTAAGTATCAGTAGGAAAACATAGTGAGAACCACTGGTGACTGATACACAAGAGATCCTCAAGGAGAGAGATCTCAAAAGTAGCTAGGCATCAGTAGGCAGACACAACAGGAATCATTGGTGACTAATGCATGAACAAAAACTTTTGAAAGTGATAGGACAATGCCCCCTAGACCAGGAAGATGCCCCCAAGTGTGAACCAGTTCCAATCCATGAAGAGTCAAGGAAGATCTTGAAGACAACTGTAGGCAAGAGCATGAGCTGGCAAACTAAAGTAGGAAGTGAACTAAAAGTAGGAAACAAACTAAAGCAAGAAACTTAAGAGCCAAGCGATGCTGAGATGAGATGTAGCTTCAGGGAACAAGAGGTGCCTGTTTACCAGGTTTTCACCATCTTGGCAAAGATTCTATTTTTTCTACCATGATGCCTGTTTACCAGGTTTTCATTAATGGCACATTTTCTTCTTTTTGAATTTTTTTGTACTTTTCTCTTTTCTTTTTTCTTTTTTGTATTTTTGAATATTTCATTTTTTTGTATTTTTGATTTTTTGATTTTTTTTGTATTTTTTCAATTTTCAATTTTTTTTATTATTATCAAGGCACCTGTTTACTAGGTTTTCACCAAGATAATAGATACATCAAAGCACCTGTTTACCAGGTTTTCACTAAGATGATCATTTTTTAGGACATTTTGCAATTTTTAAGATTTTTTGCAATATATCATTTTTAGGATTTTTTCAGGACCAATAAGTATGTACATGAGCATGCCAAGAATGTCTCAACTATAGAACTTCTTCAGATGAAGAGCATTGATAGGCTCTTTCAGTTGCTCTCCTTCAATGGTGGAGAGTCGATAAGTGCCAGACCCAAATGTTGCAGTAATGACATACGGACCAAGCCAATTTGGTTCAAATTTTCCTTTCTGGACTCGCTGCTGATGATTCTTGGGGTTCTCTCTCAGGATGAGATCACCCACTTGGAATTCTCTTTATCTGACTTTCTTATTATAGGCTTTAGACATTCTCTTTTGGTATTCTCTTAGATGATCAAATGCCATCTCCCGATGCTCATCAAGTAACTCCAACTCTTGAAGCCAGGATATTCTATTTTCTTCATCAATTATGAGGCCCTTCAAAGAGATTCACAATGTCAGAATCTCGACCTCAATAGGTAATACTGCTTCTACATATAGACCAAGGCAAAGGGAGTAGCCCCTATTGGTGTTTGGATACTTGTTCTATAGGCCCACAAAGTTGGATTAATCTAGAGATGCCAATCTCTACCAGATTTATGAACTATTCGGTGCAAGATTTTCAGGATTGTCTTATTAGAAGCCTCTTCTTGTCCATTACCCTGAGGATAATATATAGATGACCAATGCTGAATAATTATGAATTTAGTGCATAAGTCTGTTAGGTCCTTATTTTTGAATTATCCCCCATTGTCAGTGATAATAGATGAGGGTATACTATATCTGCAAATGATATAGTTCAGTATGAACATAGCAATGGTCTTGTCATCAGCTACAGCTAGAGGCACTACCTTAACCCACTTGGTAAAGTAATCAATAGCTGTGATGATCAACTTGTGCCCTCTTGAAGATGAAGGATCTATCTGACCAACCAAGTCGAAGGCCCATTGCTAAAATGGCCAAAAACTGATGAGAGGACTAAGTTCATGAGCAGGAGCATGAATCAGATTCCCATGAAATTGGCATTGCTTGCAAGTCTTCGCATATTGAACAGCTTCTTTTTCCATGTCCGGCCAGTAATAACCCACTCTGATAAGTTTTTGGGCTAACATCAGACCACTAGAATGAGACCCACAGATACCTTCATGTACCTCAGTTAACACACATTTGGACTCATCAGGTTCTAGATGCCTAAGGAGGGTACCGTCTAGACCTCATCTATACAAGTCATTTTCTATGAGGACATACCGTGAAGCAATATGAATGAGGTGACACTTTTCATTCTGGGTATAGGTGTCAGGAATGATCTGGTCATGAAGGTAGGAAAAGATATGGTGGTAGTGGGATGAATCATGTCCAATGACTGAATAGATCATCTTGGTTTCAGGAATATCATAGGCGGGGTAGTGTAATGCCTCCACCAGGAATTCATGCCTGAAGTCATTTTCTGACATTTGTAACATTGAAGTAACAGTGGCCATTGCATCAGTTGCTTTATTGTCTACCCTTGGAATTTTCTGGAAAGAAATGTGTGCAAAGTATTGTTTGATATCATCCACCATTCTTTTATAAGGTATTAGTTTGTCATCTTTTGTTTGGTAGACATCGTTGACTTGGTTGATGATTAATTGAGAATCTCCAAAGACCTTGAGCTCATCCACATGCCATTCCAGGGTTATCTTCATTCCATTAATGAGAGCTTCATATTCAGCTATGTTGTTTGTTCAGGGAAACAACATTTTATATGCTTTTGGCAATGAGTATCTTTGGGGTGTAACAAATAGAATTCCTACACCGGATCCTTGGTGAGTGAATGATCCATCAAAGAACATGCTCCAAGATTGATGTGTGAGAAGCATGATGGATTCATCTAGAAATTCAATACTTAAAGGCTGGTGATCTTTCAAAGGAGCTTCTGCCAGCTGATCAGCAATCGCTTGTCCCTTAATGGCTTTTCTTTCCACATACTCAATGTCAAATTCACTAAGTATCATCACCCATTTCGCCAATCTACCCGTGAGGGAAGCCTTGCTCAACAAGTACTTCAGTGGATCAATTTTTTCAATAAGCCTCATGGTATGAGCTAACAATATATAATGCTGCAACTTCTAAGAAGAAAATACCACTGCTAAACAAGCCTTCTCAATGATAGAGTAATTCATTTCATAGGTAACCAATGTTCTATTGATATAGTATATGGCTCTTTCTTTGTTGTTTTGATCTTCTTGAGCTAGGAGACCACCCAAGGATGTATTTGTTGCTGAGATGTACAATATAAGTGGCTTCCCATGAATAGGAGGCATCAGTATAGGTGGATTAGCAAGATACTATTTTATTTGAGTGAGTCCCTTGTCACATTCCTCATTCCATTCATAGGTCACATTCTTATGCAAAGTTTTAGTAAATGGCTATGACTTGTCGACCAACTATGAAATGAAGCACCGGATAGATTGTAGCCTTCCCTATAATCCTCTCATTTGACTGATATTCTTGGGTGGAGGCATGTCCATAATAGCTTGTACCTTTTTAGGATCAACTTCTATGCCTTTAGCCGAAATGACATAACCCAAGAGTTTCCCAAAAGTAACACCAAAAGCACATTTCTTTGGATTAAGCCTGAGACTAAATTGTTCCATGTAGTCAAGGATGGGACCCAAATCTGTGAGATGAGTTCTTTGCTGCATGCTTTTGGCTAAAGTGTCATCCACATAATCCTCCATCATTTTATGCATCATATCATGGAAAATAGTAGTAATAGCTCTCTGATATGTTGCTCCAGCATTCTTAAGCCCAAAAGGCATGACATTCCAGCAAAAGGTGCCCCAAGCACATGTAAAAGCAGTCTTTTCTTGATCTTCTGGCACAATTTTGATTTGATTATAGCCAGAAAAGCCATCCATCAAGGAATACATCTCATATCTTTCTGTCATGTCAACTATCATATCAATATTAGGCAATGGGAAGTCATCTTTTGGACATGCCTTATTTAGATCTTTGAAATCTATACATACACGAATGGATTTATCATGTTTAGTGACTGGAACAATGTTTGAAATCCATTCAGCATAATCAATAGTTCTTATGAAGCCAACCTTAAGAATCTTTTCCAGCTCTGCTTTAACCAAAAGTGCTACATGTGGATGCATCTTTCGCAGTTTCTGTTTAACAGGTTTGATACTTGGTGCAATGGACAAATGATGCATGATTAGATTGGGGTCTAATCCAGGCATGTCAAAGTAATTCCATGCAAATTTTATTTTCTTGCTCTGAAAGAAGTTCATGAACTCTTCTTTTTCTTTAGTAGACAATGATTGTGCTAAATGAATAATCTATGGAGTAGCCTCTATACCCAAATTGATCGGCTGTGTCAGTTTGATCAATACTGATGACCTCTCTTGAAAGTGGCTCAGAAGTGTATCAAGTATCTCATCCTTGGGTGCCTCAGAGAGGTTTTCACCCTCGAATACATCTTTTATTTTTACTATTTTTGGCTCTGATATTGCCACAAAGTGGTTTTCACCATCAGAGCGTCTATTTTTTCTTCTTTTAATTTTTTGACTAAGATACTTGATATCTGCCTCTATCATGTTGACACTACTTTCAGTGGTGGAGGACATCATAGGTTCAATAGCATGGAGGTAACAGGCTAAATCATAATCATTCTGGAATGTTAGGACTTCATTGGATTTAGAAGGGGAGTTCCAGTTTATCAGATCGAGATGGTGGAGTGAAAGGGGAGTAGTGACTGGTTCAACTGCATTCATAGTATAACCCTCAAAAGCACTGATGAGAAAGTCAAGACCTAGAGTGATCTCTTCCAAAGGAGCATTTGAATCCCTATAAGACCTTGCATCAGAATTAGAGAACACGTTAACATTAGTGGTGTCTAATTCATGCGGCCTAGCACTAGACCCTTCACCTACTTCAAGCAGTCTTTCATACATGTGAATAGTATCTATGTCTACACCAAAAGTAGCATCAGATAAAGAGTCAAACTCATATTCATGTGAGTCAGTACTTGATGTGGGAATTTCATTAGCAGCATCATCAGACTCATTATTATTCCTTGTGGCATTAATAGCTTGTTGAAGTTATTCTTGTTCAAAATACTTTTGAAAATGTGGTGGCCTATATCATTCACCTTGAAAATTAGGATCATCATTTAGTGTTGCTTTCCATTCCTCATATGTGAATTGATACACTAAATAAGTTTTATAAGAGTCATTATCAGTATCAGTATCTATCTCTACCATATGAACAGGTATGATAGGCTCATTAGGTTCGGAAAAGAGTGCTGCAAGATCCGAATGGATAGGATATGGAAGTGTATCTTCATTAGAGCTAGCATCTGGATTCACTTCTAGAGTGGCATCTTCAATTTCTTTTTCAAGTTCAAGTTTAGGCTCAGGAGCTGACACAAATTTCTTGGTCCCCAAATGAAAGGGAGTCTTTTTAAAGCCTAAGCCACTAGTATCTTTTGTGCGGCGGCCTGTAGCTTTAATGGGTTTTAGTAAGCCATTATCATTCTTTCCTATAGGACCACTCCCCTTATAACTGAAGTGCTTCATGATTTTGAAGGCCTCACCGTATGGTTCTTGCTCTAAATTTGGAGGTGGAGTAGTTGTTTCAGCTATTTCTTTTCCCTTATAGATCCAAGCTTTGATAGCTCTCTCTTCATCCTTATCTTCTAAAGGCGTAGAGGCCCTTACAAAGGTGCCATCATAAACTATTTGAGGAGGAGCATTAGAAAGTTTGTTATTCTTAGATGGTCTCCCATAAGAGTGTGGAGACAGAGGTAGAGTAGCCAGTGATAGCACATGTTCCATTCAGTATTCTCCCATGCTTATATACTTAAGTCTCAAAGTTTGTTCCATTTCTTTCAGCTTAGCATCATAAAACTCGGTGGATTCTCTATTTGCTAGAACAAAGCTATCTGCGGTTTGCGCAAGAGTGTTGCAAGAGAAATTGGTATTTGTAGGTACAATGACTTCTACCCCATGGAATGGGAACTTAATGCATTGATGATACATGGAAGGAATAGCCTGCATCTCATGAATCCAATGCCTACCCAACAAGATATTGTAGGCAAGAGGAATATCGAGCACTTGGAAAGTAACATCTCTCTCAACAGGACCTACGTAGATAGGTAGCACAACTAATCCTTGGGACTTGCATTCTTCCTCATCATAAGCTTTGATGGTAATATTTTTGTGAGGATCTATACAATTCTCATCATAACCTAGTTGAGTGAGAAATTTAGCAAAATAGATATTAAGACCAGCACCGTTGTCTATGAGCACTCAGCGGATGCGCTTAGGACCTATCATGACCTCTATATGCAAGGGAGCGTTATGCGGGTGACTCAAAGAGTGATCATCTTCTTTAGAGAAGGATATATAGTGATGCAAAGTCAAATGACCTACCATAGATTTGAACCAGTTGAGATCGAGATCCTTGGGAACATTTTCCTCGGCAAGGGCCTTATCCAAAATCTACATGTGAGCAGGCGAGATCTTCAATAACTCAAAAATGGTAATCTGAGCATTGGTTTGCTGGAGTTGATCTAAGATGCTATAACTAGCCGAGCTAGCTGTAGGAATAGATTTTTTGTTTTAGTTGGTGGGGCTGAAAGTAGTCTTATCCGCAATTTTCTTCGGAGCAGATGTGGAAGTATCGGGTCTCTTATCCACAATTTTCTTAGGAGCGGACGTGGGAGCATCGGGACCTTTCAAAACAACTCTTCCTCACGATCGAGTGACAACATTAGCACAGTCTTGAGATTGTTCAGATTCAGATGGACCAGATGTAGAACTACACAAGATAAAAGGAGTCTTATATTTGGGAGTATTGTTGCTCCCTTTAGGAGTGATGATGTCACAATACTTTGTCTCGATAGGTTCGATCATACCAATAACATTGTCATTATTAGTGTACATGTAATTGACTTTAGCATTAGTATTTTTGGCATTTGAAGACTCACCCTTCTCATGAGGAGGGAAGGGATCCTTAAAAGCTTGATGGTTCGAATTCTTATTATGATTCTCCACAAGGATGTCACCATTGTCAATGAGATCTTGAACTTTATGCTTCGGTTGGAGACAAGTAGAAGTCTTATGACCAATGTTCTAGTGATAGTCATAGTAAGCATTATCATTCCACTAGTGAGGTCATGGTAGTGGGTCATAAGTATGCTTTTCCAAAGGAGTAAGAACCTGATTCTCTATAAGAGTTTTATAGACCACATCAAGAGGCTCTCCCAAAGAGGTGAAATCACACTTGGATTGAGAGGCCCAAGGTTTGTTCCTAGCAAATCTTGAAGTTTTTTGATTATCTGTTGTGGTCTTTTCGAAAGCCTTAGCCGCTTGTATACTGGAAGTAAGATTAAAAGTAGGCTTTGAAGAATTCGAAGTAACATTATACACCACTCCATCATTTACTACATCTCTATTCTTATTGACAGTCTTTCCTTTATCCTTGTTTGTGGAAAATCCTTGTTTATTGTCCTTATTCAGAGTCAATTGTCCCTTCTTGATCATAAAGGCCTCTATTTGCACTACTTGTCTAATCATGCTATCAAAAGTTAGAGGACCTTGCAATTGCACTTGGTATCTAAAGTCTAGGACAAGATTGTCCAAGAAAATGTCGGGTCTCTCAGACTCTGGTAGCTTGTGAGGACACTTCATACATAATTATCTCCACCTTTGGAGGAATGTTAGCAAAGATTCTCCTTGTCACTGTTTTAAGTTGTAAAGATCCTGGATGTTGAGTGGATGCTGAATATTATGTGAGTAGTGTTGGAGAAAAAGATTAGCCATTTCGTCAAAATTTTTAATGCCAATGGGCAATCTAGAGAACCATTCCATAGCTGGTCTGCCCAAACTATGAGGAAACAAGCACATAAGATAGGTTTGATCATGCACAAATTCCATAGACAATGTGCCAAACTCCCTTAAGTGATCTTGGGGATCGGTTGCACCCAAGTATTTCTCATATTTAGGGAGTTCTACACCTCTAGGAAAAGGTGGCATATGAAGACTTCTGTGAAAAGGGAAAGGACAAATACTTTCCATCATAAATTATTGAGTGGGTTTGTCTTTATTCCTCGCAAGTTGACTAATCTGATCTTGCATTTCTCAGACCATCTTTTGCAACTTTGTGGTCTCAGTTTCTTCTTCCTTAGCTATGATTGTTTCAACTTGATAGCCTCGGGGTAACTTGGCCCCTTGTTTAGCTAGCTCAAGGAAGTACTTTTCTTTCTCCTCGAGAAGAAGGATCTCCATCATTTTAATAAGACCCTTATTAGCTTTGGTAGTGTCTATATCCTTTTGAGTTATCACCTCATTTTCATTCCCAAGAATCTCATAAATACTCAAAATCTGATCCTGTTGTTGATCATCTTGGTTTTGATCAAATGGAGGAGGATGATAGAAATATGCAGGTTGTTGATCACCTTGAGGTTTGCTTTGAGATTGATCATCATTGTGGGACTGATTTTGGTCATGTTGAGATTGACCATGAGGCTGCTCATTCCGAGGTTGAGCATGACGTGGGTCATTAGAGGATTGACCATGATATTGATTTTTTGAGATTGATCAAAGGTTTGACTGTACTTGCCTGATTGCAAGTCAAATGGATCTCCCATCTTGTTTTAGGCTTGTGTAGTACATGAAGACTTAGTGAAATGATATGTCCAGTCTCGAAAGGGCATGGCCATGGTAACCTTTGGTGAATGAACTGGATCAAAAGATTTAACAAATTCAGGTGAGAAGATATCATCAATAGTATCACTAGGTTTAATGATGGAACTATCCTCAACAGGATCAATAGGTACGATAATAGGATTAGTCCGAGGAAGTGGTCTTCCAAAGTTATGAAACAATGAGTTGTTTTGGAAGTATGAGTTGTCTTGATCTTGAAATGAGAAACCAGGTTGCGATTCAAACAACAGATTAAAACACTCTTGAAACACTAGAGGTGATGGTTGAGATGGACTATCTTTCAAATTATTCAATGAGGAAATTGAGGATATCTCACAAAGTTCAGATTTCATAACAGATTTAGGAGGATCTATTTCTTGATTAGGAGGTTCATTTCTACCTTGATCAGGATTCTGAATGGGATAAGTCTTGCCACTTCTAGTCATGATAGTCATAGATGAAGATGAAATGAGAGAAGACTCAGGATAAAGCTAGACTCAGTCTCTAAGAATAATGCAAAGGATATAAATGCTAGAACAACCAAGATGCAAGATGGACCTGGTATGAATTGTCAAAAGAGGTGGCTAGAACAGCCGAGATAAGACTATCGCAACATGAGGTACAAAAAGCATAAAGAGATAAGGTAAACCAATGAGAGATGACATGAGTCAAAGAAAAGATCAATTGATTCCTAACTCGAGACAACTAGTTTCTGACAGTGAACGATAGGAAAATAGAAAAATAGACCTCAGACAAAAAGTAGATTAGATAAAAAGTCAAATAGTCAACAGAAAATAGGTCTCTATTTTTGAAAACTAGGCTACAGTCTCATGCAAGAGAGTACCAGGCTATGTGAGAGAACACAAACCTTCGCGCGAGAGAACAAAGTCTCACGCGAGAAAGTGCTCTGAAGAGTGAAACTTCACACGGGAAAAGTTCAAAATTTGACAGTCTGACACAATTTTCAAGGTTAAAGTTGAATTTTGAGGTACAGCCTGAATTGATGTTTGACAGAAAATCTAGTTTCCTAATAGGTTTGAAGAATGGTTTAATCAACAATCTCATTTTGGGATTTCAAGCATTCATTTAAAGACACAAAGCTTTAGATCAAGCAGTTGTGATACAAGAAGTAGTCGTTAACAGACCTATCAAGGACAAAGCAACTTGATAGCATTAGGGGAATCTTTGTTTGATAATGATTGGACAATGTTTAAGACTTGATAACAAACACATAGCTTAGTCCTACAAAAAAATGGTGAGAAGACAAAACCTTTGCCCCATTGCTTGAACGCATATGTGCACCTCACACAGCCATGTCACCCCCTAGAGGGCACCCATGTTTTCAGTGTTTCCAAGGACTCAATAGTATACATTTGAAGGTTACCCTTGAAGTAGGGGCTAGCATTGTATACCACCTTCAAGCATCCAGGTGTATGCCTATGATGGGAATCTACGGGAGAGATTCTTCCCCCTCCCTGTGCAAAGATTATGCCTCCTTTAGGAGGTGAACCAAGTAGGCAACTAGCTAGGGAAAGTTCTTAGTAGGCTTCCATTCATGCTAACCTTTGGTTCCCCCAATATAGAGTTGAGGCCTCACAGCCACACCAACACCTGAAAGTCATACACCCCCGCAAGCAGGGCTAGGAGTGGCACCGCTCAGTATAACAGACGGAGCCTTCTCAAGATGATAGTCAAAGTCTTGAGAAGGAAGCTAACATGGTTTTGGAGTCTTTAGACTCAACAAAATATTCTTTATTAGAGTGAGGTGGAATCACCAGTGAAAGGTGTGTACTCACTTGGGTCATTCCCGAAGGTTCAACTTCCGGCAGGCCCTCTAAAGGTGACACTGGACTTGGTTTAGATTTGGGGGTCAGATTTTCTAGTTCTCCCAAAGGGAGAAAAGCATACTTCTCTATCCCATTTCCTCATGCAAACACACCAAGAAGATTCATCACCGAGTTAGCTTCACTCCACCATAACTACAAGCTTTTGGGTTTTTATTTCTCGCAAAGAGAGAAGAGCATAGTCCCCTGGCAAGTAGAAGTGTAAAGATTTACTACCTTTCTCCGCTTCCCCAATAATTTTTCATATTAGTAAGATCATTAGGATTTCAGGTTCATTCATGGTCATCACCTCCATGTAATGAAGAGCCAAATTCCCTCCTCACTATCAAAATCCTCAAGAAATTTTAATGGAGCCCTATTTAGATTATGTGAATGAAAGCACGAAACAAACACAATATTTTAGCAAGTCTTTGACTATCATCCTGTAGTCAAACCATTAGCATGTCTTATGTTCTTGGTTAAACATCCTGTAGAAAACTGTTACGCTGTGAAAATAATAGAGAAATAATAGACAACAGCAAACAGGAAACTGTCAAAAATCTAAAATAGGAAAGACATAAACTAAAAATTTTAAAACACTGTATCCAAATCTTGTGCAAGGAAGTACTCCACAGCGCGCGAGAAAGTATAGGGAGCCACACAAAGATGCATTAGCTCATGCGAGAGAGTGCTAAAGGGAGTGAAACTTTGTGTGACACACTCTACATTATCACATGAAAATCTGTACACAGACAGTACGGACACATGGCAGAGCTTAAATTTCCTGTCAGAAAAAAATTGATAATGAGGCTAGAAATTGATGTTTCCACCCCACGGTGGGCGCCAAAATGTATATAGTCGAATGTGGACCTCTAATCCAACTACACATTCAACATATTCATTACTCACATGATTGAATTACGAGAGAGAGTATGAATTACTCAATCTGAAATCCATCGTGAAGTGACTTGTTGCCTCCTATGTGGACGGGGTGTTTAATTACTCTCAGAACGAGAGCCAACAACCGTAAGACCAGTCCTACAATGGAGGATTTTCAAAAGCTATAAAGATAATCAAAACTAAAATTAAACTAGAATGAATGCAATTTAATCTAAAGATGCTTTGAAGGAAATATGATATTATTCTAAATAGCTTGGAAAGAAATATGAAATGCAATTTAATCTAAAATACTTGAAAAGAAATATGAGATTAGATTAAGCTATGAGAAAATGAGAAAACTAAGTATAATGTGTTACAAGTAGTAGTCGCCGTTGCACCAAAAGATCGACCTATTAATGCCTGATACAACCACTAGACTTATAGAAGACACAGGAGGTGGTTAAGCCATGTCATGAATCCCAAGGGGAGTGCTGTCCATTTTTCCAACAATCTCCCCCTTAGTGTTACCTGAGGGGATTTGAACCTGTGACCAACCTCTGATACCACTTGTTACAAGTAGTAGTTGTTGTTGCACCAAAAGATCAACCTATTAATGCCTGATATAACCACTAGACTTATAGAACACACAGGAGGTGGTTAAGCCATATCACAAATCCCGAGGGGAGCGCTGCCCATTTTTCCAACATAATGAATATGCAATATTAAGCTAAATGAAAATTATACTAATATGCAACAAAAGCTTTTAATTCATGAAATTGAGACACAAAAATACTATAGTTTAGTTACTCTCAAAAATTGCCTCCCTTGAATGAAGAAATGAGGTTCATTAAATAGACAAGCATAGGAAGAGAATAAAGGGGTTCTTGATTTGAAACTCCTAACCCTTGATTCCCATTTGAGACAAAAAGACAAGAATTACTTAATTAAAAGAATGGAAAATGCCACACAGGGTGGCCTTTCGAATATTGTGAATTATTAATTCAAAAATGAGTGTCCATTCAAATAACAAGTAATTATTAATTCATTTTCATGTATATTAACCAAATGAGGTGTGTTTAATTTAATTCCAAGTACTTAGGACTTTAAGATTAAATTAATTTATCATAGGGGTAATTTAGCTAATAAAAGTCGAAGACTTTAAGAATTAATTTTAATATTTGATTAATGCAATTTAGGTTCTTTGCAATTGACATCAAGTCGAATTAAGTCAAGTAGGAGAGAGAAAATTGCCTAGGAAACTAGGACTTTGGAGATGTAAAATTGATGAAAATGCACCAAAATTAATTGAATTTAATAGGTGCCAATTTTGGGGTATTACACCTCCTTCTTATACATCCTGATCATTTGCTTCAAGTACCTTCAAAATTGTTCTTTGTAAGCACCAACAACTCTGATACCAATTGTTAATATGATTTAAAACAATAGAGAGGGGGGGTGAATCAATTCATCTCAGGTCCAGATGTATAAAACAAACTTTAAAATCTTCAACAAATCAGATCTAATAACCAACAACTACTCGGTCATTATTGATTGTATAATTAAAACATATAACAGTGCAGTCCACTTATCCAATAGCATCTAACTTGTAAAACATAGAAATGTTCAAACCAAAACATTCACACAAGTATCAACACCAAGATTTATAGTGGGAACCCAATTTGGAAAAAATTGTAGGATTTGAGCAACACAAATCCACAGAAACCCGAAGATCACCTGCATACAAAAACCTATCACAAGAAGTCAAGAGAAGAAGAGGGCAAGGGTTTGACTCAGAAGATGAAGAAGAAAATATCCTCAAATAACTGAATGAATAATAGTGTACAATGGATCATCCATATAAAGGAGATCAAAGGCCTTGAAAAGGCAAACCTAAAAATCAGAACTGCATGTAATAATCAGTTAAACTATTACAAGACTAATGCATGCAAAAAACAACTGATGCATAACTAGTGCATGAGTCAACTAAAGAAAATTGATGCATAACTAGTGCATGCGTTGACTAAAGCAAAGAGTTGATATCTTAAGAAGGGAGTAAAATATTAATAAAATTAATAATTTACTCTAACACCCCCCCTTAAGATGAGCAACGATGCAGCTACAAACAATGCAAGAAGAAAGCAAAGGAAACTACAATGCTGAAAGCAAAAATGGGTCCCAGCAACATGGCCTGATGAGGTACCCAGCACAAAAGAGAGTCTCTGAAAAGCGAAGAAATAGAGAAAACCACATGGGAAAAACTCTACTCCAAAAGGAGACCACGAATGTTCCAGAAAATAGGAACAAAGAAAGAGCATGAAGCATCTCCGAAGCATGAAGCTGCAAACACTCTCAGAAGTAACTACTGGAACCCCCACTGAAATAGTGCATGACCAGGTAGAGAAGACAAAGTTTGAAGAGCTGATCAATCGAAGAGGTGACCTCCAAAAGTAGGAATGAATGAGTGTCTATATAGTAGATGAACCATCTCACCGAAATGCATAGGTGCCTAGCCACTGCATCCGCCTAGTACATAGGAACAAAAACTAAATACATAGATCACTCAACCAAACCAAGGAAGCAATAGAGCCAATAGGTGAACCCCCCCATAATGTTGAACAGGGAGAGGGGTGACAGGAACACTAAAATGCAATGCCAGAAACATCTATAAGAAGAAGAATCAAGAACACCAATAGTGCAACAGAAGTACAAGCACAGGATAAAGGGCGGTGTCACAGACACACAACATGGGCTAATGTCATGGAAGAAACATTCACTTGACAAAGGTGGATGAGCACAAAAGTAAAAACATCATAACCCCCCATGGCACTTTATAACTAAGTGCGAGTACAAATAAACACAAGGTGCTTGAAATCCTACATATGCAAAAGCAGGCACTTTATCTTAGTGTGTTTACAAAAACAAAAATGCTATAAAAAAGAAGCATACAATTCTTAGAAGAAGATCAAAGGAGTCTGAATGAAAAGAACAACCTAAGATGAGCCATCCCTCAAAGGAAGAGATCCCAGGACTTGAAACAACCAAGATATCTACCAGACTACAAAAAAGAAAAAATTTAAATAAAATGAACCTGGAGCAAAATCTAGAAAAATGACTCATAGCACTGAAAATCTCTCTGAACAAGCTTTCCAATGATATATCACTTTCCAAAAATGGAGTCCGGATGTGCAAGATAGAGCTCCTAGAGTGCAAACCTAAAGATCTGGCTTTGATAGAGAAAAAAACCATCAAGAAAATAAAACCAAAAACTATAACCTCTAGATATGAAAAGATCTCAGAATCAGCTTTCTAACGATATCTCATTTGCCAAATTTTGACACCGTATGCTCAAGATATGAGCTAAAAACCAACAACTACGCTGGAGGGCCCAAAGAAGGTGTCTGCAAGGATCTGAGGATGGGTGATGTCAGAAAAAGGACACAAAACCCCATAAAACCATCAGATCTAATAAAATCTTAGAAAGAGCTTTTTGGCAATATCTTGTTTGCCAAAAATAGAGCCTGGATGCAAGAGAAACAGATCCCGGAAGGCAGAAGGTCTGAAACGCCATGATCACAGAGAACATCTGACTTTGATAGCAAAAAAGAGCATCAAAATGGAAAAATAAAAAAACTATACTAGCAAATTCAAATCAGGCTTGGAAATATCTTTCTGACGATATATCACATGCCTAATTACGATCCCATATGCCCGAGATATTGCAAAAAAATACCCAGGTACCCCTAAAATAGAATGCTTGAAAACCATACAATTTAAAAAAAATAGAAAACATTGCATGGCTGCTGATGTCAGTAGAGGGCCTGGGGGCTTAACAGTGGGCCCCTGGTCACCCATATGACTAGGGGATGGTGGAGCTAGCCGGGTGCTGGCGATAGAGCTGGAGGTGGCACTATTTTCGAGCAGCGACAGCAGGGGCTCCACTGAGTGCGGCGGAGCGCGCAGCGGCACTAACAGTGGCATGACTGCCACTGGCCGCGTGACTGCCGATGGCGCAGCGGCTCTTCAGCGGCCACGGGGTGGTCACCAGGTGGCCGCCCCAAAAACTATTTTTTTTTTAAATTGTACTGCGTTAGTGCTTTGGAGTGCGTGCCAAGGTCATATGGCCCTGGTACACAAAAAAAATACTCCAAAATATACTGATCACCTCGGGATCCGTGCTAGGGCCGATTGCAAAAAAATTTCTCACAGATTCCAACTGTGTCCAAATTGGACAAATTTTATATGGATCTTGGGGTTCTTGGATGCTCTGAACATAACCGTAAGGTCCATTTGAAGCCAAGATGACCAAAAAAATAGGTCCCCCCTAGATTCAATAAAAAACCCAAAAAAGGCCCTCATCTAAAATAGATGAATTTCATCTCTGAATCCTTCAAATGTGAACAAGTTGTAGTAGATTAGGCTCTGATACCATGTAGGATTTTAGCAACACAAATCCATAGAAACTTGAAGATCACCTGCATACAAAAACCTGTCACAAGAAGTCAAGAGAAGAAGAGGGCAAGGGTTTGACTCAGAAGATGAAGAAGAAAATATCCTCAAATAATTGAATGAATAATAGTGTACAATGGATCATCCATATAAAGGAGATCAAAGGCCTTGAAAAGGCAAACCTAAAAAGAAGAAGTGCATGTAATAATCAATTAAACTATTACAAGACTAATGCATGCAAAAAAAAACTGATGCATAACTAGTGCATGAGTCAACTAAAGAAAACTGATGCATAACTAGTGCATGAGTTGACTAAAGCAAAGAGTTGATATCTTAAGAAGGGAGTAAAATATAAATAAAATTAATAATTTACTCTAACAAAAATCACTTTGTAACATGTTACTATTATGTTCACTCTTCTGAAGTGAGCTTGGTGAAAAGCCAACCTTGTCAAAGGTTACAAACACACTGTCAAGTGTGACCCGGTTAAAGGATTTAAACCACTTTGTTAAAAGTGCACCTTGTTATAGGACTTACATACACTCCATTAGAATGCAACCTTGTTCAAAGGATTTATACCTATGACTGTTAGGTCAACCTCTATTAAAAGGATTTTGACTGATACAATGGTTAAAAAGTAGCAGTAATATTTGATCTGAAAAACATACAACTCACTTTGCAAATATCAGATCCAATTCTGTACACATATGTTGGCTTACTGACTGTGAACCTTTACCATCTCCATCACTGATCTACTTGAAACTCTCTTCAAGAAAACACAACACTTCTCCTTCAGCCTTCTCTGCTTAGACAGTCAATAACATCAACAACACTTCCAGCATCCTCTTTTTTACAACCTCTAGCTTAGGTTTCCTTAATACTTCCTCCATTAGGTCAACACATCTTTTGCCACTTAATATCCTTTGTAGATCTTAGGGTTAGGTTAGATTCATTGAATCCATCCTACTTTATGTTCTTCGGCTATCCTTCTAAAAATATCTCAAATCTCTCAAAAGATTTACAATAAAACATTTTACAATGCATTAAATGCTTTCATACAATCAATAAATAAAGTCAACACATTTTAAATAATCCAAGAATTCAATGATGTCGTCTGGAAATTTGAATTCTTCCTCAAATGCAAAATACTGACACTCGATCAATACTGTGTTCAACTTCTCGGTCTTCACTAGAAAGCTTGGTCACCTCAAAAATTGTTTCCTCGGCTAATACTGTCTTCCTAGGCAATTAACTGGTGTTCAGTCAACACTAAATTTACTCGACATATACTAGCTCGGTCAACACTAACAACACTTGGCTAAACTAGATTTCTTCACTTTTTCTCGGTTAAGCCTACCAGTTTAGTCTTCATTCTTACTTAGATAAACAATACATTATCTTATCATTGTGCCACATAATCAAGTACTCATTGAAGTATCAAGATAACTCAACCTTTCCTTAGGTACTATTATTACCAACCTTGCCTTTCCCCTTAGCAACACTCAAATAGATATAGTACTTTCTTAAATAGCAACAGTCTTACTAGTTAAGGTTTGACATCAATGACAATACAAAAATTGCTTCAATTGTAGTTTCCAACACCGCCTCTGAAGAAGATGCAAATAAATATCAAATGATGAGATGAAGGTGAACCACATGTTCTGGAAGAAGATTCATATGCAAGGAAAACAAATAAATGACCCTCATCTGGAAACTAGCATCTGACATTAAGATATGAAATTCTAGAAATGGTCACTTGTGAAGTTTATTCTGTTCGCACTATTCATCAGCATGAAACACATTTTGTCTGATCTTGCAATCATGTCAAACGGAACCCTCGTGGTTTGAAACCTTGGATGTAGATTCTCTTTCAAACATAGAAAACAAGGTTATAATTAGGCTCAACAAATGATCCACTGACGATCAAGGATTAATCTTCAAAGTCATGCCTCCAGAACATCTTGAATTGAAACACAATGAAACTGTATAAATTGGGTTTGGAATTGACTGAGCGAAATGATCAAATGGATTGATCATGATCTAAAACTTGTCAAGGGGAATCATTTCCATGTCTAAATTATAAACCAACCTTCAATTCCTCCTCATCACTAACGGGGTATAATTTGTATGACCTCAAAATAAGCCACTTAAAATCTGCATTTCCACATTCAGGAAAACTAAATAAAATGCAAACGGAAGAGGCCTGGTAAACTGATCATACAAATCTCTAAGAATTTGAAAATGGGCATGAAGAAACATTCTCATGCCTACAATACAATTCAATATTCCTTTCATCGTGACTATCATCTGGGTGTTAGATGCAAACCTTCAAAGTAGGTCACTTGGTGAAAACCAAACATAATACAAACTGCAGATTTGTGCAATGGCCTCCAGATGGGTATCTTCAAAACATGTCAGAATTGAGATATGGGAGTTGTGACCAATTTCATATGCTTAATGAAAGGCAAGGAACACATGTCCCAAGTGCCATCCTATGAAAATCATCAGGCCTACCTTTATATGCACTTGAACTAGGGCCTTTTAAAATGGTCTTTGAAGCATTAAATTAAACCTTAGGGAAATATTTATGAATATGGACTCAAAACTATTTGACATTTTAGAGTCCCAATAGTGGCTCTAGTTGGGGACACGCATACCTTGTGGGCATGCAGAAAATCAGAATCTTTGGTACAGCAGACCACCCACTGGTCACAAAAAATAGGGAAAGCTTCTCACAAAAACTTGCAAACGAACTCAGAAAAGGAAGAATAGGAAAGAAACACACAACTGAAAGGAAACAACTATAAAATATATACATTATTTGCAAAGGCTCAAAGACACAAAACTGAAATCATTGTTTACCTTTGTCAAACATATGATTTTCATCCATACATGAGACAAGCCACTTAAAAAACTTTTGACAAACATGCTGCCAACATATATGAAAATATTTGGAGTAGAAGGTAATTCTATGTTTTCCATAGCCCATATTCTTCTAGTCAAAACCATCATTCTCATATTTCAGAAAATATGGAATGTCTATTACCTCTTCATGCTGAGGACTAAAAATATAGAACTTATCTAGTAATGCATCAAAAGATAAACTATAATGATCCATATGCATTACTAAAAAATCACCCAGCTAAAAATGAATTGGATCCTTAGTTTTATCTGTATGGGATACTTCATCCATTGAGAAACTTGGCTCCTCAATAATATCTCCATGAACTGGGTCATGAACCAAGTGCAAATTCTTTTCACAAACATTGTGACACATGGACAACTGATCCATATCATTATTTTTGTCAATAAATTTATCATCCCTATTATAGAAGATATTGTCCCTATCACTGTCACAATGACTATTAAATTCATCAAAAGAAGGAAGAGAGAATGAACAAGAAACTTTTTCATCACTAGAATCTGAATGACAAGACAAAACATTGTCATGGTTTTCTTCATCTTCTTTTGAGTCACAAAATGAGGAGATTTTATGTAAACATGAATCATTATCTTCATCATTTTGAACACATGCCTCATTATCAGTGTCAAAACATATATCAACTGGATATTGCAAAGTAGAATCCACATTGGAGGCATACCTCTGAAAATCAACAGCCAAGAATGTTGAGATTTCTTCACTGCTTAGTGGGTATTGGATCTCATGTTCATTCTCTTTGGTCTCTTATTTGATGCTGCAAACTTCTTTCTTTTTTGTAAAAGGGGCTACAAACTTTTGGCTCATATCAACTTGTGCAAATCCATCATTGTAGCAACTTTCATCTGCATCATATTTATCTCTTTGCTATTTGCACAAATCTTTCCTATACTATGACAAGAAAGTTTCTTTCTTATGCTGATAAAAGGGAAGATCTACAAACTTTTTAATAGAAACATTATCAATTGTAAACTCTTCCTCAACATCTTGATATTCACTGAATTCACTATCAGCATCATTAGCCCTAATAGAAATAGCATCATCATTTTTATTTGCACAAGACTGCTCACAAGGAAACCTTTCTGTCATATCCCTATAATCTAATTTTGTATCTGCAATCAACTCATGATCATCACAAGAACTCATACCCTGATCATTCTCATCAAAGGATTCATACTTATATAAATCCTCTGCAACATTTTTATTAACAAAATAAAAATCAACAGGGTGTAACATTTGCTGACAAGATAGATTTGTACACTTATTATATTTAGTTGTCAACAAATCAGAGACCTCAACATTGCTGAGAATAGGAGAGCTTAACTCAACCATATGCATTGCATCTTCATGATCAGAAATACATGCACAGTTTATATCAGAATCCTCATCATTTTCTTTACTATAAAAATACACTTGTTTACTCAGTACAGAATCATAATCAATGTGAATCTTGGAATCATTAGAAATGCATTCCTGAATCTTTGCATGAATTGGTTCGCATAAATCCAGAAGCAACTCATCTTCAATATCTTCATCAAAATCTTCACTTAGATAATGTTTACTTTCAAATTCAGACATCTCTGAATTGGTAGAAGACCGTGTATACAATGATTCTAATTTTTTATCACTACTACAATCTGAATGTTCTTCTAATATGACTTCATCATTCTGAGAAACATTCTCAGCTTTAAACATGGGCTGCTCTAGAATACTGTGTGTATTCTTTTCTTGCTAATGATCATTTAGTAACTTACTCCATTCATCATCATCAGCAAATTCTTTTAAGAACAACCATTTGAAATCAATCAATGAGGAGATGCATTTAGGGGGTAAACTTAAATACCAATTAACTACAACCCCTTTGAGGGATTTCCCAAAAAACATCATGCTAACATCCTCCTCATAAATCTGATACTTTACAACAAATCTGAAGAATGCTAGAATATGTTCAAATGCTAAATCTGACTAATCATCAAAAATTGGAATTACGTCAATGAGCTCAATAGGGAAAGAATTAGGGGATCCTGGAATATGAGAACAACTTAAATCTCTATCCAATTTGATAAAACACAGCCCTCTAGGCTGGCTCATATGTTGATTATCCATTTGATTTGAAACAAGATGAGAACCATTCATCTTATTTTGTCTTTATAAGAGGTATATCAAAACATTTAAACCTCTATGGCAGAATTCAATATTTTTTGACATCAATAATATATTCAACATGGAAACATGAAATTGTTCCATGTCACTCTTCCCTTCTTACTAGTGCTAAAACACTTAATAGGGAAAAAAATACTTTACAGCTGATCTTATGGAAATACACATAAAGATCAAAAATACCTGGAAGTGTTGTAGTTGAAACTCAACTTTGTTGAATGAAAAGCCTCTAAATTTGAAGCTTTCTTTGCTAAAAACTTTGTAGAGTCGCCACCTCCTTGAAGAGGACAAACACTTTAACCACTGAAAACTCTTTCCATCAACACAACAAAACTTCAACAAGGTACATAAACTATTTATCAAGACTGAAAATATATCATTTTATACACTGATCAAACAAAGAACTCAAAGTCGCCACTCACAACTAGGTGAGATGATTTGAAACTTTTAAAATTGACTCTTATACACTTCAATGGTAACCACTGGATAGATAAATAAGTCGGCCAAGATTCTATCTCTACTCATACCTACATTATTTATAATTGATTTATAACACCAGAGATATCAACTAGATTTAGCATGACTTTGCATCTCTATTCCTCAGCAGAGTCATCATTTTGTTGGTTCCTAAAATGGATTTTACACTCAAAGAGACACCAATATACCTAAGAATTATTTTGAGAATGGTTAGTTCCAAATATGGGGAGATCTATAGGTAACTGGACCAACTATAGGGACAAGACTACCCTCTGCACTTCTGGCTCTACAGAACCAAGGTGGGTGCACCTAATCCAGTAAATAAAACACTATTTACAATACCAAGACTAGATTTGAACAAAGTAGATAATAGCAAGAAATTAGTACTAAATAATAACCTGACATTCATTGAATCTCCATTACTATGATGAAACTAATACCATAGAACCATAAAACTAAAAGGATAGAAAGGATTTTGATTTGATTTCTTGCAGAATATAAACAACCATGCCCAACTTGTATCACTATAGGAGATACTAATTTCTGATCAGTGCCCTATCCATTGGGCAATATATCTAAAGTAGATACAAAATACAAGAACAACTACTTGATTCATCAGAGATTCCAAGCCATAAACATAGTAAACCAGACTCATACACTGCTTAAAAAACATCCTTTAGTTGAACCAAATGAATCTATGTTTTTTCCAGAGACCTTTAACTTGATCCTAGATCAAGGCTGAGAAATGAAAACATATACACAGGTAAACCTAGTGTAGTGAATTAGAAAACCCAAAACTCATCAAGAACAACAAAAGGAGAGATCTGAAACTGGAAAACTATATTAAGTATGAGGATTCAAATTCATGTATTACAATATACTTCAGAATACACCACATAGAGAATATGCAAAAGACTTTGAAAGTTTTTCCCCTCTACTGATACAACTAGCAAAGCATATTACAATTTGGACTGAGGATGCACATTTAGCTTTTTAGCTTCCTGTGTTTCAAGATTTTCCAGCCAACAACTTCTAAATGATCATAAAAATCATTTTATAGAAACAAGGATGCAACAAGAAAAAGATCATTTAGGTTAAAAACCCTAAACCTAACCAACAATCCCAAGGTCTATAGGAGAATGAAATATGATCTAATTGTACCTCTGCAAAACATTCTTAGGAACTCAACTACCTCCCTTTCAAAGAAAATCAAATCAGAAGTTAATACACTTCGAAAGAATCAACAATTATGTTCTCTTCATGAACCCAAGGAAAATATCTGCAAAGAAACCAAGTTGCAAGAAATTTGATTCTTCCCCCTTTGTCGGATATGCAAAATCTAATACTGATCTGTATTGAAATATCTTCACCAAACTTTGATCTCAAATTACAAGAATCATTACTGCTCTTACCCAACTAGTCAAATCTGATTCTAATCACTGCCATTGTATTCCTAGTTTTTTGTCTTTTCCAAAAATATATTATATGTCCATATTTGGGCAAAAATGAAGCTACCGGACATCACATTTCATTTTCAAGCAACTGCAACTTTCTTATTTTCAAAATTATCATATAGTTCAAACTATACAAACCTTTTTAAATCTTTCCTACAGATATTTGATTTTTTAATGTGGGCCCCTATGTGCCACATGGCATCATATGATTTTCTCATCGATCCACCTCATCGCCATGTTGGATTGTCTGCACATCCCTCTGCCACTTGTCAATTTTTATTTTGCATCTTCATAACCCTGTAACTCCTATGCCACGTCATCACCTGACACTTGTTGGCTTGTCATAGTCCCGCAAGGACTAACTCCTAAGCACCTTTCTCCTTGTTAAATTACAATGACTATTAGATCCTTTGGCATAGATCTTGAGGCATCTGGCTGACTGCACATCTAATTGCTTTGTCATTTCTCTACCACCATCTATTGCCAAGTGTCATGATTTGGTTCACTCCACTATCCACCTGGGCATCAAACTACATCACTTCGCCACATCACCAAGTCACCACATGTCAGCATGTTGCTACCCCGCAATGATATCCATCATGCATCTTCATCTTTGAGGGATTGCGATGATCGTTGATCTCTGAGCATGCATCCCAATGCAAAAACTTACACCTACATACTTAATCAAAATTTCATTATCTTTCATGTGGGACCCACTACTATGTCATCATCCTTGTCACCGCCAACTAAACACCTTGGGTTTCATGCTCACGTGAGGAATCTCCAACTGAGTGTCCACACTTGGACACCAATGCATTGTGTGTTCTGGTATTTGAATATTATGTTTCTCGTTCACACTGCAAATGTGGGATTAATCCTTTGTTTGAATATAATATTTTCCTTCAAAACTTGACCCTGTAATACGCGCCAACGGGCTGGGCCCAGTCAAGTTTGGGAAGCCCCACATAGCCCTCTCCCTTCCTTCCTTTCTCTTCACTTTACAAAGTAAGTGAGAGATGTTGGTTTTAAATATCTAATGCAAACAAAATAGGTCGAATGTGGGATCAATCCCATTGCGTAACCCTTTGTTTCTATCTACCCAGATCTCCCATGTGCGCGCTTGCTCTTTTTTCTTCATTGCTTTGGGCTTGGAGCCTGCAAGCATGCGCACACCATTCCCCTTTGTTTAGGGAACACACAACACCAGCAAGTGGTGCATGTGTAGCCTACTAAGGTATGCACAACACCCATTGAATGCTTGGTGCACATAGTAGGGAGATAAATATTGTATATAGCTTAAGACTGGTTTGCAATCTCCATGTTTGAATGGTATGTGCAGACCATTTGATAGTACGCCTAGCCCCTTCAACCACATGGGTGATTCTTAATAAAATATGGTGCATGCATATTATTAGCAAATAGTGCACCAATCTCTTGCTGAGAGTTGCACACACATCCCTCTTATATATTAATGTTGCTTCAAAGCCCCTCTCTAGAGTTGTGGAAACCACTAGATACTTCAAATGCAACTCTCAAAATATAAAGGAAGAAATATCAAATCACATTCTAATGCTGTAGTATCTTCAATAAGCTTGTCGGCAACAAACTATACATTTTTGGAGCCCATAATCTCTAGAGTTTCCTTTATTGAAGAAGTGACACATTTTCCCTGGCTCTTCTCAAAAATTAATTACTATGATAGCCCTTAGATTCATTAGCAATTGGCACAAACACACGATGAATGGTTTGAATACTCCATTCCATAGCATAGTACTCTCATTTCTCTTATTCATTCCCACCATTATTCTTAAAATTGTCAAAGTCTTCTTCATCTCGCAGAACCTGGCATCCTTCCCATGTCACCATATTCCATATTCCCCAATCATTTAACTCCATGAGACCACATCTTTTCCAAACATTTTGTGAAAAGAACTGGCCTTGTTGTTGATTCTTCAAATGGTCATATGCAAGAACAAACTTACCATTGGTGCATAAATAGACAGCATGCTTTAAATTACATTTGAAAGAAAATGGAGTAATTCTACTACGCATAAACCGGGAAGCATGGAGCCATGAAAACTTCCAAAAGTTTATGATAATTCAAAAAATCAACTGGGTCATCACCAGATTTTTAGTAACCCACAAACCTTTAGTGCTTCCTTTGTAAATTGGCTTGTTTAGACTTATTCTACAAACACAAGATACAGTCATTGGGAACCGCCACTGAAGAAGATGCAAATAAATATCAAATGATGAGTTGAAGGTGAACCACTTGTTCTGGAAGAAGATTCATATGCAAGGAAAATAGAGAAATGACCCTCATCTAGAAACTAGAATCTGACATTAAGATATGAAATTCTAGAAATGGTCACTTGTGAAGTTTATTCTGTCCACACTATTCATCAACATAAAACACATTTTACCTGATCTTGCAATCATGTCAAATAGAACCCTCATGGTTTGAAACCTTGGACATAGATTCTCTTTCACACATAGAAAACAAGGTTATAATTAGGTTCAACAAATGATCCACTGACAATCAAGAATTAATCTTCAAAGTCATGCCTCCAGAACATCTTGAACTGAAACACAGTGAAACTGTATAAATTGGGTTTGAAATTGACTGAGAAAAATGATCAAATGGATTGATCATGATCTGAAACTCATCAGGGGGAATCATTTCCATGTCTAAAGTATAAACCAACCTTCAATTTCTCCTGATAACTGATGGGGTATAATTTGTATGACCTCAAAGTAAGCCACTTAAAATCTGCATTTCCACATTCAGGAAAACTAAATAAAATGCAAACGGAAGAGGCCTAGTAAACCGATCATACAAATCTCTAGGAATCTAAAAATGGGGACAGAGACACACTCTCATGCCTACAATATGATGCAATATTCCTTTCATCATGACTACCATCTGGGTGTTAGATGCAAACCTTCAAAGTAGGTCACTTGGAGAAAACCGGACAGAATACAAAGTGTAGATTTGTGCATTGGCCTCCAGATGGGTATCTTCAAAACATGTCAGAACTGAGATCTGGGAGTTGTGACCAATTTCATATGCTAAATGAAAGGCAAGGAACACATGTCCCAAGATCTTATGAAAATCATCAGGCCTACCTTTAAATGCACTTGAACTAGGGCCTTTTAAAATGGTCTTTGAAGCATTGAATTAAACCTTAGGGAAATATTTATGAATATGGACTCAAAACTATCAGACATTTTAGAGTCCCAACAAAATATATAACTAATCCCTTAAAATATAGAGCTATGATTCTTTAACCCTTAGATGTCATTCAAAAGAAGGAAAATCTTAACAAAATGATGGACTATTGCCCCAGTCATTAAACTTTGCACATATGATTGTACATTGCATTATTAGGCAGCACAACTAGATAGAATCACTAATCCAAGACTAAATTCATATACCCTTCCCCTGTGAAAACATCATACCCTTTAACAACTCAATAAACAACTTATGACTAATTCACCTTATTCCTGATTGCATACTTTGATCTGAGTCATCTTTACCCTATGACTGATTGCATACATTTCTTTGAATGATTGTATTCTACTCCCATTTATTATGACATTATACATAGGATATTCCTTGAATAAAACCCCTTGATCCTTGAGGATTCTAATTCTTCTCAGCACTCAACACCCTAGACTTTTCCCACTCAACATGTGGACTGAGAATAAACAGTAAAAATAATAGATTTAACTGTCAAAAATATACAAAATATGTAGAAAATAATAGATTTAAGTGTTCTTTTACTTCCTACATCCTAGAGTGATTAAAGATAACATGCCATCTCACTATGTAGGATGTGTAATTTGTTGTAACTCATAATTTCTAAGAGAACATGGTCAATTAACTTAGGGGTAGGCCTTAATCCATGTGGCCTATGATATTAGAAATTGTTAATCTGAATGATATTACCTAGTAAAAACTATTAGAAATGCTCAACATAGAAAGTCAACTTGGAGTTGTGTAATGTCCCTTCATGTTTTTAGGCCCACAAATAATATTAATCACTTAAAAGTTTAAACTAATATTAGAAATAGCAAGTATCAAGAAATTATGATAATGCCCCCCATATACATATACATATATACACCCAAGTATCATTAGTATTCAAATCAACAGATCATAGTGCCATTGATATTTTGATATGGCATATTCCTCATAGCCAATCATGTTGTGAAAATGCTTGCAAACATTGTATTGTCCCTTTTTGTGATATTTCTAATTTCTTTACCTTAAGAAATAATTATTCCTTCAAAATGATTATTAGTATTAATAACTTTATGAAATACCATAAATTCAAGATATTACTCAATTCAACTGATCATAGCACAATCCTTAAAATCAATCAAATCATGAATTGTTTCAGAATTAACTTTCCTAGAGCATGAAAGGGTCCAAATACCTTTTGTATGCTATAAAAAGCATCTTCATAGGGTTAGTATTGTCAATAAATCAAAATAACAACTAAATTACCTCAAATAACAATCTAATTAAGCAAATTAAATGATAATTGAGCACTCTATGGCTCTCTAATTAGGTTTGCTAATGCAAAGCTCTAAGCAAGCTTCCATTAGTGACAGCCCTAATATGAGAAAGAATGATAAACAAAGCTAAAATATTAATTCCAAAATTAAATAAGCCTAATTAGCTCTAAATTTTCCTTTCTAGCTATAAATTGCAAGAGGTTTTGTGTTATCCTTAGATTTGTGGATGATTATTGATAGAATTATGCCTTGCTTTTATAGATTTTGGCAAGGGTGGGGGGTAGAGTTGATTTGATCATGGTTTGATTAGGGTTAAGTCCATGGTTCCACCTTTGGAGACCATTTAAATAAATTTTCCTCAAATCTTGGGACAAGAGGACAAAATGGGTGGACAAGATTCTTTCTCCTTATGTGTAATGGAGATTCAATTTGAGCTTGATCCATGTGAGCTTGATCCTTGAATCCTATTGGTTGATGCATTTTCTCCTATTTGGTGGTTGAGGGAAAATTACAATTTACTAATTGAATTTATTTAATATGTTTAGCCATGTGTACCCCTTGAATGAGTTAATTTGATTTAAATGAACTATGCAATTAATTAGATTAATTGCATAATTAATTCATTTCATTTGATTTATTAGGTTTAAATTGATTTTATGGCTTTTGATTTTTAATTAAGTTTGGAATTTAACTTAATTTGATTTTGCTTTGATTTTAGCTAAATTTGATTTTATTTCCTTGATTTTTCCTTGGTTTCTCACATAAATTAATTTTGTCCATTTTCAGGTGATTACAAATGCCCCTCTTTGAATCGATGCATGAAGCGTATCGGTTCAAAGAATGTCCTGATTATTTTGATGCGAAGTCTTGATTTAAATTGATGTCTGATTCAATGTTTGCTAGAAGATACAAATTTTGATGATAGGATTGATACATTTTTTATTTATTTGAAGTCCTTGATGGTCGTTCGGATGATAGGTTTTCTGATATGGTGCTTGATTTGATCTGATTTGGTGTTGGTTGCCCCTTTCGATTGATAAGCAAAAAAAAAATTTGATAAAAGATTAAGCTTTGGTTTCATGGTCATGCCCCTAATTCATTGATTATGTTGTCAGTCCTGATTGTCCAAGTGTATGCCCCCTCGGAAATGAAATGAAATTTGAGTTTAGGTGAAAGATATTGCATTTTTTATCAATTTGCGTTGAATGAGTTCAATTAATAATGAATTTTGATTTCATTTCTGATAATGTTTCCATGATGATGTGATGACAAATGCCCTTGATTTGGCTGAACGGGTGAAAAATTTAGGTCCCTAGTCATTTTGTGGTAAAAAATGCCCCTTTTAGGTCAAACTGGGCTATATATAGGGGTAAAAGGTCTTTTTACTATTCATTTTTACCTTCCCTTTTCACTTTTCACTCTGACCCCCTCTGAGCCTTTTGATGATGGTGATCCCGATTCATGAACATAGGTTTGAGTAAGGTCATCTTTATATGTGTTCACTTGGCTATGGACCTCTGGTATGTACTCCGACAACCTGCTTTGTCAAATATTGCATTTAATTTGAAAATAAATTATATTTTTCTATGAAAAATGATATTTTTTTCTTTTTCAAATTAAAATAGCATGTACACTAGTTTTAGCAATGCATACACCTTTCTTAAAGTGCATCCACAATTTTCTGTAGTGCTTTCACCATTTTTAATAGCGCGTACAAATGTTAGAACTAGGGCACAATTCGCAACTACCCTTTCCTGCAACGCGTACAATTTTGATTGCACTTTTGATTATTTTAGCAATGTGTACAAAGGTTTCTTGTAGCGTGTACTAATATTTATAGAACATACATATTGTTGTAGCACGTTTCATAAATTCTGCAACACATTTACTATTTTAAACTGTGCTTTTGATTTTCATCGCTTTTAAGAAGTAAAATATCGTGTGTACCCTGTTTGGTCAAATTTGTGAGCTTCTGAGTCAATTTTCTAATCCATCTTATGTCACCAATTAGTTTATTGGCTTAGGTATCAAGTTCGATTGATAGCAAGTCATATGATGTCAGTTCTAGTCATGTCATATTGAATGTTTGATGGTCAATCTTGATTTAGCTGATGGATGATAAACTTTTCATCCTCTCTAAATAGAATCAGGAAAATTGATTATGGTTTGATTTAGGTTTGATTGTTTGATTGACTTAATATGATCCAATATGTAATGATTTTGATTTTTGATGTGTTTAACTTGCTTTTGTAGGCTGAGCTTAAAAAGCTTAGTGTTTGTGGCTTGCACCCATTTCCATTTAACATGATTGATGACTTGAGTGGTCCTGAGCACCAAGTCATTAGCAGATGTGGTTTGTCGTTCCTTCTTTCTCTCCCTCGATTCTGCATGAATCAAGGTTTACTTATAGCTATGGCAGAGCAGTGGCACTCTGACCATAATACCTTCCACTTGTCGATGCGGGAGATGAACATCACTCCCGAGGATGTGTATCGATTGCTTCATATCCCTACTCATGTGGAGTTGATATACTATGATCAAGTCTATGATGGGACTGTATGCAAGTGGTTATTTGTTGATCCTACTATCGGAGATGAGAGCATCTAGTGGGATTAGTTTCTATCTTTTCCAATGCTTCCTACAGTTCTCAGTGCACTCATTGGTGGTTTCCTTGTTCCTGATCAGCGGGGTCACAGATTTTTCATTGGTTGGGGGAGGATCCTGGAGGACATAATTACACAGCCTCACAGATTTGATTGGGGATCTTGCATCCTAGCTCAGTTATATCATGAGCTTCATGATGTGGTGTATCAGTGCAGGGCCACTCTTTCTATAGGGGTGATTTTATTACAGTCATGGACATGGGAGCACATCCATGTTACTTGTCTTATTTCACTTCGACATCATGATCCAAGTTGGCCTTTCTCTTGGATGTACAAGGGTATGGTGGTGCAGGCCCATTTGGGAAAGTTAGACTACTGGTGTCGTAGTATTGATGACATCGATCAGGTCATTTGGTGACCCTCTATTGGTTGTGAGACATGGTCAAAGGATGCAGCGGAGTTACCATTTATGTGCATGCCTCACTGGATGATAGGGTAGATGCCCTTGATTATTGAGAGATTATTCTTTTTGAGGGTTCTACAACAGTTCAGCCACATTCAGGGGATGCCATAGGGATTGGTCTTATATGCTCAAGTATAGGTTGAGAGGTCCTTATGGGGCCCTTAGATTGATTATCAAACAACCCAGGAGGATGTTTTTTAGCTTCCCCACCTTGTGTGGGATATGAGAGACCACATAGTAGATGCAGATATGACTGATGATTATGCACAGTGGTTCTCTTTGAACCCTTTTTTGAGGTTCACAGATCCAACTAAGTGAGTGTTGGGGATCGAGGAGTCTAATGATGATGGTGAGGATGGTGATGGTGGTGGTGGTGGTTAGAGATGAGGTCATTGGGGATGATGAGGTTGATGTGGTGACAAAGGAGGCAAGGTTGTTATACATGTGATTGATTCTACTCCTATTCCTGCCAAAGGTGGTGTACAGATGAGGGGTGGTCAGGTGAGAGTGAGAAGTGGACCTTCTAAAGCCCTACACTAGGTGGGTGTGGAAAAATTGGCCAGATGGTGCCATCACATAGTGTGAGTTTACAGGTAGGTGGGTGCATAGGTCATTGCTGATGTGGATGCACAGGCTACACAAATTTTGTTAGATTAGGCATAGGGTCCTCTAGCACCTCCACCTCCCATAGAATCCTCCTATACAAGCTCCTTCTTCTTCTTCTATGCCATCTTCTTTTTCTCATCCATCTTCTTATGTTCCATCTTCTTTTTTTCTTTTATCTTATTCTATGGCTCCACCATAGGCTCCTCCTATATAGGCCCCTCCACAGGCTCCTCCTATAGAGGCTCTAGTGTCTGTTGTTGATGTTCAGGTGTTACAGTCTAATGTATCAGATATTAGGTAGCAGGTCAGTCTGTTGGGTAGTATGATGTAGGCCTTCATGGCTGCCATGAGTCAGCACAGGCTACAGGCTAGCTCGAGTCAGGGTCCCACTCGTGGTCCTGATCTTGATGGTGCCTGTGGTTCTAGCAATTGAGATTTTTGATATGATTATTCATTCATTGATGTACATTATGATGATTCATTTTTTATCTCGAGACATTGGACTCGTATCATTTTATCAGTTGATGTTGTTTATGATTCGATACTTTTTATGCTTTGATGGACTTTGATTCCCATATACTAATGGACTTTTATGATATTATGGAATTTGATACTCATTGATAGATTTTATTTATATGATGTAATCATGTGTTGGACTTCTTTTTATAGGTGCTTTATATGATATGCAGACCTACATGATTCTATCTCTATATGCTTTTTTTTATGTGTTTTCAAATGCGGTATATGATATGAATGCATATGTCTAGTTATGCTTAAATAATTGTCTTACTTATGACATAGAGTAGATGTATGTATGTGATACATGGTTTTATGTCCATGATATATTATGATGATATTTAATGGTTTAATGATTAATACTATGTGATGATGTTTATAGATGCAATGTAATGTAATGTAATGGATACAATGAGATGTAAACATAATGGATGTACTTATATGTAAATGTATGAAGTTTGATGGTTTAATGATTAATGATGGATGTTATGGTAAATGATATATGGATTAAATGATTATGGAGATGTAAATGCAATGATATATAGATGTATAGATTGAATGCTTATGTACTCAATAAAATGCACCTATATGATAAATACAATTTTATCATGACATGAAATGCAATATTTTAATGAACTTAACGGAATGCAATTAATAATGTCCTTATGAGGTAATTAAAGAAACTACAAAATGAGATTTAATCAACAAATGCAAACTAATGTACCTTCTATTTCAAATTAACTTAATGGTATGATGAAAATGATAATGGAAGATTTGATTTCTAAAAATGAATGCAATGAATGTGGCTAAATGGAATGAACTTAAATGAATGCAAACTAATGCAATGCAATGTAAATGAACTTAGGCTAATGTCCTAAATGAATGCAAGATTAAAATGAATGAGATGAATCTAACAAATGCAATTAATCTAATGCAAGGCACCTTTGTTTTTTATTTTAATTTTTTTTATTTCCAACACACTCTATCACATATAGTTTTTGATGTACGTCTAATGTGATTTGTGATTAACTTCACCCCCTTTCTTTCTCTTTTTCAATTTGCAATTTTTGATCTAAGAAAAATAAATCACTTAAATGTATTTAATCTAGGATGGATGCAGCTAGTTGTCACTATTCACAAATTAGGAGCTTATATTCATCATTGAGCAGTTTGGAATCTTGAAATTAGTACAACCATCACTAGTTTAACTATGATGATATGAATACCTATTTCCTTTTGCATGGTACTTTCCCATTCTTGGTACAACTATCACTGATTGAAATCAATCATGAGAGTATGAATACTGATTTGATCGAATTCTATGTTGCACGTGGATTTTGGTATTATGATATTTAACATCAAAATATCCAAGGTATCCTGTTGCGTAAAAAAACAAAGTGTTAGGAACAGTCCCAAGAGATAACTGAGAGAGGGGGGGTGAATCAGTTATCTAAAAGTTTCAATTCTTTATCCAATTAAGTATAATTAAACATAAATCATAAACACAATGAAAGAACACTTGAACACAACACCAATATTTTGGTTACGTGGAAACCCAAATAGGTAAAAACCCTGATGGGAATTGACACCCACTAATATTCTGCACTAGTGTATTATGATCCTTGTTAGAAGATCCTTAACCCTATTAGGAGTTACTTTAAAATATATTTAGTATAGTAGACCTGGTTAAGGGTTGGACCCTGTTAGGATTCTTTTACAATAGTCCCTATTAGGGGAGAGGATGCACTGTCCGAGAGCACACTGCTCAAAGGGGCAAAGGCTAAAACCTTCTAAATAATAGATACACACTATATCTAGATCTTGGTGAACTGCGCTTAGACCTATTATCTGGATCAGTTCCAATGTATAGCATAAACACTTTACTTGGCCACATAGGCCTTCTTCTGATGGCTCAACACTTCACACACTCTTCTCTTCTCTCCTTAATCAACTATGAACCACACTCAAGAAATCACAAATGACTACCTATAAATATCTTTCCTCTAAATGATATAATCAAGTCAGCCTATTAGAACCACCTTAAAATCATATTAGAGAAGCCATAAAAAACTCCAATAATAAATCAGTCAACTCTACTAAGCATGCAACACATTCTGGGACCAATCCAATAAGATAATTATAGATGCACGCTACACACTGTCGACTCTACCAAAACAACTGGATCTTTCTCCTCAAGCTAAATTACTTCATGCACTCTTAACCAAACATCACTAAATCTTATCTAATCTTAAATCCAAGGGTGCATACCCAAACGATAGGTGCAACTCCAGAACCAATAAAATCTCTATCGACTCTTCTGAATAAACATAGGAAACTATTACTGGCGAATAGCAACTGCATAACTTCATTTCTATAGATCATTAGACTCTGTTTCCATGAATGTAACATCACTAACATGTCTTCAACATATATCCAAGTGCGTAAGGCTCCATGATAACTATACAGACAACCATACACAGAACACTACCTATTACTCTATCATGAACACTGCTGACACAAGCTGCTATATAATTGTCTATACTAACAATTAACCTCTGCACCCATGATATCATGTTAATATCATGTCCATTCTACATATACTTAAAGCTTACTACATAATTCTTCCATGCATGCTACTTTCCATATGTTGTCATCAATGACAAACATACAGTCAGTACTGGCCTGCTGGCAAATCTCCAACAATCTCCCCCTTTGGAATTGATGGAAACATATGGAATGAAAAACTCCACAAATCCAAATGAACATTTCTTTTATAACATTCTCCATTTCATCTTCAAAACTCCCCCAAAGATGAGTCCTCCATCTGCTACAATATTTTTCAACATTCTCCATTTCCTCAACTGAACTGTTGTCATAACTGAATACTATTCCCCCTTAGTATATTACTCCTTTTTACTTTTGTTTTTCATGACTATATAATACTCCCCCTTTGACATCAATGGAAAAGGGCACCAATCAGTTTAAGCACTGGCACTACTCTAGAAGTAGAATAGTCAACCATCCATTAGTCCTTGAGGACTGATGCTTTTCCTCCTTTCTTCTAAGCAGAATCAGGGAAGGGAATTACTCCCAACTTCTCCTTGAGATACTCAAAAGTATCCTTTGGTAAGGGCTTTGTGAATATGTCTTCCAGCTAATCTTTAGTACTCACATAGTCCAGCTTTACTTCTTTCTCTACCACTTTCTCTCTTAGGAAGTGATACTTGATCTCAATGTGCTTTGTCTTTGCATGCATCACAAGGTTCTTCGACATATTGATAGTGCTAGTGTTATCATAGTAAATAACAATAGGATAATCAATCTGAATTCCAAAATCCTCTATCATCTTCTTGATCCAAAAAATTGTAGAATAATTCAAGGTTGCTGCAACATACTCTACTTCTATTATTGATTGAGAAATACAATTTTGTTTCTTTCTTGTCCAAGTGACAAGTCTATCACCAAGAAACACTACTCCACCTGATGTACTCTTTCTATCATCAACGCAACCTGCCCAATTTGCATCAGTGTTAACATGAAGCTTAACATTTTCTGAATTAGGATACCATAGACCATAGTCTATAGTGCCTTGCAAATATCTGAATATCCTTTTTACTTCCATGAGGTGACTTTGTTTAGGCTTTGCTACAAATCTTCCAACTATGCCAACTACATTTGAAATATCAGGTCTTGTTTGAGTAATATAAATGAGTTTACCAATCATAGATTTGTACAATGTTATATCTACTGCTGGTGAGTCATCTTCTTTTGTCAGTTTGCATTCTGTTATCATAGGTGTCCCCACCAATTTGCAATCATCCATCTTGAATTTATTTAATATTTCTTTCGCATACTTGGACTGATTAATGAAAATACCTTTCTCTATTTGTTGTACATTCAATCCTAAGAAGTATTTAATAGGTCCAATCATACTCATCTCAAATTCATTTTGCATCTCCTTAGCAAATTCAACACTAAGTTTGTCATTACCTCCAAAGATAATGTCATCAACAAATATAGCTACAAGTAGTAAACCTTCAAATGTCTCTCTTATGAATAGATTACAGTTTGCTACTCCTTTCTTGAATCCAATCTTTGTTAGATATCCATCTAGTCTCTCATACCATGCTCTAGGGGCTTGCTTAAGTCCATAGAGGGTCTTCTTCAATCTGCATACCATATCAGGTCTATCTAATAAGGTGAATCCTTCTAGCTACTCAATGTATACTTCTTTCAAATCTCCATTCAGGAATGCTGACTTGACATCCATCTGATAAACTTTGAAGTTTCTGACTATAGCATAAGCTAGAAACAACTTAATAGCTTCTAATCTATTCATGGGTGCAAATTTGTCTGAATAATCAATGCCTTCTCTTTATGCATATTCCTTACATACTAACCTTTCTTTATTTATTACTATTGTACCATCTTCATTCATCTTGTTCCTGAATATCCACTTTGTTCCAATCACATTCTTATCACTAGGTCTTGGGACCAGTTCCCAAGTGTCATTCTTAACAATTTGATCAAGTTCTTCTTTCATAGCATCATGCCAATCTGAATCATTACAAGCATCTTCAACACTTAAAGGTTCAATCTAATATAGTAAACATACCACTTCACTATTGGCTGAGTTCTTTGCTTCTAATCTTGTTAATACTTTGCCGCTCTGATCACCAATGATTTCTTTCTTAGAATGGTTTCTAGATGTAAACTTTGGAACCTTAGGTGATGCTAACTCATTAGCCTTAGGAGTTTCTTCTTCACTTGTCTCAGGGTCATTGAATAACACATCAATACTATCAAACATTTCTTCAATAACTATCTCACTAGTGGAGGGTCTAGGTTCTTCTTCAATCATGGGTGAGTAATCATGATATCACTTGCTTCCAAAGATTCTGAAGTATTTTACTATGGGAACATTACCAAACCATAGCTCATATGGTGTTTTGTCAATGCCAGGCCTCAATTGAATTCTATTGATGGTGTAGACTAATGTATTGACCACATCTCTCCAACAGGTGTGTGCAACTTTTCCTTCAATCATGATGTTGCGTGTTGTATCAAGCATGATCCTATTCCTTCTTTCTTCAATTCCATTCTACTAAGGGGTTCTAGGTGCACTCAACTATCTCTTTATGCCATGTTCTTCGCAGTACTCATAGAATCTATCAGAGGTGAATTCTCCTCCTCTATCCGATCTCAAACATTTTATCTTTAGTCTAGATTCATTTTCAACCTTAGATTTGAATATTTTGAACTTCTCAAATGCTTCTGACTTATCTTTCAAGAACACAACCCACATCATCCTAGTATAATCATCAACAAACAAAATTAAATACCTTTCACCATAGTATGATCTTGTTTGAATTGGACCACATAGGTCTATATGAATCAGATCCAACTTGTTCTTTGTTGAATTGTGCTTGCTCCTGAATGAGTTTCAAACATGCTTTCCCATCACACATTCCCTACATATAGTATTAACTAGTTTTTCTATGCTAGGTAGATCTCTTATTTCCTTTACATTGCTTATCTTTACTATGTTATCAAAATTGATATGACATATTCTTTTATGCCAGAACCAACTGTCATCAACTTTAGCAACAAAACAACTTGCTTCAGAATTGAGCTAGAAAACATTACCTTTAGTCTTTGAGCCTGATGCAATCATAACACCATCCTTGTTGTTAATGATGCATTTGTCATCTTTGAACTCCAACTAATAACCTTTTCCAAGTAACTATCCAACACTAAGAAGGTTATGTTTTAAACCATCTACATAGAGAACATCATCAATACTATTCTTTCCATCCAAGGTGATGGCTCCTCTACCAACTATGGGTTTAGGAGTGTTATCTCCAAATCTAACCATGCCACCATTGTATTTTTCTAGATGAACAAACCTACCTTTATCACCTATCATGTGATGTGAACAACCACTATCTATAATCCAGTCTGTCCTTATATTAGCTTGTGAAATCAATGCTAGCTCTTGATTCTCTTTCTTATCTTCATGATCTATTTAATTGTTCATTTTCTCTATGATAGCAATAAATCCAATTTCTTCTTCAACTAAATCATCATCTAAAACTCCATCTCCATGATAGTAACATTCCTTAGAGAATTTAGGCTTGTAGTCATTTTTTAACTTTCTAGTTCTTAAGGGACATTTAGATGCAAAGTGACCAATATTATTGGATGAAAATAATTTAAATGGAAATTGACCTTCATATTTTCCTTTTCCTTTCTTTTATCTTTTGGCAATCATAGCAATGAAATCATCTAGTGTTTTCTCTTCATCATCATCATCAAAATTACCAGAAGTGTTTGCAGATTTCTCACCATGAACTATTTCTTTGAAGGTTGTCTCACTTTTAGGTTCTATCTTCAACCTTGAAATCTCAAAGGCTGAGATTTTTCTGATCAAGGGCTCTCTCTTGAAATTTGATGTAAGTTGCATGGTCTCATCAAGGATGTTGATCTTGTTTTCATATTCAGGAGTGAGAGTAGTCATCAATTTGTCTATGATGTCTTCTTCTGAGATCTCTCCACCATTGTTCTTGATTCTAGCAATTGCTTCATTGATCCTTTTATTGTAAGCTCTAATGTTTTCTTTAGGTAGCATCTCTACTGCATTGTATATTTTCTTCCATGTCTTTCTACACGCATCCTTTTCTTCTTTGTCTCCTTCAAATATGTCTTCTAGGTACTTCCATATTTTTTGGGCTGTATCTACCTTCTTTATTTCTGAAAACTCACTATAAAATAGGGCATTAATAAGAGCTTCTTTGGCTATTGCATTCACATGAAATAATTCCTTTTGCTTATCAATAGCATCATCCTTTGTAAGGTCTTCTAAAGTAGGGATCTTGACTACTTTGATAGTTACATCAAAAACTTCAAAAGCAATGCACTGCAAATGAGTCACCATCTTGTTCTTCCAATCAAGATATTTCTCTCCATAAAACTTAGGACTTTCTTTTCTGAAGAATTCCATCTGATCAACCTCAAGCTGTTAAAATTTCTCTCCAAGGCACTTGGCTCTAATACCAATTGTTAGGAATAGTCCCAAGAGATAACTGAGAGGGGGGGGTGAATCAGTTATCTACAAGTTTTAATTCTTTATCCAATTAAGTATAATTAAACATAAAGCATAAACACAATGAAAGAACACTTGAACACGACACTAATATTTTGGTTATGAGGAAACCCAAATACGTAAAAACCCCAGTGGGAATTGATACCCACTAATATTCTGCACTAGTGTATTATGATCTTTGTTAGAAGATCCTTAACCCTATTAGGATTTTCTTTACAATATATTTAGTATAGTAGACCTAGTCAAGGGTCAGACCCTGTTAGGAGTCTTTTACAATATTCCCTATTAGGTGAGAGGATGCATTGTCTAGGAGCACACTGCTCAAAGAGGCAAAGGCTACAATCTTCTAAATAATTGATACACACTATATCTAGATCTTGGTGAACTGCGATTAGACCTACTGTCTAGATCAATTCCAATGTATAGCACAAACACTTTACTTGGTCACATAGACCTTCTTCTAATGGCTCAACACTTCACACACTCTTCTCTTCTCTCCTTAATCAACTAAGAACCACACTCGAAATCACAAATGACTGCCTATAAATATCTTTCCTCTAAATGATATAATCAAGTCATCCTATTAGAACCACCTTGAAATCCTATTAGAGAAGCCATAAAAAACTCCAATAATAAATCGGTCGGCTCTACTAAGCACGCAACACATTTTGGGACCAGTCCAATAAGATAATTGTAGACGCACGCTACACACTGCTGGCTCTACCAAAACAATTGGATCTTTCTCCTCAAGCTGAATTACTTCATGTGCTCTTAACCAAACATCACTAACACTTCTCTAAGCTTAAATGCAAGGTTGAATACCCAAATGATAGGCGCAACTCTAGAAGCAATAAAATCTTTATCGACTCTTATGAATAAACATAGGAAACTGTTACTGGCGAATAGCGACTGCATAACTTCACTTCTACATATCATTAGACTCTGCATCAGTGAATCTAACATCACTAACATGTCTTCAATGTATATCCAAGTGGACAATGCTCCATGATAACTGTACGGATAACCATACACAGAACATTGTTTGTTACTCTGTCAGGAACACTGCTGACACAAGCTACTATATAACTGTCTGTACTAACAATTAACCTTTGTGCCCATGATATCATGCTAATATCATGTCCATGCTATATATATTGAAAGTTTACTACATAATTCTTTCACACATTCTACTTTCCATATGTTGTCATCAATGACAAACATACGGTCACTACTGGCCTATTGGAAAATCTCCAACACAAAGATCTCAGTTTTTCCCTATGCACATGTCCTTGATGATTCTTTGATGATCATGTCCTTAGACAAATAATACATACTTTAAAACTGTGATCTCAAGATAGTCATTCATAAATCAATAAAATATCATGCTTTCATCATAGCTTGTCTAGTTTTAAAATGTTCATCGATTCGCTAGAAAGACATGATTTCATCAATCAAGTCAACACTTAGAAAAGTTTTGGATCATTTTTCAAATTCATATTTCAAGTACAGTTCTATCCATTTCATATTTTTAATCTTGATAAACATAAGCTCTTTGTGAGATCTTGGATCAAAATTTTGCGTTTGTTTAATTGATGTTTAGATTACGATTGAAACTGATCAGATAAGTGTTTCACTTGTGATTTGATGAATTGATTTTGTGTCAAATTGATGTTTGCTTTGATGAATCCTTCCTCCTTTAGATTAGTTTTTTGCCCCCAGTTTGATGTGATTGCATTGTGGGACTTGGGATAATTTGCATATTAGATTGATGACGAAATCTTTAGGTACTTGCAAATGCAACTGTCAGGTTTTATTATGTAATATTTACAAATGTTGGTGAATGCAATATTTACAAGGATGACCATAAGGTATGAGACTTGTAATCACTGAAAATTGGACAAGATCATTTAAGTGAGAAATCAAGGCAAAAACCAATGCAAATCAATCATATCAATGCAATTAAATCAAAACAAGTTAAAATCAAAGCAAAATTTGCAATCAAGGTAATAATCCGAATTAATTGAAAATCAAAAGTCATTAAATCAATTTGAATCAAGTAAATCATGATTAACCAATCAATTGTGTAATTAATCTAATTACTTACATAGTTCAATTTAAATCAAATCAACCCATTTAAGGGGTACACATGGTTAAATAAATTAAAATGAATTCAATTAATAAATTCCTATTTTCTCTCAACCACCAAATGGGAGGAAAATGAATCAACCAATAGGAATTGAGGACCAAGCTCACATGGATCAAGCCTAAATTGAATCTCAATCACTCACTTGGAGGATGCCTCTTGTCCACTCATTTTGTCTTCTTGTCCCAAGCTTTGAGGAAAAAATATTTAAATGGTCTCCAAAAGTGGAACCATGGACTTAACCCTCACCTAACCTTGATCAACTCAACTACACCCCCTACCCTTGCCAAAATCTATAAAAGAAAGGCATAATTCAATCAATAGATAGAAAGGCAAATTTAGAGTTAACTAGGCATAATTTCAATTTGGAATTGAATGTTTAGTTTTCTTTTCATTTAATTCTCATTTTAGGACTGTCACTAATGGAAGCTTGTTGAGAGCTTTGCATTAGCATCCCTAAATAGAGATCCATAAAGTGCTTAATTGTCAATTCTTTTCTTAATTAGATTGCTATTTGTGGTAATTGGTTTTTATTTGAGTTATTGATGATACTAACCCTATGAAGGTACTTTTTCTAGTACACAAAATGGCACCCACTGTGGGGCCTTAGGCCTCATAAATTTTTAAATTCATAAAAGTATAAAAATTTCTTGCAAATCTTATTTACTCTCTATTTTATAGATTTAACAGTGCTTTTGAGAGTTTCTCCAGCGTGTACACTAGTTTCTCCAGCACTTTTGAGGTCTGAAACAACGCTTCTATGGAAAAGTTCTATGCCTTTATGTGGAGTTTCAACGCTTTTAAATCCTTCTATTTCTATCTTATTTCTATCAGCGCTTTTACCCTGACTCTCCAGCGTGTTTAATTGATTCTCCAGCACTTTTAATATTTTCTTTAAACAACTTTGCTGAGTTTTTTAGCGCTTTTAATTTATGTTCCAGTGCTTTTGATAATTTTTTGCAACGCGTTTAAATTGTTAAATAGTGTGTTCAATCATTTTAGTAGTGCTTTTAATAGATTCTATTGCACTTTCAATTAAATTGAGAATTAAGAGAATTTAACTTGTGGAAAATAATTTCTCTCTGTTTGCAGGATGACTGGTCATAAAAAAATAAAAAAAACTAGAAACCAGATTTAATAGCGAAGGGAAAGCTTTGACCAAACAGATTAAGGAGGAGAATATTGCACACATCAAGCTGGTTTTGGACTTTTCTCAACAAGAAAATGAGGTATATGAACAATACTTAAAAGTTTTAGAAGCTTACAAATCAAAGTTCATATCATTAAATTGGATTTACTTGCCTTAATCATTTTTTGTCAAAATTTGATAAATAAGGCTTAAATTCAAAGTTATTCTTGTATTCTTCATTTTGGCTGGTTGTGTTGACTAACTTGTTGGAGGAGAAGTGAATGGAAAGGAATGATTGTCACTAGGTGAGCATAAAAATGGAAAATTCATCAAAAATGCCCCTAGCCTTAGCTAGCTTCAAAGCAAGGTAAGCCTAAAACTTGGTCATTTTTTGCTTAAATTGTGGCCTTGTCAATTTCAAAATCTAGTAATTAAAGCAACCTATTATTGTTTGAGGGATTTGATAGTAGGCATATGCTATTCACTTTCTAAGTGGATCAAAATACCAAAAATATCAAACTCCTTGATTAAAAGAAAGGCTAAGTAAATCAAGCACTAAATTTGAACAACCCCTTGTTTGTGGAAAAGAGTAGAAATACTCAATTCCCATTAGTTAGTGGGTTTGGTAATTGAACCTTGTTAAAAGTGTTTGTGAATTGAGAAATAGGTAGGGATATTCTCTTCACCTTTTGGTGAATCAAACTCCCAAAACCTATCTCTTCATTCTACTTTATTGCTTTCAAAATGAACATGCTAGATCTCTAGTGGGCTCACCTCCTGAGATTTTCCTTAATAAGGCCGGTGAGAGGGACAGCCCAAAGTGGGATACATTCACTTTTGCCACAAAAATCCAACCCACTCTAAAACAAAATGCATGCATCCTTATTGGGGTGTGTGACAAAAGGATATTAAGCTTTTCAAACTTCCTCGAGTAGTCCTTTGGGATTGTGCAAAACTCTGACATACTGGTGGTGGGAAGCCTCCTAATTTTGGAGGATGAAAACTTAATGTCCATTTTGAATGGAATCTTGGTTAAAAACCTTGTTATAATAGAAAAGACTACCTTATAGAGCCATTTTTATGAACCAACTTGTGAAACTAGGTCGATTACTTGAAGTATCTTTTGTGCAAAAACTCCCGTGATAACGTCCTTGCAAATTCAAACACTTTTTGTGTAGAGGGTTAGAAAGAACAAGTGTACTTGTGATTGCTTTGTTTTAAAAATACATACAACAAGCTAGAGATATCCATTTGAAAATTCATTTTATATTTTTAAATCTCTTCATAAAAACAAACAATTACCAACTTGGCGAAAAATGATTCAAAATCATACCTTGTTGAATGTCAATTTCTACACGCTCTCATAAACTCAAGTTATCTTTACAAGAAGCTGGTACTTGCATTGAAAAATAGGTCCCCAAATTTGAATATCAAAGCTCTTTCAACAATCACAACCAAGGGAGATAGTCTCCCAAATCTGTTTGAAAAGAGAATTGAATCAATGGATAGAAACTCCACATTTCACAATTACCATCATGGAGGAAACAATGACAATATCAATAATGCCAACCAAGGGCCTAAGGAAACACTTAAAGAAAGAGATAATTGAGTGGCTCAAGAAAATGAATTTCTTGAAGTCATGGATAAACTAATAGATAGAGATAGGGAGAAATTTTTCCTAAACCTAGCCCAAGCAAGGGTAAAGCTTCCACATGATTATGACGTGGACCAACTTAAGAAAAATCAAGAAGAAGATAATCCAATGAGTGCTATGACTAAACAATTGAAAATTTAACAAGCACAGATTGACCTAATGAAAAAGGCCATTGAACCTAAACCATTCTCTATTGAGGCCTTGTGCCCCTTCCCTTTTGACAAAAGCTTGGTTATGGCACCTTTTTCAATCAATGTATCTTTCCTAAGTATGAAAAATACATAGGTAAATCAAACCCATAGGATCACCTTAGAGATTTTTTTGCTCTAAGCATTGAATTTATGCATGATACCACATACCTAATGAGACTTTTTCCAAGAATTCTAGGAGGACAAGCCATGGAATGATTCTCCAAACTTTTGCAAGGGATGAAGACTTTCAAGGAATTAGCCCTAAATTTGTAACTCATTATTCTTATAACATCGAACATGAGATTACCATGGTCAACCTATGTGACACTAAACAAAGAGATGGGGAATCTTTCTTAGGGTTCCTTCAAAGGTGGAGGATAGTTTTCGCAAGATATCCACAAAGTATCCCTGAAAAGGAGAAAATGGAAATATTTATGAAGAACTTAAATGTGGAGATGAACTATAGGCTCCAACTTCAATGTCCCCCTACTTTTGAAAAACTCATTGAGAATGGGATTAAAATTGAAGATGTGTTGGTTAAGAGGAGGGAGATCAAATTGTTCAAAGACAATAAACCCTATACCAAAACAAATAATAATCATTATGTATCTAATTATAACAATAATAAAGGAGCCAATAATCACAATGATAAACCTAAACTATGGTTGAAGAACAATAATAAAAATCTTGTGAATGATGGAGTTGTGGAAGCACACAACTTAAAGGCTACTCCCTTTAATTTATCAAGTGAAGTGAATTCAAAATATAATGTGAATAAAACAAACAAAGCTCCTTTCAATAATACCAATTCTAACAATAACAACAACAATCCCTTTAATAATTCTAATGTCAACAAGCCTAAGCCTTTCTTTTCCACGTATCAAAGGAGAAAATTCACCTTTTTAGGTGAACCAATTGAAAATGCATTAAGGACTTTGGTGGCTAACAAGATCATTACCTTACCTGAACTAAGACTGTATGAACCCCTAGTTAAGCCGAATTGGTGGAATGATTCTCACCATTGTGAATACCATCATAATAAGGGCCATAAAATCAATGAGTGCATGAAATTGAAACATCTCATGCAAGACCTAATTGATGATGGGATGATAAAGGTGGAAGGGCCTCAAAACAATGAAGATCATACGGCCTTCAAAAACCCTTTCTTAAATCATGAAAAGGGTGAGTCATCAAACACCAATCAAAATAACAAAAGAGGTAATGAGAAGGTTAATTTTGCCCATACCTATGATAATAATATTAATGATTTAGGTGGGGATGAAAATACCATAAGTTTTATTGTGGTAAAAGAGAAGCCAAGGGAAGCAACATCTAATGTTGTAACTAGGGGGCAAGCATCAAAAATTACTCTACCTAGAAATGCCCCAAGAATTGTCCTACCAAATAAAACTTCATCTTCATCTTCAAAACAATATAATTTGGTAGACCAATTGCAAAGAACCCCTGCCCAGATCTCTATTCTAGAGTTACTCAAGCTTTCACCTACTCATACGGAGATTCTAGAGAAAGCCTTGGTAGAAACAAATGTACCTCTAAATTTAGATGTAGATAAATTCCAAAATATGGTAGGACATCTTTTTGCACCCCATTTTTTATCTTTTTCAGAACAACATGATATGTCTCTAAACCACCTACAAAATCTACCCTTTCATATAGAGTTCCTAATCCACAAGCATAGAGTTAAAAGAGTCCTCATTGATGCAGGAGCCAGCTTGAATATTTGTACCCTAAACTTGGTAAAATCCTTAGGATTTTTTGAGGCTATAGATCCAAAGAAAAAGAAAACCATAAAAGCCTACGATGATGAAGAGAGAGCTTCCAAAGGGGTCATAGTACTTCCTATCAAAGTTGGTCCAATTCAAAAAGAGACCATTTTCCAAGTCCTAGACCTAAAGTTGACTTATAATATTCTATTAGGGAGGCCATGGATCCATGAAATGTAGGTCGTACCCTCAACCTACCATCAATGTCTCAAATTCCCCTATCTAGGACAAGAATTCATGGTATGTGGGGACTCAAACCCCTTTCAATATTGTAATAACATGAAGCCTATCAATGATTCCTTAGTCCCACATAATGCAGAAGGGTCAATTTCCAAAAGAATAGAGCAAGGAAAAATTTCAAAAGATCTTCCATCTTTGAAGGGAAAAGAAAAAGAAGAGAAAGAAAGTGTTGTTAAAAATAACCAAAGTTTTACTAACCTAACTACATCGACAAAAGGAAAAGAGAAGTTTAGTGAGGAGAGTCCTCCTGAGAAATAGAAAGAAGACCAAGCTAGATCTATTCAAATCTACACCAAAGATGCTCATTACCAAAAAATGGACCATATAATGAAAAACTTTGAAAAGCAATGTCAAATAAAAAAAAAGGGTGTAGCTGAATACTCCTTATCCATGATGGATCTACCCTTATCTCCAAAATCATATGGAAGTCCATCCAATCTACCTCATAAATACAATGATCACTTTGTGAGGGAAAATACATCTTCATTCATGGAGGAAGAAGACAATGAAATCCTAAATTGGCTATATAAGGATGAGGAATCAAGTGCACATGAAAAGCGCATCCAAAATATAAGCATTCCCACACATCAATATGGGAAAGGATTTCAAATAATGTAGAAAATGGGATAAAAAGGACAAGGACCTTTGGGAACAAGAAACGAAGGACTCATTGAACCAATTGAAATGACATGGAGAGATAGCAAAGAAAATAATGGATTAGGGTACCTAGAACAAGGGTACACTCAAAAGAACTTATATCCTAAGGTCTACGATCAAATATTGCAATTAAGTTCTCAAAATGATGAGGATTCCAACAATTGGGAATGAGACTCATTGTCAAGTGATTCATGTCAATATAAGAAATTTTATGGCATCCACACCTACACTCCTAGCAAGGAAAATGAACAAATTTCAAAATCAAAACAGAATCAAGCCTCAAGCTCAAGTCAAGGAGTCTTAGATAATGTACCAATTCAATAAATTGAAATAAACCAATGGGTAGGAGAACCCTACATACCATCATGGAGAACTGAGATGGAAGAATCTAACATTAGGTTTAATCCATGATATTTTTACCCAATGGAAACCTTAGAGGATTCTAGTGAGGAAGATTTTGATCCTAGTCCTCTAGAACATCTTGAAGAAGCACATATTATAGATTTAAGTGATACAATGTTTGAACCTTCAAATTAAGTCATGTCCCTAAACCCCATTGGACTAAACCAAAGAATTGATCCTTTGACCCTTATCTATCTGGAATTAATCGAATGGGATTCCATTGAACCTACCATCCTCCCTACATTTTTTAATGATAACTTGGTGTTCCAATACCTAAATGTGGTTGAGCCTTCTTCTACCATGGAATATTAGGAAGAAGTGACAAAGGAAAGTATACAGACTCTTAATTCAATTAAAAATGAAAAAAATGAAAAAAATAAAAAATGGAAAGAATCTAATGTTGAAAACCATGTTGTGGCAACATTAGATCAAAAAGAGAAAGAAATATAGAATGATTCCAAAGGTGAAAACCCAATAGAGGCACCTAAAGAAGGGAGTTTGGATACTTTACCCGAGCACTATGAAGAAAGATCTCCTATCTTGATTTAACCAATAGAGAAAGTAAATATTGGGTCAAAATTAGAACCAAGGATTATACACTTAGAAGCATCTTTATCTAGTGAAGAAAGAAAGGACTTCATCAAATTTTTCAAAGAAAAACAAATCAATTTTCCATGGTTGTATGATGATATGCCAGGATTAGATCCAAATTTAATCATGCATCATTTGAACATAAGAGAAGGAGTAAGACTAGTAAAGAAGAAACTACGAAAGATGCATCCACTCATAGCTGAAAGTTGGGTTTATAAGAGCCATTCATTATGCCCAATGGATTTCAAACATTGTGCAAATTTCAAAAGTAGACAAAACTATCAGAATTTGCATAGACTTTATGGATTTCAATCTTGCATGTCCTAAAGATGACTTTTCATTACCAAGCATCGATGCCATCATAGATCTGACAGCAAGACATTCAATGTTCTCACTTATGGATGGGTTTAGTGGTTGTAATCAAATAAAGATAGCACCTGAAGATCAAGACAAGATGGCATTTACCTGTGCATGGGGGACATTCTGTTGGAATGTTATGCCTTTTGGTCTAAAGAATGTTGGAGTGACCTATCAAAGTGCCATGACAACCATATTCCATGGCATGATGCACAAGTTCATGGAGGACTATGTAGATGATATACTTGCTAAATCTCACTCGAGAAGAACATCTACCTATCTTAGAGAAAAATTTTGTAAGATTGGAGCAATTCAAAGTAAGGTTAAATATGAAGAAGTGTACATTTGGTGTCCAATCAGGAAAGCTACTAGGGTACATTATTTCAACAAAAGGAATAGAGGTAGACCCCACAAAATTCAAAGCCATCATGTAAATGGAGGCATCTAGAAATATAAGTCAGATGAGATCTCTTCAAGGCAGGATTCAATCCATTCGAAGGTTCATCTCTCAATTAGCAGAAAAGTGTCATAATTTCACTCAACTTCTTCATAAAGACACAGTTTTCAAATGGGATGATAAATGTGAAGAAGTATTCAACTTGTTGAAGAAATATCTAATGAATCCTCCAACTTTGATTCCACCTATAAGAGGCAAGCCCTTAATTCTATACATTTCAGTGACTGAACATTAATTAGGGGCACTCCTAGCACAAGAAGATGAATCAGGAAAAGAAAAGGCCATATACTACATAAGCAGGACATGGCTGAAATATGAGTTGAACTATACCTTTATTGAAAGAGCATGTTTGGCTATAGTTTTTTCTTCCCAAAAATTACACCACTATATGTTGTCCCACAAAATTTGACTCATTGCAAAGATTGATCCTTTAAAATATCTTCTTAGTAAAACAACATTAAATGAGAGACTAGCCAAATGGATCATGGTGCTAAGTGAATTTGACATAGAATATGCGGATCATAAATCTATCAAGGGCCAAATCATAGCTGATCAATTAGTAGAATCACCACTACAAGATGACCATCCAATTCAAGTAGAATTCCCAGATTCTGAAATTGTGAATGTTGAAGAGGAAACATGGCAATTATATTTTGATGGTTCCTATACACAACATGGATCAGGAGCATGCATACTTTTGATTACTCCTCAAGGCTCTACAATTCTGAAATCATACAAATTACTATTCCCATGCACAAATAATATAGTTGAGTATGAAGCATTGGTTATTGGTATAAATTTGACATTAGAATGGAAAGTGGCAAAGCTACAAGTCTATGGAGATTCACAACTAGTTATCAATCAAATTAATGATGAATAGCAAACTAAAGATGAAAATATGATACCTTACAAAAATATGTTTGAGAATCTCAAGAAATATTTCACTCTCATCACATTTGAGAAAGTACCAAGAGATAAGAATAGAGCAGCAGATGCAATGGCTACTTTGGCATCACTTCTCCAAATACCAAATCAAAGAACGAAATATGAATTCTTGGTAGAAGAAGTTGAGCAACCTACATTTGACCCTAATCATCCTCATACCATTTATTTTCTCACAGGACATGAATCACCTTGGTATGGAGCCATTTATACTTACTTAAAAGACCAAACCAAGAACCAAAAGAAAAACTTTATAGGCCAAGCCTCTTATTATACTTTAATATCCGACACATTGTATGGTAAGAGTCTAGATGGAATGCTTCTAAGATGTCTAGAGAAAGAGGAATCAAACATAGCCTTATAACAAATTTACAAGGGGATTTGTGGGTCACATTTAAATGGTTTAACCCTAGTTAAGAAACTTCTTAGGATAGGATATTTTTGGCCTACCATGGAAAAAGACACTTGTCACTTTGCTAAAAATTCTTGTAAGTGTCAATATCATGGGAACTTGATCCATGTACTAGCACAAGAACTCCATCCTATGACAACACCTTGGCCCTTTTATCAATGGGGTTTGAACTTAATAGGGATGATTTATCCACCATCTTCAAATGGTCATAAATTCATCATCACAGCAAAAGAGTACTTTACCAAATGGGTGGAAGATGTACCCTTGTCAACTGCTACAAGAAAACAAATATCCTTGTTTAGTCTAAATCACATAATTTAGAGATATGTTGTCCCTCGTGCCATCATAACCAACAATGCAAAACACTTTAAAAACAAGGATTTAAAGGAGCTATTACCCAAAAATTCCCTATCATTCATTTTTGGCCACGGTCCTATTTTCCAAAGAAGTGCTCAAGTGTCGAAAACCCAGTGTGTTTTTTGACTTTTGGTCTAAAAACCTAGTGTGTTTTCAACCTTCTCCCCGAGATCCCTCTATGTTTTCAACCTTCAAGTGCACAAATCTGACCAGGCAAGTCCCAGTTCCTCATAGTTGTGCAAGTGTAGTGGAGATCTGACGGTTGTCACATAATCTCATGGAATCTTTCGAGCCCATGAGATCATGCGACAACAGTCGGATTAGAATCCTCTTGGCCTGTTCTAATTTTTCATTACCTTTTGGCGGCCACTTAAATCTTCAATTTACCCCATGCGCAAAATACTTCCTAAGTCTCTGGTTTAATTTTTCCTAAGTCTTGGCGCACTTTTATTTTTCTAAGCCACTAAACCCCAGCAAGATCTAATGGTCCTCGCTATACCACCAGCCCAAGATGCATCCTATTTAAGATCGTAATCTAGTGATGACCGTTGATCTTCCTTGCTTTACAAAATCCTAATCTATCGATGGGCCCAGTGGTTGTTTTCGAAGAATGCTAGCAGTCTGTCACATGATCACATAGCCCCTTTTTAGGCAATGTGAACATGTGACAAACTGTTAGCCATGCTGATAAGAGCTTGCAGTTTGGCAGTGGGCCTGCAGTTTGGTGATGTGCCCGCATTTCATTGGTTAGTTGGTGACAAGCTTTTACAGTGGGCCCAAGATGAAAGTGCGGTAAAGATCTGATGGTGGTCGCATGTTTGCATGGGATCTTCCAACCCCATGCGATCATGTGACAACCTTTCGATGAGATCCTTCTATCGTGGGTCTGATGTGTCGTGTCGTGCTGATGTGCTAGTTTCTCATACACCGAGCTGGTGTTGATGATGTAGTTGTAAGTGGGGCTGGATTTTAATGGTGGAAGTTTGGAGGAGGTCATTCTTTTCTCTTCTAACTTGGCAGTGTCCGATAAAGGGTTTCTTTGTTTGCATGTTTGCGGATATGAATTAGCAGGCCTCCAGACTTGGCAAGAGCGCGGTTGCACGGTTAACATATTTCACGTGGTCACTAAGTGGAGCCTGGGGTTAAGAAAAGTAAAAGCAACTTGGAGACCAAAGGGAGAGTGAGCCTGAGGTGTCTTGCATGACCGGATGGTGATTCAGTGAAGCTTGTCACATGATCACATGAGGCTTTTTTAGCTCATGCGACCAGTGGTATTTTCAAGCAGTGCGGCCAGTTTTGGCAGGCTTTTTTCTATGAGATGGTTGCAGTGGTGTGGTAGCTCATAATTGATTTCTAAGGACATTTTCTGGTTGCGAAGGTGATGATGGATGATCTAGTTGATGGTGCCATGGATTTTGTAGGGTACAGTGCGGTGTTCTTATGCCGATGAAGCATTAAAGAGTTGGTGCCATCTGTACTTTCAAATTCATTCTTGTGAAGATCAGATTTGTGAGCCTTCCTGGCTTAGTGGAGTTGCAGGTGAGATTGTTGGTGAAGATGGTGTGTCTGCAGGTAGTCCTAGTATAGGAAAGATATGCATCATGAGATTTTGGACCTGTTTGTTGACTTTTCTTAGAGTTTTTGAGGGTTTGTACCGCTAGGGTCTGGTAAAGAGTTGAATAACTATGTACCCTAGTTAGGTTAGTTTTTGGACTCCTGACTACGTGCAATGAGGGATGTATATATTTTTTTTTGGAGCCTTTAGGGCTCAGAATCTAGCAATTGTAAAAAGGAAGGTGTTCTTTGTCAGAGAGCAATTTGTGGCAATTTTCTTGCCCTTTGGCTTTCTACAGTTGTAATTTTCATTGATTGTTCAGATATTGCAAAGCATTCTGTGACATTTTTTATGTCCCTATGCTTTCTTGTGTGGATTATCTCTTATTGGATCAAAGTGTATGCATGTTTTCAATGATATCTCAGGTTTCTTGATTCCTCTTGCTTTCTGTAACTATGTGTGTTATTGGTTTGATCTGATTTAGATGTTTTGAGGGTATATTTCAACCCCTAATAGTCTTGTCTCAATCCTACACCGAGCTATAGGAGTGACTATTTGTTTGCAGGTCATAGATTGATGTCTAATCCTAAGAGTCTTGTTGTTGTGAAAGAATCTTTCTCTTTCCCTGAACACCCTCTTTTGTTTGCAGACCCTTCCATGAAACACTTATGCAAGCCTATTCAATAAGTTGTGATGTACTAGACCTAAGTCTTTCACTGGTTTCGTCCCTCTATACTGAGATCCAAACCCTAGTTTCGGTGCATCACCTAGTAGGTAGTTTTCTTTCTTGTTATTTCCATTTCATCCATTCCTTCTAACCCTTTTCCCTCAAAATTTTACTTTCCTATCTAGAAGCAAACTAAGGTGACTATCCAAGAGGAACCAGCCTAGAACCTGGAGGTCTCATCTTAGTTAGCAAAGGTCCCACAACCTTGAGATGATTCCCTTATTATACTAGATTATCAAGACCAAGAGAGCTTGAGATCAGAGGTGCAAATTCAGTGTATAACATTTTCGGCACGTCTAGTGGGACCACAGTGAAGATCAGAGTAAAGTTCAAAGGTGTTCTTGTTGGTTCATCTGTAAAATGATCAAAGAAATTCAGTACACAAGGCCTATCAGTATAGACTCAAGCTCAAGGATTCCCCACCTTGGTGCCAGTGTATAACAATTTTGGCACACCCGGTGGGACCACAAAAGAAGTCTACTTGAGAAGAATATGGTATCTCTGATATGCTGATAACATATTATAGACCTAGAAGAGGTCATTTTTCTGCATATCTGGCGACTCTAGAAAGTCTACTAGTTTTAAAGATCAGGTGCTGGTACATTTCAAATCTTTCATATTCAAATTCTAGCTAATTGCATGAGTAGACATGTCAAGTTACTATGGATAGTCAGGTAACTCACCATCCTATTGTGAGAATAATGCTCAACTGGTTAGTTTTCAGCCTTACCAAAGTCACCCAAAGCCTCCTTTTACCCCAAGCTATTATACTTCTCAAGGGTATCAATATATCCAGTATGCCCCAAATGAGTTTGCCCTTGTGAAAAGTTATGAGCGGGCCCTTCAACAAGATGGATCATGGGCACAAGAGGCACAACAAAAAATGCAAAGCTAGTTGCCCCATCTTGTTTACCACCCACCCTCCTCTTCTCAGCCTATTCAGCAACAGATGCAGACTCTGAGGTCGAACTTCAAGAAGATGCAGGAGGCAAAGAGTGTGTTGCTTGATTTGATTAAGCAAGTGTCTGAGATCAAGGAGCAAAGAGAGTAGGAGGCTCAGAGTTATTATGAAGATTCATCTCCTTATCAAGTGATGGAGGCTCTTGTTGATGAGCAACAAGTAAGGTAGTTTCAAGAGGAGATTAGACGTTCAGCTGACATGGAGAAAGCAAGGTTGAGATCACAAATTGCTCAACAAGAGGCTCCTAAACCTAAGATCCCAAGCTGGAGGACCCATTTTCCTCAAGAGCCTACACATGAAGAGCCAAAAAATCATTCATTTCCAAGCTTCAAGATGCGTATGCCTCCTGTGTCTCCCTCTAAGCCCCCTCAATTTCATATCCCAAGTTTCAAGGCAAAAAATTCCTTTCAAGAGCCTGTGCTTGAGATTCAGCCCACCACTCTACAAGAGTAGCCTATTCAGAGAAGTGAGTTATCCCAAGAGACCCTTCTGGTCTCTCAGGATGATGAGGTTATTTGGATTCCCCAATGGACTCTCCCTCCTGGCTGTCAAATGCCAAGTCTTTTCAAGGATACTAGTCTGGTGTCTAAGAAAGGACTGGTAGAAAGTGAACTTTCATGTGATCAGGAGGAGAGGACATCTGAGGTGTCAGTGCAGAGTGATGACTATGGTGAAATGGAGTAGAAAAGTGTGGAGGTAGAGGTTGATGCTCAGCCTGAGCTCTTGGTTGATTTGCTTGATGAGCTTCCCCTCTTTGTTGCTGATGAAGAAGAGACCATGCCATTGCCTATGGCTGAAGGTCAATCAGAACAGCATGTTCACCATCAACAGGAGGTTGATACAGAAGAGAATGCCTTTTCCTTGTTTTATGAGCTACCTGGTTTTGTTGAGAAGGAAAATGAAGATGTGATCATAGCCACCTCTTTGAAGCTGTAGCAGCTAGAAGAGATTGATCCCAAGGATATGCTAATTCATGAGCTTGATCTCATCTTTGAGGAGGAGACTTCCCAATGTGTATAGGATAACCAAAGCCTTGACAAGGATTATTTGGGAAGCATCATAGATGGCTTGTATATGGAGCCTAATTTTAATGAGCTCTTGGTTGTTTTAAAAGAGGAGGATGACATTCCCCTGACTGTGGATGAGGAGTTGTTGTGGCTGTCCATGATGGAAGGCAACCATGAAGAAGAAGCCATCAAGGAAAATCCTACCTTCAGACTTTCAAGAGGTTGCCCTATCAGATACTTGGCACAGAGGGAGTTCACTAAGACACCTCCATGTGATCCATTTGAGGTGAGTGAACTTGATCTTGTTTTTGCAGAGGCAGTGCATCCTCATTTGCCAAATTTTTATGTGCCTCACATCTTTGTAGCTATCCTCATGAGTCCAATGCAAAATATCCTAAGGAGAAAGGGTAGCTATTTCAATAGTCCAGTGAATGGTTTTGTTTGACCAGGTCTCTACACTGGTTAGTTTAGGTTAGGTTAGGTTTCCTGCTTTCTTCCAGCTTTCTAGTTTAGTCTTTCCCTATTTTCCAAGAAGTGCTCTAGCACAGTGTTTTTTGTTTCCCTGTCAAAGTTTTGTGTTCCAGAAATGACCCCATGCCCAATGGATTGCTTCAAGGTCAGTGGTCTATGTCTAAAAGGTTGACATCCTGCAGAGGTTGCCAAAATGTTACCCAAAAATTCCCTATTATTCATTTTTGGCCACGGTCCTATTTTCCAAAGAAGTGCTCAAGTGTCGAAAACCCAGTGCATTTTCTACCTTTTTGGTCTAAAAACCTAGTGTGTTTTCAACCTTCTCCCTGAGATCCCTCTATGTTTTTGACCTTCAAGTGCACAACTCTGACCAGGCAAGTCCCAGTTCCTCATAGCCATGCAAGTGCAGTGGAGATCTGATGACTGTCGCATAATCTCATGGAATCTTTCAAGCCCATGAGATCATGTGACAATGATCGGATTAGAATCCTCTTGGCCTGTTCTAATTTTTCATTACCTTTTGGTAGCCACTTAAATCTTCAATTTACCCCATGCATGAAATACTTCCTAAGTCTCTGGTTTAATTTTTCCTAAGTCTCGGTGCACTTTTATTTTTCTAAGCCACTAAACCCCAGCAAGATCTGACGGTCCTCGCTATACTGCCAACCCAAGATGCATCCTATTTAAGATCATGGTCTAGTGATGACCATTGATATTTCTTGCTTTAAAAAATCCTAATCTATCGGTGGGCCCAGTGGTTGTTTTTGAAGAATGCTAGCAGTCTGTCGCATGATCGCATAGCCCCTTTTTAGGCCATGCAAACATGTGACAAACTGTTAGCCATGCTGATAAGAGCTTTTAGTTTGGTGATGGGCCTGTAGTTTGGTGATATGCCCACATTTCATTGGTTTGCTGGTGACAAGGTTTTACAGTGGGCCCGAGATGCAAGTGTGGTAAAGATCTGACGGTGGTCACATGTTCACATGGGATCTTCCGACCCCATGCGATCATGCGACAACCTTTTGATGACATCCTTCTATCGTGGGTCTGATGTGCCATGTCATGTTGATGTGCTAGTTTCTCATACACTGAGCTGGTGGTGATGATGTAGTTGTAAGTGGGGCCAGATTTTAATGGCCAAAGTTTAGAGGAGGTCATTCTTTTCTCTTCTAACTTGGTAGTGTCCGATAAAGGGTTTCTTTGTTTGCATGTTTGTGGATATGATTTAGCAGGCCTCTAGACTTGGCAAGAGCACAGTTGCATGGTTAACATGTTTCGCGTGGTCGCTGAGTGGAGCCCGGGGTCAAGAAAAGTAAAAGCGACTTGGTGACCAAAGGGAGAGTGAGCCCAAGGTGTCTTGCATGACCAGATGGTGATTCAGTGAAGCTTGTCACACGATCACATGAGGCTTTTTTAGCTCATGCAACCAGTGGTATTTTCAAGCAATGCGACTAGTTTTGGTGGGCTTTTTTCTATGAGATGGTTGCAGTGGTGCAGTAGCTCGGAATTGATTTCTGAGGACATTTTCTAGTTGCGAAGGTGATGATGGATGATCTGGTCGATGGCGCCATGGATTTTGTAGGGTACAGTGCAGTGTTCTTACACTGATGAAGCATTAAAGAGTTGGCACCATCTGTACTTTCAAATTCATTCTTGTGAAGATCAAATTTGTGAGCCTTCCTGGCTTAGTGGTGTTGCAGGTGAGATTGTTGGTGAAGATGGTGTGTCTGCAGGTGGTCCTAGTATAGGAAAGATATGCATCATGAGATTTTGGACCTGTTTGTTGACTTTTCTCAGAGTTTTGAGGGTTTGTACCTCTAGGGTCTAGTAAAAAGTTGAATAACTATGTACCCTAGTTAGGTTAGTTTTTGGACTCTTGCCTACGTGCAGTGAGGGATGTATATATTCTTTTTTGGAGCCTTTAGGGCTCAAAATCTAGCAATTGTAAAAAGGAAGGTTTTCTTTCTCAGAGAGCAATTTGTGGCAATTTTCTTGCCCTTTGGCTTTCTACAATTGTAATTTTCATTGATTGTTCAGATATTGGAAAGCATTCTGTGACATTTTTTATGTCCCTATGCTTTCTTGTGTGGATTATCTCTTATTGGATCAAAGTGTATGCATGTTTTCAATGATATCTCAAGTTTCTTGATTCCTCTTGCTTTCTGTAACTATGTGTGTTATTGGTTTGATCTGATTTAGATGTTTTGAGGGTATATTTCAGCCCCTAACAGTCTTGTCTCAATCCTATACCGAGCTATAAGAGTGAATGTTTGTTTGCAGGTCATGGATTGATGTCTAATCCTAAGAGTCTTATTGTTGTGAAAGAATCTTTCTCTTTCCCTGAACACCCTCTTTTGTTTGCAGACCCTTCGATGAAACACTTATGCAAGCCTATTCAGTAAGTTGTGATCTACTAGACCTAAGTCTTTCACTGGTTTCATCCCTCTATACTGAGATCCAAACCCTAGTTTCAGTGCATCACCTAGTAGGTAGTTTTCTTTCCTGTTATTTCCATTTCATGCATTCCTTCTAACCCTTTTCCCTCAAAATTTTACTTTCCTGTCTAGAAGCAAACTAAGGTGACTATCCAAGAGGAACCAGCCTAGAACCTGGAGGTCTCATCTCAGTTAGCAAAGGTCCCACAACCTTGAGATGATTCCCTTGTTATATTAGATTATCAAGACCAAGAGAGCTTGAGATTAGAGGTGCAAATTTAGTGTATAACAGGAGCTATGTACAAAATTCCACATGATACATCACTCATCTTCAATATATTACCCCCAAGGTAATGGATAAGCAAAAGAAACAAATAAGAACATCTTAAAGATATTGGAGAGAATCATGGATAATTTAGGTAGAGATTGGCATATACAAATAACCCAACCTTATGGGCTTATAGGACAAGTATCAAAATGCCAACAGGAGCTACACCATTTTCCTTAGTCTTTGGAGCAGAAGCAGTTTTACCTTTGGAGGTAGAAATTCCATCTTTAAGAGTATCCCTACATGGTTTGATAAGTGAGGAAGATTATAGAGTTGCCAAATTACAAGAACTAGAATTGCTAGATGAGAAACAACAACAAGCCTTTGATCACTTCAAAATATATCAGAAAAGAATGTCAAGGACCTATAATAAGCAAATCAAATCAAGGACATTCCAAATAGGTGACTTAGTATTGCGAGAAAATCCAAAAAATCAAGCAGAAAGAGAAAAGAAAGGAAAATGGGAAGCAAACTGGTTAGGACCTTTTGTGATCAATTCCTCTTTTAGGACAGGCACCTATAAATTAGTTGATTGTGATGGAGAAGAATTACAAGAACCTATCAATAAAATTCATCTAAAAAGGTTCTACACATGAAGCAGATGAAAGAGAATAAAGAAAAAGAGTATCATAAAATCAGATAGAGAGCATCCTATTTATTGTATATAATCATGAGAGATCCTAAAAATACCAAAGACATTCAAAAGTAGAAAAGAGCAAACAAATCAGAAATGCAAAAAAGATCAAAAACAATGAAAATTTGAGCATGAAGAAAGCCAAAAACATTCATATATGATCCTCAAAAAGATGTTGTCTTGGTGAAAACCTAGAAAATAGGTGCCTTGATGATATGGAAAAGAAAAAAATTGAAAAAAAGAGAAAATACAAAAAAATAAAAAATAAAAGAGAAAAAGTGCGTTGGTGAAAACCTAGTGATAGGCACCACTGAAAGTCCAAGTCAGACACATACCTAGTAGTCATCCTTGTAAATATTGCATTCGCTAGCATTTGTATATCTTGCATAATAAAACCTCACAGTTTCATTTGCAAGTACCTAAAGATTTTGGTCACCTAATCTACAAATTGTCCTAAGTCCAACATTGAAATCACATCAAACTAGGGGCAATCTACTCTAAAGGAGGGAGGATTCATTAAGAGAAAACTTCAATTAGACATTGAATCAATTCATCAAAACACAAGTGAAACACTCTATCAATTCCTAAGCCTAAATCCAATTTAAACCAAACATAAAACTTGATCCAAAATTTCACAAGACCTTATCTTTATCAGGATTAAAAATATGAAATGGATAGAACTACACTTGAAAGATGGATTTGAAAAATAGTGCAAAATTTTTCTAAAGTGTTGACTTGATTGATGAAATCATGTCTTTCTAGCAAGTCGATGAAAGTTTTAAACTAGACAAGCAATGATTAAAGCATGATATTTTGTTGATTTCTGAATGACTATCTTAAGATCAAAGTTTTAAAGCATGTGTTATTTTTCTAAGGATGTGATCATCAAAGAATCATCGAGGACTTGTATAAATGATGAAACTAAGATCTTTGTTTGTTTACACAAAAGGATACCTTGGATATTTTGATGTTAAATATCATAATACTAAAATTCAATTACAACATAGAATCTGACAAAATCGGTACTCGCACTCTCATGATTGACTCCAATTAGTGATAATCATACCAAAGGATGAGAAAGAAACATAAGAGTTGAAAAAGGGATTCATATCATCATAGTTGAACTAGTGATGATTGTACTAAATTCAGATATCACAAACTGCTCAATCATGAATATAAGCTCCAAATTTTTGAATAGTGACAGTTAGTTGCATGCATCTTAGATTAAATGCATTTAAAGTATTTGTCTTTCTTAGCATAAAAAAAAATTGCAAGAGGAAAGTAGAAAGGGGGTGGAGTCAAATCAAAAATCAAAGGAACATCAAAAACTATATGTGATCGAGTGTGTTGGAAATAAATAATCAAATCAAGGATGCATTGCATTAGTTTACTTGCATTTGTTAAAATAATTTTATCTTGCATTCATTTAGGACTTCTCCCTAAGTTCAATTAAGTTCACCACATTTAGCTTGCATCAATTTTCATTAAATTTAATTGCATTAGTTTGCATCATTTAATTTAAAGGTCATTAGGTGACATTGCATTAGGTTGCATTCATTTTAAAGATCTATCTCATTTAGTACTTTATTTTTAACAAACCATTCATCATTTTTAAATCCATTAAGTGTACTTACCATTGCATTCATTAGTTAATATTCATTACATCCATTAAGTCATTTCATTCAAATAGACATAAGTTCATCATTAGTTGCATATCATTTAGTTCATTCAAAAACATTGCACATTGCATCATTCATCTAAAACCATTCAATTGAAAATCTCATGGCATTTATTTCCATCATACATTATTTATCATTGCATTTACATCATTCATCCATATAATATATAACATTTAGGATCATATACATCATTAATCATTAAATATCTATATACATTCATTACATCATATAGGTCCATCACATTTTTGCATCACATTTTGCATGCCATAAATCTATTACATTCATATCCATTACATATCCATATTATCAAAATAAATACATCCATATATTCATAAGTATCATTACATCGCATTAACCATAAAATTATTACATCATCATACAATGCATTTAGGTATCATTTGCATCCATAAAACATTAAAACACCATACATCATAAATCATTGCAAATCAGTTAAATTCCATATCCCATACATTCACCTATTTCTATGTCATACATAAGATAACCATTTAAGCATACATAGAACATGTACATCCATATCATCAACTGCATCATAGAAAAGCATAAAACAAAGCATATAGGAGATAGAATCATATAGATCTGCATATCATAGAAAAACACATAAAAAAAATTAAGTCCAACACATAATGACATCACATAAAGTAAATCTATCAACTAAGTATCAAAGTCCATGGTACCATCATCATGAAACACTAGGAAATCAAAGTCCATCAAAGTCTATCAAAGTATCATGATATAAAGAGCATCAACTAGTAAAAAGGATAACAACAAAGTCCAATGTCTCGATATCAAAAATGGGATCATCATGTACATCAATGAATAAATAATCTATGTTAGCTCAAAATATAAATCAACTCCCAGAACCACTAGCACCATCAGGACCACGATCACTATCAGGAGGTCTGCTAGAACTAGCCTATAAACCATGTTGGCTCATAGAAGCCATGAAGGTCTGCATCATCAAACTCAACTAAGTAACCTATTGTCTCATTTGTAGCATCTTAGACTATAATGACCTGACATCTGAGGCTAAGGTTGGTGCAGGAGTCTATGTTGGGGCCTAGGTAGGAGGAGTCGATGGAGGAGCCATAGAAGAAGATGGAATGGAAGAAGATGGAATAGAAGAAGATGGAATGGATAAATATGGAATGAATGAAGAAGATGATGGAAGAACTGAAGAAGATGGCATCGCAAAAGAAGCAGGGGCATGTACTGAAGGAGCCTATGGTATAACCTGTGGGATAACCTGTGGAGGAGCTTTTGGAAGAAGATCCTATGTTGGTCTACCCTGTGCCTGATCTAACAAAATTTTTGTGGCCTAAGCATCAATATCAATAGCTACCTAAGCATCCACCTATCTCTGACATCAGACCCTATGACGGCCCTATCTAGATACAGGATCCATAGCAACCCAATGCAAAACTCTATCCACACCACCACCCCTAGGAGGAATAGGCATGGCAGCAATCAATGGAATCACAACACTACCTCCTGCAACCACTTGCCTACCCCATCATCCCCGATAATCTCATCTATGATGACCCCCACCTCCATCCCCATCCCCACCATCATCATTCGACTCCTCCTCAATCCTAGGCACCCGCTCTGCTGGATCTATGAACCTTGCAAAAGGGTTCCAAGCGAACCAATCTACATACTCATCTGTCATCCCCACATCTATAATATGGTCTCTCCTATCCCATGATAGGTGACCTAGCTGCTCTTCCTCCTACTGAGTCATCCTATAATCAATCTGGGGGCCCATAGTGATCACTCCACCTGAACCTGGGCATACATAGCTAAACCCTAAGGCATGCCCTATGTCTACCATACTATCATAACACTTGTAAGAAGTAGAATCTCTCAATGATATGAGGAGTGCGCCCTATCATCCATCAAGGAGAACACATAAAAGGAATCTCAAAAACATCCTCTAGCCAAGCCTCACATCCAATATAAGGTCACCATATGACCTAATCAACATCATCAATCATCCAACGCCAGTAATCCAACTTACCCAAATGGGCCTGCACTACCATGCCCTCATACATCCAGAAAAAAGGCCACCTAGGATCACAGTGATGAACAGCAATAGGCCTAGTAACTGGGATGTGCTCCCATGTCCATAACTACAGCAAAATGACTCCAAAAGATAGAGTCGTTGAATGACGATAAACAATTGAATGCATCTCATGGTATAGCTTCTCTAAAACACAAGAACCCCAATCAAACTATTAGGGCTGAGCCATCAGGTCCTCAAGAATGTACCCCCAACCGACCATGAACCCATGCCCTCAGTGAGTAGGGAGAAGGAAGCCACCAATAAGAGCACCCAAAACTATTGTAAGAACTAGGAAAGATGGGAACTGAGCCCACTGAACATGGTCATCATCAATCATTAGGTCCTAGAACACCTGCCGACAAGTTGTACCATCATAAACCTAATCGTAGAACACCAACTCTCCATGTGTAGGAATGCGGAGGATGTGGTACACATCCTCAGGAGTGATGGTCATCTCTCCCATGAGCAGGTGGAATGTGTTATGGTTAGAGTGCCACCTCTATGCCATAGTGGTAATCAATCTCTAATTCACTCGAAATTGAGGTAGGACAAGCAAGAACAATAGGCCGCATCTTCCTATATATCGGCAATCTGCACCGCTCAAATCATCGATCATGTTAAAAGGTAGAGGATACAAACCTTGAATGGCAAGTGACTTAAGCTCAGCCTGCAAAAAGAAAGTTTAAATCACATCATTTTTTAAAACAATATCTTTTGAATTATCCTAAGTCAATCAAACATTTAAAATTTATCAAACCACAATCAATTTTTCTGATTCTATTCAGAGAGGATGGAAAATTTATCATCATCCATCATCTAAATCAAGATTGACAGTCAAAAATTCAAACTAAATTGACTCAAATTGACATCCTACAACTTGCTACCAAATCAGTTACCTAAGCCAATCAACTAATTGACGAGACTGAATGATTTGGAAAACTAACTTAGTCATTGGCATTTTTTCCTAACAGGGTAAAAGCGTTATTTTAATGATTAAACGTGCTAAAAAGAAAAAGCGCAGCTAAACATATTAAAACTACAAGTAAAATTGGTAAAAGTGTTGTTCTACGGTGTAAGCGCTAAAACAACTTGTATGAGGTAAAAGAAATCTATGTACGTGTTATTTAAACATCAAAAGTGCAATTAAATTTATACGTGCTAGAGAAAATTTAAAATGCGAACTAAGCCCTAAATTCTACATGTGAACGTGCCATTAAAAATCATGGAAGTGCTATAAAAAATACGGAAGCACTGAAAGGGAGGTGTAGGTGCTATTAAAAGGATTAAAAGCGCTATTTAATTTGAAAAAAAAAAGGGATTTTTTCTAAGAATTTTTATTTTTTTTCAAACTAAATACATTTAATTAACAAAACAAGTTGTCAGAGTACATACCGGAGGTCCATAGCTAGGCGGCCATAGGTATCAACGTCCTCACTCAAACTGGTGCTCCCGAATCAAGATAACCATGATGACTTAGCTTAGAGAAGTCAGAGAGAAAATTCAAATAGCAAAGTGAAAATGACTTTTTACCCCTATATATAGGCCATTTTGACCTAAAAATGGCATCTTTGACTAGAAAATGACTAGGGCCCTAAATTTTTCACCAATTCTGCTAAATCAGGGGCATTTTTCATCAAATGAACGCAAATTCAATATCGGAAATGAAATCAAAATTCATTATAAATTGACCTACTTGACGCAAAACTGACCTAAACTGTCATATTTTTCAACTGCCTATCAAATTTCATTTCATTTCTAAGGGGGCATACACTCAGATAATCAGAAACAATGACAGTATCATCGAATCTGGAGCACAACCATCAAATCAGAGTATAATCTTTTATCAAAAAAAAAATTTCTTATCAATCAAAAGGGGCATTAAACATCAAATCAGATCAAATCAAATATCATATCAAGCATTTCATCATCAAATCGACCATCAAGACATCAAATCCAATCAAACTTCGTTAGAATCTACATCTTATACTGAATATCGCAATCGACCATCAATGGAATTAGGACCTCATATCAGTTGAATCAAGACATTCTTTGAATGGACACACTTCACATGTCAAATCAAAGAGGGGCATTTTTAATCACCAAAAATTGGACAAGATATTTTAAGTGAGAAATCAAGGCAAAAATCAATGCAAATCAATCGTATCAATGTAATTAAATAAAAAAAAAGTTAAAATCAAAGCAAGATTTGCAATCAAGCTAATAATTTAAATTAATTGAAAATCAAAAGTCATTAATGTTGGAAAGTTGACTACACTCTTGTATATGACTAGATTTAGTGTTTTCATTATGGAAACAAAGTCATATAGTGTTTTGGAGTCAGTGCACATTATCAGAAGATTAGAATTTGGTGAAGTATAGTAGACTAGATAGTTAACAAAGCACCAGTAGATCAGAGCATCAGCCCACATGTGTATGATAGAGTTATGGTATGCACCCTAGAAGATAAGTTGGTAAGAGTGTATTCATGCTAAGTCTAAAAGTGCATGATCAAAAGATACAGTATGGTGAAGATACAAATAGTTGAAGTAGCACAGATAGTGAATGCCAGAATAGAATAGAGTATGCAGCTAACTGTTGGTAATTTGATTAGCGATGATATTATTGTTTTGTAAAGGCTATGTGCCTATTGTAATTAAGTTGTAGACATGTAATTGTGTTTGTTTGTAAACATGATTGAGCCAATTCTCTTGGAAGCGTTGTATGTAATCAGTTATAGGCCGACCTAGTTAATTGTTTTGTTAAGCGCATATAAATATTAGATGCACCCTTGTAATAAGGTATGGAAGTGCATATAGAGATAAGATAAGCAGAGAAAAAATGTGCAAAGAGTAGTAAGAATGTATTAGAGCTTTGCAAGAGGTCAAAGCATCAGCGCATCAAAGGAACTGATCAGACAAGTAGTGTCACAGCACCAGTTCATCTAGCAGATATAGTGTGTATCTAAGATCAAAAGTTTTTAGCCTTCACCACTTGAGCAATGAACTCTAAGATAGTGTGTCCCCACCCCTAACAGGGTTATTGATGTAGCAGTGGCAAGAGGAAGCTTTCAAATGGTGACAATTAGTTGAGTTCCAAGGTCTTCACAACCAAGGTGATAGGGTCAAGTGCTCAATACTTATCACAAGTATCCAAAAGGACTAGGAGGAATCTTATCACAACCCCAACTATCTAAGGTAACCTAATCACTAGGCTTACCAAAGTCCTAAGCACCCAAAACCAAGAATTCACTAAGAGGTCTCCTTAACTCAATGAGTAATCAAACCCCATGAAATGACTTATAGGACTAGGGGTGACCTACAATCACTGTTATGGCCTATTTAGGTCCAATTCTTCTAGTTCCAATGGTTCTTTCATCCAAAAGCAACCCATAGTACTAAGTTGTTTCATTAACTAGGGATTTGGCTTGTAGCCTTTCCAAACTAGTATTTTGAATCTAGATCAAAATCATTCCAAACAAAGTATGAATTAGGTTGAGTATCCTAACACCCTTTTGGGACTTATGGAACATATCCAAGCACTAGGACTTGAAGCCAAATGGAGGTCATTGATTTATCCAAATTTAGGACAGGGCTAATAGGCCTAATTAGGTTTGGTTTGCACTACAAGTGCCTCTTCCTCCAAGCCAATGTCAAGATCAATGATGGGAACCTTTGAGGGTATGTATAAGGGCTCCCAATCTAGAATCTTGGGTCTTGATGAATCCCCAACCGGATTTTATCATGACTATCCTAAGTCACTGGTAGGTGCACATATGGGCCTGTACACCTAGGGCTTTGTGGAAATCACACCTCCCTACAGAACTCCACCTCTAACCTGCATTTTCTAAAAGCACATAAACAAAGGTTGGATTCCACCAAGGGGCATCAAATACCCATGGTGGAATTGGGTCAAAAGGTCAAGCCCTATTGGAAACCTACTAGAAACCCTCAATCTGGGCAAGAAAACAAGAAACTTTGATAACTTCTAATCTAGGATAAGTTAGATCATGAAGCCTACTGCATTTTAAAGTGGATTGGATACACAAACTTCTAAACTCAAAAAATCATGCACATCAGTCTGTACCTGTCTATATTAGGGCACTGTTCTCAAGGATTGTAGAGAAATGGTTGATATTTTATTGATAAATTGCCAAATTACATCTTCATAGCCTACCACCTGCCTATAAGGGCTTATGTAGGCACTCCCAATGGTTACATAACTTGTTTGAACCAGCTAATCATTTGAGATTTGTGTTTAGTGTTAGGGATTTTTCTTGTAGGACATAAAATGGTACTTGAACTTGTTTTTCTTGAGACTGATTCCCACAAGAGAAAGACCTAATTGCTAAGGATTGGATAAGATCCTCCTTCATTTTTGAGCTCCATGGACTCAGGTAGGTATTACCTTTTAATGATGATTATCTTTGCAATATTCTTATGAGTGGACACTGATCAGCTTCTAGTCTTCTTAATGCATAAACTTATAGAACACTTTGCATATGACTGTAATCACTTTAATGCAAACTTCAACCAGACAAAGTGTGACTATAAGTGAAGAAATAATTAGTGCTTTAAGGATTCTCATCCTTCTTCCTTTAAAGGAGGGACAACTTAATATGATTCTCTCTTTGCAGAATCAGGAAATATGAACTAAATGCCATGGGCATAGTCCATTCTATCAAGTGCAATAAACATAAAAATAGAAAGGTATTGACGAATAATGTGAATGTTTCAAATTTTTCTCTAAGATCAATGAAAGGTACAACTTATGAGAAACAAATACCAAACCAGTGCCTAATCCTAAGGGCAACAGAGTCACAATGCAAATCAATAAGTAAACCCTAAAAGAAACACAACAGTATGCCTTACACACCACTACAACTCCAAATAGGTTGCTTACAAACTATTATGTTAACCAAATATTGTTATCATCAAAGATCCATACAAATATATTTACTCTCCAAGATGAAATATAAGCACATTTAATTATTTCCTTGAAAGAAGCTCATAAAACAGTCAAGCAGGTTGCCTTACAACTTAGTATATTTCAAATGCCTAACATGAAAAACATACAAGAGTAAAATACACAAGCAAAGAGACAAAAACAATATATGGCAGAATTTGCAGTGTATTTGTATTAAAATCAACTTTCTACTTACATTCACAATTCCATTACTCAGAAGACCAAACACAAAGCTTGGTGATCTACTTCTAAGCAATCTGGTTCTATTTTCTATATCTTTCAATCTCTCTCCTTTTTCTACCAACCAGACTTTACAAAATGAGCTTTTAACTCTTTATAGCCTTCTCACAACCACCTTGGAATTCCCTCATTAATGGGAGTGCAACAAGCTTCAGGTGGTTGGAAAACCTAACTCCTATTAAAACATAAAAATACAACAAAATATATAACCAACCCGCAGGTGGTGAAAGGACAAGACTCTTTCGGATCATGGTACATCTTTGGCTGCTCAAAAACTGACACCCTCAACTGCAAATATTTATGATAGCTCCTTGATTTCAATGAGACATGGTGACTACCATTTCAAGCTAACTTACACCATTCTTGAATGATAGCTTATCAAACTTGTATTCCTTGGATCAAGTGTCAAGTGTGTCAGATGTCCTTTTCAATCTTCATTCAAAATATCCAAATCAACTACGGCAAATCTAGCCTTTTTGGGCTTTGTCTTTTCATCCCATGCAGTCACTTGTTCCTTTGATGGCCAATTAAAACCTTGGACAAGTTGTAGTTGGGCTTTTTGTCTCTCCCATCTGGCATCTATAATTGCCTTAACATCTGACACAAACTTGGTGAGGTCAACCCTTGCTTTGATGGCTTCATCTAAGGCCTTATTGAAGCTCTCTAAATCAACAATATTATTCTCACCTAAAAATGCCTCTTTCCTAGGTAGTAGAAGATCAACATCTGATCTCCAGTTATCAAGGCTCTTCACTATCCCATCTGTACTTAAAATTAAGGGGATGAATCTATTGGTACAGGAGCTAAGCATGGCTATCTTACCCTCAATCAAATTTCCCTTACCCTTGAAAAGAGGTAAAATGGCTTTAATTCTATCAATCTCCTCACCAACTCCTACAACTATCTCTAGTATGTCACTCCCCATAGATTGAGCAAAAACCAATCTCTCAAAAAGTGGTGCCCTGACAGACCACACTGTATGAAACTCACTCAAAATCTACACATAATTGTTGACCTCCTTTTGCAATTCTGGCAATTTTCCATAAGCATTATAAACTAGGTCAAATTTATCCTTGATTGTGTTCAATATGTGCTACAAAACACTCAGAAGGGCCTACAATGCTACCTCATTCTTTTCATCATTGATCTTTTTCAATTCTGCTTTCACCTCCTCATCTATCATTCCTTGTGCCTCTATTGCCACTGGCTGTTCAAGAGGTGCAGGGGCTACTACAGGGGTATTTATAATTTGCAATTGTAGTTCTTCCACCTATTTCTCTAATGTTGTGACCTTTATTATCTGCAAGTCCCTATCCTTCACTAGGGCATTGTAATCCTCCAAGAGGTTGCCATATCTCTCTGACAGCTATTTAGTTTTATCCTCATTTAATCTTGCAAATTGAGTCAGTACCTGAGAGATTTCCAGGTCCCCTGTATTGTGGATTGACCACACTATTTTGTCTCCCTCCATTTGTTCTTTTACATTCAAAATTTGTGGTTTCTTGTCTTTTGGATATAGACTCCACATGGCCAAGGCCTGATTTTTTGGGCTATACCCAAATCCTCTTATTATATCCCCTACTTGGGTTTCAGAAGACAAAGTGACATCTTCTTGTCTCTTTATTTGATCTATTATGAAGTCAGTATACAAACTCCACCCCAACACAAGCAACATATCACTTTTTCTCACTAATTCCCTGGCCTCATCTGGAGTAAGATTTTCCTCCTCAGGGTCATATTCTTTCAATTGTTGTAATGCCTCATCTGGAACTTGACCCTCCTTAGTTATTTGTACACTTGAAGCCACCTATTGCTACTTATGCCATAACAAGAAACTTTTGAATTCCTCAAAATTCACAAAATTATCATCCTTCATGAAGGCACCTTGCTCAATTAATCTTTCATCTTGGCCTAAGGCCAGAGGCAACTCCACATCTTGTGTCTCATACCTCCTTTGCCTCTTTGCTTCTCTCACTGCCTTCCTGATCTCATGATCATGGAAACTAGTTCTAGGATAAAGAGCACTTACCCTATCTCCCTTCTTCCTCTTTGAAGGCTCTCTAATCATTAATTTCTACTTTTTTCTCTGAGGCTCTGTAGCATCCTCTGAACTAGGCAATTGTGTCAAGTCAACATTTTCTTGTTCTCCTTCTTGCCCTTCAACCAGTGGTTGTTCATTTGTGGGTGGGCTATACACTGGATAGCCACCATCACTGTCATCATCATAACTTGACTTAGAATGGGCCTTTTTTCCCTGATTTGTCTTGTCAATCTGGTCCTCCATAGACCTCATTAGAGCTTGAAATTGAGCCATCATCTGCTCCAATCTCTGTAGGTATGGCAAGTTTGGAAAGAAACCTCCAAACACAAGCCCTTTTCTCTTCATTTGTTTTTCAACATTATACAAAGTGCATAGTTGATCAATTCGCCTTTCTACTTCATGATCCTCAATGATATTCCTAATGATATCCTCCTCAGGATATTCTTCATGCTACTTGTTGAAAGGGAGGCTAGGGGCATAATAATGCCTAGTGGCTGCCATGAAATCCTCTGTATCAACATATCTATAAGAAGCTACAAACATGTGGTAGCGCTCTAGCCAGTCATTCACTTTATTGAGGGCTCCCTTCCCAATTGTAAGATAATGCACTCTGAAGTGCCTTGGAGTAAAAGTTCTCTTCCTATGGGGGACAAGGTGTTCCTTATCTGTTAACATTAGTTGCCAAATGAACTCAAGGAAGGCAACTCTAGGAGGAACATAGTATGGTAGAATATGGGGAGGCTGGGGGCATCCATAGACTTTGATCATTATGTAACCCCCTTGACAATAGATATCTCCCCAGTTGTGGTGCTTGGTCCATTTATCCAAAGATTGATCTGGTCTTATTACTTGCAGGACCTTAGTGGACAACCTTGTGCAATTCACTCCCATACTCCAGAGAATAGGATACACAATCCAATTTTCAAAAGCGTTGAAGTCACACATGGGATAGGAAGGACTCCAGACTCCTAACCAAAACTGTACAGGGTTAGGCCCTCCATTCCATGTCATCTGAGGCTTAAGGTCAGCCAGGATTATTAAATTGTAATTGTGATACACAATTAGGTGCATCAACAAGGAATAGTGCATGAATCTAGGGGTGGTGCCTGGAGCAAGATTTTTCAAAGATATTAAACCCTCATGCATTTTATTTATTACATACCCTATATAATCATACCCTCTATTCACCAGACAGCTCTAAGAATCCAGCACTAACATTAGAATGTCTGACATGATTCTCTCTAGGCCAGCATCAATCCCCAAGACTTGGCATATCCCGTATGTGATATATTTCATGTATAATTTTAGGTCCTTGTATTGATAGGGTGTTGCCCCAGCCATAGTTGCTATGTAGTTTCTATTTTCTCTAGGCATGTGATTCTAAATCTCCTTTGAACTAGCACAGCCTCTCTGATATATCTGTTTTCCTAAGCCTGTAAGTTGATTTCCATGGCCATCAGAATGTGAATACCGAATGCATTCATAAAAGAATTCCTATCCAAAGTGACCAGGGGGGAGCCATCCTCTTTTCTAATGGTCTTTGAGAGAGGATCATACCTCTGAGAGAGCATGAGGAGCAAGTCCACATCTAGAAAAACCTCTGGAACAATTAACTTGGTCAACCCTGAAGTCCAAGGGTTTGACACTGGTATGACACTATCATGATTCTTATAAAAGTATGTAAACAAGCACATGCATGTGACCTCGGGAAGCTTAGCATCTCTACAATAAGCCAAGTCATCAACAAAGATGTCATCCATAACCTTTTTGTTCTGAGATGAACTAGGTAGAAGGGTGAGAAACTCATCTGAAAAACTCTCCTTTACTTTCTCTTTGGACCCCCAACTGTTGGAAGCTCTGCTTGCTGTCACCTAACTCATCCTGACCGCAACTCTGGAAATTCTTCTACAAATTCACTGATCATGCTGCAAGTCTGGAAAGCTCAGAAAACCTAGCGCTCATTACTTCCTCAATAATCTTTGTAACTCTCAAATGAGCCGCCTCTAGTTGTTTTAACCTGTAGCATTGAATGTGCCACCATGTCTGACATCTCCAGCCAACAAAAGGTCACTTCTGCCATTACTTCAACACGCACAGGGTTTCAATTTACTAGCCGTAGATGAAAAATTTTCAAATTTGAACATTCCACGATCTGGTGACTGAAGAAAAAGACACATAGTCATTTTACAAATTTGGCACTTCAAAAAGGTATTCCGAGATCTAGTGACTAAGAGGAAATCTCGTAGTCGCAGAACACTTTTGACTTTTCAAAATTCATTCTGAGATCTGGTGACCCGGCCATCTAGAGACTTGGCAAAAAAGAGCTTCGCTAAATCTCACAATATTCTACTTAACTAGGGTTTGTTAGGAATGAATGCAAAGTGTTTTGGTAGTCATTCTATAGCAGTTGTTGTTGCATTCATGACTTGGATTGTCATTGATGTCAACACAGTGATATTCTGGATATTAGCAAGAAAGTAGGTACAATTTTATTTTGCACACATGTTGTATTGTAGATTGGCTGTTGCACAGTTGATGGTATGTTCTTTGGTGTGTTATTAACCTATGGTTAACAGTGCAAAAAGAAATTCATTCATTTGTAAGAGTTATGAGCATTTTGGTGAAAGCGGTGTTTAGACAGTGTTTCTGTGTAGCGATGTTCAAAAATTGGAGGATATCTCTTAGCTGGGATGGAATCTGATTTTGCATAGTTAAAGGGATGTTGGAGACTCATTAATGGTGATGTGGTTCATAGCACAAACTTTGAGGACATGTTTGGAGAAAGTTACAGTAACTGGAAGCTGACAGTTTTATGTGAATTCTGTGTGTAGCGTGTAGAATTTATTATTTTGTAATTGAGGACTGACTCATTTGTAATTATTTGAGTTTGGTATATAAGAAGGAATTTTTTCCTTATTGTAATGTGTACTATGAAGATTGAGATGTGAATATATGCATGAACTAAAGAAAAGAGCTAATTCAGTGATGAAGGAAGACTTGTGAGTACAGAGATCTGGAATTGTGATCTTGTGTAGTAGAGAGTGCAGTTTTGGCATAGTGTGAAGGAGGTAATATATTTCATATTATTCTGTTGAATAATTCTAAAGATCTTTTGGATAGTGGGTTCAGAGATCTTGCCTTGAAGCTATTTGGGAAGTGGGTCCTTTTGTCTTCCATAAACTCTTAACTAGGTTAGAATCTTTTAACAGGGATTCAAAATCTCCTAATAGGGATTTATATGTACTGAATGTATTTCATAAGACTCCTAACAGGGTCCATCCTCTAACAAGGAACTTTCATATTAGTACATCATTTTGTGGGCATCATTCCCACCGGGTTTTACTCTTTTCAAGAGGTTCCCTAGTTAACATATCTTGTGTTATTGTGCAATTGTGTATGATTATCTTTCTATGGTTGATCAGTACATTGATTATATTGTTTAAAGCTATTGAATGGATAAAATATCTGATAACTGATTCACCCCCCCTTCTTAGTTATCTTGGGGATCTTTACTTTCTAACAGGGTTTAATCCTGAGATCACACGATTGAGGCATTCTCCAATTTGTGAGAGTATTTCTTCACTTTGGGTTAAGACTAGAGATCAAGTGCCATCCACATGATCAAAAATCATCGATGGCTCTCAATAAATCCAACAATCCTGTCACCTAACCACCACATTCAGAGATCTAGCGACAACTGCGTCACAAAAAAACTAACCGCTAGAGAGATAGCCATCAATCATAAGGAGATCATGCAACCAACAGAACTCACAATCACCGAACAAAAAGACAAACCACTAGATCATTATGAGATCTAGAGAAAACCACCAAGGAAGACCGCTATTCCATCTCAAGATTCAGCAACCCAAAAGAAAACTCATGATCATCGAATAAAAGGCCACTTAGATAAATCATTGAGAGATCTCCCAACCATAGGAAAAACCAATTTGGAGATTACGTGACTATAGTCCCTTAGTGAAAAATCAAATATAGCAGTCGCTAGATCTCAAGATTATCATTTTGAGATTTGGAGACTAAAGGGGAAACGCTAAGTTGTTAGATGCTAAGGAATATTCCAAGAGACTAACGAGATCGGGCGACAAAGGCTTTCAGGCTTTCACTAGACAAATGGGAATATTCCTAAACCTTAAGGAGACTCGGTGACTAAGAGGAAAATAGAAGTGCACATGCAAAGTTAAGACTTAAGTCATCCGATAAAGTAACAGAGAATTAGAATGCTGACGACCAAAACTAGGGTTTTTATGATTTTTCAAAGGCAATTAGACCTAGCAAACCCTAAAGACTGCAAATTTTTCAAGATCATCCATAAAATTAGGGAAAAAAATAAAAGATGAGATTTCTAACCAACATTTAGCATGTTTGACAACTTTTAAGAAAGTTGCTCGAAAGTTGCATGACAACTTTTAAAGCAACTTTTGCCTAATTTGCAAAATTGCAAATCTAAAGACCAAACTTGGTCCTAGCCTTAAGCTAATGATCCAACATGGATCTAAAACCTTAAAAACATGAAAAATCCTAAGATCCTATGATTTTTAGGCCCATTGACCATTTTGACCATAGTTAGCCAGGGGCTTATAATTGTGCCAACCCTAGTACTAGGCCTTACAACTTGGTCTACGTGCCTGACTAATAACTTCTAAACTAAGTAGAGAGTTTAGGACTCTTAGGTGCATTGTTTGATGAGTTTAGAGTAGGTGCTCCTACACCATTTATTGTAAAAGACTCCTAATAGGGTCTGAACCTTGACAAGGTCACTGTACTAAAAGCATTGTAAAGAACAACTCGTAATAGGGTTGCAGATCTTCTAACAAGGATCATAAGTCACTAGTGCAGTTCTTAGTGGGTGTCAATTCCCACCGGGGTTTTTACCTATTTGGGTTTCCTCATAACCATATTGGTGTAATGTGTTGTGTTTATGTATTTTTTTTATGTTGATGTTCAATTCAGTACTTAAGCATTCAAGTTAAGTTTCAAGAGTAAATTGAAAAGATTAAATATAGTGAACACTGATTCACCCCCCCCCCCCCCTCTTAGTGTTCCCATTCCTAACAATTGGTATCAAAGCTCTGGTCCTCTGAAGAGAAGTTTAACCACTTAGGAAGATCAATGGGTTCAGAAGAAGTAAAACATCTAAAGAATAATCTTATGGAAGCTCTTGAAGACCTTGATAGATCTGAGAAAGAAGTTGAAGAACTAAAATTGAAAGTCAGTAGCACACAAGTATTCATCAAGAAACTGAGACAAGATTTGAAGGATTTTATAAACAATGATTTGGGAAAAATGGTTAAGAAGCTAAATGAGGAGAACACATCTTTACAAGATAAGATTGAAGAGTTGGATGAAAAGCTAACTAACAATCAAGAAGTTTATGATGAACAGATCAAAGAGAACCTTCAACTAAATGAAGAATTGAGGCAAGAAAACATGGAAATCTTGGAGCTAAGAAACAACAAAGAAAATATAGAATCTGAATTGATTGAAGCAAAGAATCACATTGATAAATTACACACAAGTAAGGATCTGATTGAATCTCAATTATATGCTCAGAAGCTTAAAGGAGATACCAGCGGCATTAGATTCAATGAAGCACAAAATTAGATTGACAACATGTGAACAAGAATGAAAGCACCAGAAGACACCACAGATGCCAAGAAGACTAAAAATCAGACTAAAGACAATACTGAACCATCTAAAGATGAGCACACTACCTGATTGATTGCAGAATGAAAGTTGGAAATTCTTAGTCAAATTCTAGTTTACGCGGCAAGCATTAATGGCAGAATTTTCACTTTAAATTACATAGAGACTTGCAAATCACTCATTGCATTCGAGTTAGAGTGATTGGAGATCACAAAATCCCTAGTAGTTGATTGTGAAGTATTGAAGTTTGATTCACTAGCGAAAGAGTGTGATTGATTGGTTGCGAAGCCCTAATCTGTCACGACAATTCAAAAGTTCTTGAAAACTGATTTGAAGCAAGAAAACAAGTAAGTTATGGCTACACCTATTTTGTTTGATATTGTGGAGAGGAAAAGATATGTTTTCAAGAGACACCCTTTTAAGTCTACCCTAGATGACCTAGAAGGTGCATTCTCAAGAACCCCTATGGGTGTCATGCATGTTGAAGACATCTGAACATACATTTACTGCAAGAAAGAACCAGTTGGACTTGATAGGATTAGAGCGCACATTGAACTGGAAAACCATCCCATAGTTGAATATGCTATGGTGTATGAGTTTTATGAGTCTGAATGGATCAAGATATTGCTTAGTAGGATTCATGATGACCTATTCTGGATAGGTGAAGTGCTAGTAAGAATCACAAGAGACCTTATTCATGAAATGATAGGCCTTTCAAGGACATGCACCATTCTTCCAATAGCCAAGGATGGGAGGAAACTAGTAGAATAGGCATGTAAGTCAAGAAGTGATAGGTACAGAATGACAATTGAGCCTGTAGAGGAGAAAGACATCAAATTGATGTCTATGATATTAGGTTATAGGTTTTAGCACACCAATAGGGTGAATAGTGTGTCTGCGGCCACTATTCTTGCTGCAATTAGACTTGTGAGATAAAATGGAGAGTTCAATCTATGTGAGATATTGCACACATAACTAATTGATAACATTAGAGCCATTAAACATGATAAGACCAAAATATTCAAGTTTGGGTCTTTGATTATCTACATGTACTTCCACATACTTGGAAAGGTCTCAGATTTGTATTTAGATAGAAGTATGCCCATAATGCCTCAAATATATTTTAAGGCATCTACTGATAGCTCATTGAAGGACTACATGGAGTTGGAATTAAAGACATTCAGAATCAAAATGTAGATGAGGTACAGGATACCAAAAAGAATTGTAGAGAAATACAAAGACAACATTTGCTTTATGGTAGAAATTGATATAACATGTATGGAAGATGTTGAACCTAGAACAAAGTGGATCCATCCACTTAGATATGAATTTGAGGAACCAATCTTGGAAGCATAGGCACAAGTACTACTTTCAACACCTAAGGACCCTAATGAACCTAGGTGGGGTACTTATGAAGAAAAGACAAGGGAATTTTATGCAGTTTTGAATATCACAGCAACTAAGAGGAAAGCCTCTAAGATTACATCTGAGATACGCAAAATTCATGGTGTAACATAGGAAGACCTTGATAAAGCAAGGGAAGAAAAGATAGCATTAGAGATTGATAGCGCATCCATAATGGAAGCCAAAACTGATGATCCTAAACTAAAGAAAGTCAAGATTGAGAAGATTGATGATCCCAAGGATAAACAAGATAAAATTGATGATATCAATCCTACACCCATTGTTATAGTTGATATTGATTCTATAGATGCATCTCCTAAGATTCCTAAGAGGAGAAAAAAAACTGCCATAAGCCACCCTTCAGCTAGAGCCACAAGAAGCAGAGTGAAAAATGTGCAGCCACCTCTGGAGGTAGGATTCCTACCTAATCTTCAAGTGTTAAGGGCCAGAGTAGTAGAAGAAGGAAGGCTAGATCAGATAGCCAAGTTCTATGATAGATATCATGAAATTGATAAGTCTAAGATTCATGAGATGTTGATCAAGCACATGATAAAATTCAAAAAGACAGTTCTTGAAATGAAGACAGTCATTCTAGATAAGGTATGGGAGATTTTGGATACCTTAAAGAGACAAGCCACTAAAGAGGACTTCAAAATCAGGGAACAAACATTGGATGACAATCTTCCACTATGTTATGTTGAAGAAAAGATGCTACTGTTGAATTTGGTGAAGCTGCACCTAAAAACAAAGATGAGAACACTACACATTATGAACAAAGACTATGACTTGATAAAAAAGGAGACAAAAAAAGCCTTTGAGAAGGTATTCTTAGAGTAGCACATGTGACCTCCATCTTTGCACATCACTCAAGCATATAGTGAGCAAGAAAAAGTAGCAGAGACCACCAATGTACTAGTAACAGGTCCTCAGGATTCAGTACCTACAATGGAAACACCTACAGAGGCAGAAAACTCTGCGCCCATGACTGAGACACAAAAGGATAATACAATCTTCATTGATAATGTAGAGATAGCCATAGCAGCCACAAATAAAGATTTGGATAAGTTTGAGGAAGCCTTTGTGAGCACACAAGAGGCTGAAACTCTATGCGGTGACAATTCACCCAAGCTACAAGAAGAAGTACTAATGGAAGATCTAACAGGTGAAGAAGAAGAGAAGGAGACATAAAAAGAGGAAGAAAAGGTAAAGAGGAGAAAGGAGAACAAGAGGTAAAAGGAATTGAACCAAAAGATGAATCATCTATTGAAAAGACAATTAGAGTAAAGCAAGAAGTGATAGATAACAATCCTATCACTCTCTTACCCTTAGTATCATTATTGTCAAGTTTGACACCAGACACCACTAGCTTGGACTCTTGAGGAGAAGAAGACCAGATTAAGATCAGTGTCCTAGCTATGGAGAAAGAAAAAGAGAAGAAGGTAATGAGGAACCCTGTGTTTGTTGAATCAGTCAACATTCTAAATAGCCTATTACCTTCAGACAAGAAAGTGTCTAAGGTTCATACATTTGATGATGTTAGCACCATTCTTACAACCTTCAAGACTAACTTTTCTAGATTGGAAGAATCTACATCCCAAGTTGTAGAAGTAAAATATATGAATAAAATATTGAGTGAAATAACTAGAAACATTACACTTGACCTCATCTCATTAAAGATTGTTCAAGCATCCTTGAAGGAGTTCACAGCTAAGGGAAGGAAGATCAGTGCTGATTGTATGAACCAGGGTAAGCTGACTGGTGATCAATACAAGAAAATTTAGGAGGAAGAGGCCATGATAGATCAAGTCATAAAATTAGTAGAAGATCCCACTTTAGACATTAACATGTGTAACAATGTATATCAGGGACAAGTGGACAAGATAGACAAGGTTGAGAAAGAGATGTCTAAGATAAGGGCAAGGCAAACACAGCTCAGGAATGCTCTTGTGCCCTCTCTAGATATACTAAATCAGAACATCAAGGAGATCAATGCCACTATGGTGACATATGATCAAGGTTTGAGTATAGACTTGGAGAAGATGGAGAAGCTACAATATGCCTTATGCACCCATCTATAGATTATTAATGCATTGATTGCATTTTGGAAACAAGAGATCCAGAACCTGCAAATTGCTTATCTGGATGTACTTTCTTTGTAAGTACTTGTAGATACATTTTTGGAGCACCTTTTTCATTAATGTCAAAGGGGGATTATTGTATAGAATATGGAGTCTTATATATATGTAAATAAGATGCATAGTAAAGAGTATAAGGGAGATATAAGTTAAAGTATGTTAAAGAGTTTTTGTATAAGGGTACAGTTAGTAACTTTTCCATATTCCTTTGTTGCCATTAATGAAAAATGGGGAGATTGTTGGAAATTTGACTACACTATTGTATATGACTATATTTAGTGTTTTCATTATGGAAACAAAGTCATATATTTTTTTGGATTCAGTGCACATTATCAGAAGATTAGAATTTGGTTAAGTCTAGTAGACTGAATAGTTAACAGAGCACCAGTAGATCAGAGCATCAACGCACATGTGTATGAAAGAGTTGTGGTATGCACCCTAGAAGATAATTTGGTAAGAGTGTATTCATTCTAAGTTTAAAAGCTCATGATCAGAAGATACAGTATGGTAAAGATACAAACAATTGAAGTAGCACAGACAGTGAAAGCCAAAACATAACAAAGTATGTAGCCGACTGTTGGTAATTTGATTAGTGATGATATTATTATTTTTTAAAGGCTATTCACCTATTGTAATTAAGTTTTAGACATGTAATTATGTTTTTTTGTAAACACTCTTGAGCCAATTCTCTTGGAAGCATTGTATGTAATCGGTTATAGGCCGACCTAGTTAATTGTTTTGTTAAGTGCATATAAATATTAGATGCACCCTTGTAATAAGGTATGGAAGTGGATATAGAGATAAGATAAGTAGAGAAAAAATGTGTGAAGATTAGTAATAATTTATTAGAGCTTTGCAAGAGGTCAAAGCATCAGTGCATCAAAGGAACTGATCAGACAAGCAGTGTCACAACACCAGTTCATTCGTCAGATATAGTGTGTATCTGAGATTAGAAGGTTGTAGCCTTCACCACTTGAGTAGTGAGCTCTAGGATAGTGTGTCCCCACCCCTAATAGGGTTATTATAAAAGAGTCCTAACAAGGTCTAACCCTTGACAAGGTCACTGTACTAAAAGCATTGTAAAGAACAACTCCTAACAGGGTCGCAGATCTTCTAACAAGGATCATAAGACACTAGTGTAGTTCTTAGTGGGTGTCAATTCCCACCAGATTTTTTACCTATTTTGGTTTCCTCGTAACCATATTGGTGTTATGTGTTGTGTTTATGTATCTTGTTTATGTTGATGTTCAATTCAGTACTTAAGAATTCAAGTTAAGTTTCAATAGTAAAGTAAAAAGATTAAATATAGTGAACACTGATTCACCCCCCCCCCCCCCCCCTCTCAGTGTTCCCATTCCTAACAATTAAATCAATTTGAATCAAATAAATCATGATTAACCAACCAATCAATTATGTAATTAATCTAATTAATTACATAGTTCAATTTAAATCAAATCAACCCATTTAAGGGGTACACATGGTTAAACAAATTAAATAAATTCAATTAATAAATTCCTATTTTCTCTCAACCACCAAATGGGAGGAAAATGAATCAACCAATAGGAATTGAGGACCAAGCTCACATGGATCAAGCCTAAATTGAATCTCAATCACTCACTTGGAGGATGCATCTTGTCCACTCATTTTGTCTTCTTGTCCCAAGATTTGAGGACAAAATATTTAAATGGTCTCCAAAGGCGAAACCATGGACTTAACCCTCACCTAACCTTGATCAACTCAACTACACCCCCTATCCTTTCCAAAATCTATAAAATAAAGGCATAATTCAATCAATAATCATCCACAAAATCTAAGAATAACATCAAACCTCTTTCAATTTATAGCTAGAAAGGCAAATTTAGAGTTAACTAAGCTTAATTTCAATTTGGAATTGAATGTTTAGTTTTCTTATCATTTAATTCTCATTTTAGGACTATCACTAATGGAAGCTTTTTGAGAGCTTTGCATTAGCATCCCTAAATAGAGATCCATAGAGTGCTTAATTGTCAATTCTTTGCTTAATTATATTGCTATTTGTGGTAATTTAGTTGTTATTTGAGTTATTGATGATACTAACTCTATGAAGGTACTTTTTCTAGTACACATGGCTTAGACTTTCAATGGCACCTATTTACTAGGTTTTCACTGATTGAATGAATTTTCTCTCTTTCTATTTTTCAAGCTTTTTCCTTTTTTTTCTACCAAGGTGCCTATTTGCTAGGTTTTCACCAAAGGCAATTTTCTCTTTTCTTGATTTTTTTATATTTTCTCTTTTTTCAATTTTTTTGTTTCCATATCATCAAGGTGCCTATTTTCCAAGTTTTCACCAAGAAAACATCTTTTTGAGGATCATTTCTGAATATTTTTAGCTTTCTTCAGGCTCAATTTTCCACTATTTTTTATCTTTTCTGATTTGTTTTCTCTTTTCTTCTTTTCAATGTTTTTGAAATTTTTAGGATCTCTTTTGATTATGTACAATAAATAGGATTCTCTTCCATCTGATTTCTCTAATACTCTTTTATCCCTTTCATCTGCTTCATGTGTAGAACCTCTTCAGGTGTATATTATTGATAGGTTCTTGCAACTCTTCTCCTTCACAATCAACTAGTTTATAGGTGCCTATCCCAAAAGATGAAGTGATCACAAAAGGTCCTAACCAATTTTCTTCCCATTTTCCTTTCTTTTTTCTTTCTGCTTGATTTTTGGGATTTTCTCGCAACACTAGGTCACCTATTTGGAATGTCCTCAATTTGATATGTCTATTATAGTTCCTTGACATTCAATTTTGATACACTTTTAATTGGTCAAAATCTTGTTGTTTTCTTTCATCTAGAAGCTCAAATTCATGCAACCTAGCAACTCTATAGTATTCTTCACTTGATAACCCATGCAATGAGACTCTTAAAGATGGAATTTTGACCTCTAAAGGTAAAACTGCTTCTTCTCCATAAACTAGGGAAAAATGTGTAGCTCTGGTTGGCATTATGATACTTGTCCTATAAGCCCAGAGAATAGGGTTTATTTGAATGTTCCAATATCTACCTAAATTATCCACTATTCTCTTCAATATTTTTAAGATGTTCTTGTTTATAGCTTTTGCATGTCCATTACCTTGTGGGTAGTATATTGAAGATGAGTGGTGTACCACATGAAATTTTGTACATAGTTCTTTCAAGTCCTTGTTCTTGAAATGTTTTGCATTATCTATTATGATGGCATGAGGAACACCATATCTACAAATTATGTGATTTAATATGAATAAGGATATTTTCTTTCCTGTGGTGGTGGATAAGGGTATAGCTTCCACCCATTCAGTAAAATACTCTATTGCAGTAATGATGAATTTATGACCATTTGAAGATGGTGGATAAATCATACCTATCAAATCCAAACCCCATTGATAAAATGGCCATGGTGTAGTCATAGGATGAAGCTCTTTTTCTGGCACATGGATCAAGTTCCAATGATACTAACATTTATGACAAGTTTTTGCAAAGTGACAAGCATCATTTTCCATAGAAGGCCAAAAATATCCTATCCTAAGAAGTTTCTTAGCTAGGGTTAAACCATTCGAATGTGACCCACAAATCCCCTCATGAATTTATTGTAAGGCTATGGTTGATTCCTCTTTCTCTAGACACCTTAGAAGCATTCCATCTAGACTCTTGCGATACAACGTGTCAGATATCAAGGTGTAGCAAGAGGCTTGGCGTATAAAGCTTTTCTTTTGATTTTTGGTTTGGCCTATGGGTAAGATTTGATTTTTTAAGTAGGTTTAGATGGCTCCATACCAAGGTGAGTCTTTTCCCATTAGTAAGAAAATGGTGTGAGGATGGGAAGGGTCAAATGTGGGTGAATAGATGTAAAATGGATTCACCGCTATTTAGATGTAGAGGGGGAAATATGAGACCTATTCTCAAACCCAAATTCCCCAAAGAAGAGATCTGATTTGATCAACCAAAAAGGCTAATGCACAATCGAATCAATTTATGGAAAAGAGTAGGAAGAGAGAGAGTAAATCCAATATTTCCCTATGAATAGAATTTATGCTTGGAATATGAAATAATTGAAGTGCAAATACTAACCTTGAATTAGGGCAAATCTGGAAAATGTTGAATTCTGGTTTCTGTATGAACTTTCTTAAGATTCTGTCACCTATTATGGATTGGAAATGTTGAGGTGGAAAAAACCTAGAAATCTTTTCTCCAAATTCACACAGGTTGACTTTGACCTTTTAAAAGGTCAAAGACCACATTATTTATTTGAAGTTTGATTCTGATTCTGTTCGTAGATCCTGAAAGATTGCTAAAAAGGGTATCCAAATTCACTCTCAAATCTAAGATTTCGCACTTGTACCTGCAAGAAAAATGGTTTTGTTTATTTGTTTGGGGGGGTTTGCCTTGGTCAAACCCCAATTTGGAATCAACCTTAATATTGAAATTGAAATAGGAGAATGCTAGCAAGTAGTAGAAATGAATTTAACAATGAAGCTATGCAATTCAATAGATATGCTAATGTATTTGGAATGTAATCAAATATATTGATATGAAAGCTTGAACATAACATCATCAAACCTCCATTATTGTATGCTTGAAATCCACCTTGAGGAAACAATGATATGGATCTTGAAGATGAACAAAGGATCTTGAAGGAAGATCACACCACCATGGTGGCTAGATCTAGGGCTTGAATGATAGATCTTGAATGCTTGAGCCAAATCCCTTCAATAGCTTGAATGCTTAAATCCTTGATCTTTAATGGAGAACTTGGATGGAGAAGAAGACTTGAATTCTTTAATGGAATTCTTGCTTGATCACCTCGAGAGCTTGAGCACTTGAATTTTCTTGAGTGTGGATGGGATGAGAAAACTTGATGTGAAAATGAGAGAGGAAGGCCTCCTTTTATAGTGATCTAGGCACACTCCTCTATATGGGCCACCTTGGAGAATTAAATCCCAATTAGGTCCTCACCTTTATAAAATATACCTTGATTAAATACAATTAAAGGATTTACCGTTTCAAAGCCCGAAACAGCCGACCCGTAGGCAGAGAAATAATTATCCCGAAAGCCAAACTGCCGACAACTAAAAATTTGAAATCCTAGTGGGAAGAGGTCAAGGTCAAGGTTGACCCTAACTTGGTCAGGTTCAAGGTTGACCCTAACCTATTCAAGGTCGAGGTCAACTTTGACCTCAAACACTAACTTTGTCAGGTTCTGCAGCAGAGGTCCCAGAGATGTCAGAAACTTGGAAATTGACATCTGAATAGGAATAGATGTCTGGAATAGATAGAAAATCCTCTGATTGATGTGATGAAGGACTAGGAGGTCTCATTTCTAAATCCTACCTAGAAAATAGAGCTGTGAAAGAGGGAAAATCAGGAAAATCCTTAAGACCTTAACCCTAATTTCACCTAGAATGGAGAAATCAAGCGCAGATAAGAAGTGGAAAGTGGGGTTAAAGACAAATACATGAAAAGTTCCAATCAAGGTGCCAAATATGACCCTAAACCACTTACTCAAAGGGATAAATGCTCTTAACATGGAAGTGCTTCCATTTTAAGATGATACATTAAGCCCCCACTTTAGCAAGAGTATGGATTCGATGCAAACTCTTGGTAAAGGAGAAGAGAGAAGAGATCCCAGTGGATTCAAAATGAGATAAAATAACACTTAGCTGAATACACAAGCCCCCAAACCAAGGATTCTAACTCAACATACATACATGAGAGTATACAAAAGAACAAGGGTTAGTACTAAACAACCCAAATCAATTAGCATAAGAAACCTTGCTAAGAAATATTTCTCATACCAATATCATATTTGGAAAGCTATCATAAAAGCATAAATGGTTACATAAGAAAGACAAGAGAAACACTATAGACAACATAGCTTCATGATCCAGTCCTACTAGCATGAAAGTGAAAAGAGAGAAAAGAGAAAGTGATTACCTCACCCGGTAAGATGCCTACCTTACCGTGAATCACCCTAGAGGGAGAGCCCAATAGGTTCACCCATAAACTATTCTTGCAATTGTAATGTGTCTTCTGATAGCTTCTAGAATACCCATAGATGCACCTTCTTGTATCACTATGAATATGAAATGCATGTCTTCTCAGGATTTAGCAACTTATGTCTGTTACCTTCGGAAGATTTAGCATATAGGTGCGTGTCTTTTCAGGATTTAGTAACTTATGTGTGTTACCTTCCAAGATTTAGCATATTTGAAAAATTTTGAAAAATGCATGTCTCCTCTGGATTTAGCAACTTGTGTGTGTTACCTTCAGAAGATTTAGCATATGAATGTGTGTCTTTTCAAGATTTAGCAACTTATGTGCGTTACCTTCCAAGATTTAGCATGTAAAAAATAAAAAAAATATAGTACAAGGGAAGCCCTATATATGCCCCCCTCCTTAATATGGAAAAAATATACTATTTTGCAATGTTAAGGAAAGAAAAAAAATAAGGATAAAGCCTTCTTCAGCATCAAGACAATATCCACAAACAACTCTCAGTCCAAGCCAAGAAGGTCACAGCTCCTATGAGGTCATGGAAGAGATGAATGTAAAGAGATATCATGCAAGAAGTGAAAAGAAAGTAACCCTTATGAGGGATAGCACACTATTCAATTTCCAAGGTGAGAGATATATCAACCATGGAAACCCAATGTCAAACAACAAAAGAGGCTATTATCAAGGACATAGATCCTCAATGCAAACCATAATTTTCATGTATGATTGAATGTCACATAATAGATAAATACTACTTACCCAAGGAAAGCGGTGAATCCTGAAAAGACAGAAGGAAATGACATCCTTGCCTCCCAACGTAGGACAAAGATTGAAGAGGATACCTACTTCACAATGCAAGGATATATCATGTTTAGCAACAATGTATACTATATTCATAGAGAGGGATATTGACCCCTACATCCAAGAGTATAGATAATCATGAAAAGGATATGTCACTCATGGAAAAGGATCCTCAAATGAAAGAGATATTATCAACAAGACCCCCACCAAAGAGGAGTGCTTTAGATAAAATATCATCTTTCAAAAGGTGAGAACAAAGATTCAATCATCAAGCCCCCCACTAACAAGAGGAAGAGGAATCTTTGGAATGAAGGAAACAACTCTAACACCAAAGCAAGGGTGAGAGTTTATATAGAACATAATTTGCAACATAGAGAAGAAGTGACGACCTAGGAAAACAACTTCTCATATAAGAAATTTATCCATAGTCAAAACATCTGTCAATATGATGAAATAATATTCCAATATAAACAAATACCACTAAGCTAAGGAAAGAAATTCCCTAGACAAAGAGAGAGAAGATAGAACCTTGCCCCCTAGAGATGAAAGGCAAGGGATATCTTTGAAAAACACATGTCCTAGAAAAGATATCTTAAATAATAGAAGAGATAAATGGATGAAAAACTATCATAATACAAACCATCAAGATAAATGAAAGAATAACCAATTAAGCTCAAAGAAAGAACATAATGGATTCTAGAAGATAGGAAGAAATATATCTCTTGCCCCCCAGTCTAGAGGAGAAAAGATCTATGTTATATCAGAGTGAGGGGTAAAATTATGAATAAATTTCAAAGGATAAGTTTCTTTTCTCTTATATTTATGGATCGGATAATATGGAGAAGGTAATTTGAAGAATCTTTGCATATCTACACCATGAACCATAGTTTGAACCTCAACATAAGTGTGGGAAAAACTAGGAATAGAAGATGAAGAATTAGGAATCGGATTAGGAAAGATGAATTAGGATTAGGAAGATTAGGAACACTAGGGAAAGTGTAGGAAGTGATATGAATGGAAGACACAACCGAAGGAACACTTGGAACCATAGTTGGAAAAGGATTTGAATAGATATAAGTAATGTTATGGTAAGAATGTTGTGAGGTAGGATCTTGATTTCCCATAAGATCACCACTAAGAGGAAGAGCATTAAGGGAATTCTTATCTTTCTCCGCTAATGTGTCATCACTAGAAGGAACCCTAAATGGAGGTGAAGGATCTATAATGTCATCTTCTTTCAAATAAGGGAAGTGTGTTTTAGAGAATATGTCATCCTTTTGTATCAAAAATTCTTCACAAGGAGGGGATAAATAAATGTATTTATCCAAGGGTTCATCCCAAAAATTAGAATTATCTACAATGGCTTCATGAGGAAGAGAGTAATCAACATCCAAATCCAAAGGTTCATCCCAAATAGGAGGATTATCATCCCTATCCATAAAGCACATTGTAGGAGTGTCATAAGTCATTAAAGCTTGATCCCTAAAGGGGAAAGAAGGTAAATTGTATTGTAAAATAGGCTCATAGAAAAGACATATATTAGGAGAAGAATTAACATCAATCCCTAACTCATCTTTGTAAAGGTCAATTGAAGAGGTTGTGGAGGAGGGTGAAATAGGAATAGGATCAATGGAGATCTCATTCAAACAATTTTCAGCCTCACTTCCATGTACCTCATTAAGGGATCTATCATCTTGAACAACAAAAGCCTCATCAAAGTACTCAAAACAAGAATCATACATGTTGAATACTAAAAGCAAGCAAATGTAAATATTTTTGTATTTTTATAGAAATTTTGCAATTTTTTTTGGATTTTTGAAATATGAATGCAAGGGCATAAATAAACCTAATCTTAATGCAAGAAAAGATTAACCACAAATCTAACACAATAGGGCATCTAAATCCACAAAAGAAAGGAGAGTAAGTATGTCAGGTTCACCAAAATGAATAGATGTAAAATGGATTCACCGCTATTTAGATGTAGAGGGGGAAATATGAGACCTATTCTCAAACCCAAATTCCCCAAAGAAGAGATCCGATTTGATCAACCAAAAAGGCTCATGCACAATCAAATCAATTTATGGAAAAGAGTAGGAAGAGAGAGAGTAAATCCAATATTTCCCTATGAATGGAATTTATGCTTGGAATATGAAATAATCGAAGTGCAAATACTAACCTTGGATTAGGGAAGATCTAGAAAATGCTGAATTATGGCTTTTGTATGAACTTTCTGAAGATTTCATCACTTGTTCTAGACTAGAAATGTCGAGGCAGAAAAAACCCAAAAATCTTTTCTCCAAATTCACAAAATTTGACTTTGACCTTTTAAAAGGTTAAAGACCACATTATTTATTTGAAGTTTGATTCTGATTCTGTTCATAGATCTTGAAAGATTACCGAAAAGGGTATCTGAATTCACTCTCAGATCTAAGATTTCGCACCTATACCTACAATAAAAATGGTTTTGTTTGTTTGTTTGGGGGGGGGTTTGCCTTGGTCAAACCCCGGTTTGGAATCAACCTTAATATTGAAATTGAAATAGGAGAATGCCAGCAAGTAGTAGAAATGAATCTAACAATGAAGCTATGCAATTCAATAGATATGCTAATGTATTTGGAATGTAATCAAATATATTGATATGAAAGCTTGAACATAACATCATCAAACCTCCATGATTGTATGCTTGAAATCCACCTTGAGGAAACAATGATATGGATCTTGAAGATAAACAAAGGATCTTGGAGGAAGATCACACCACCATGGTGGCTAGATCTACGGTTTGAATGATAGATCTTGAATGCTTAAGCCAAATGCCTTCAATAGCTTGAATGCTTAAATCCTTGATCTTCAATGGAGAAATTTGATGGAGAAGAAGACTTGAATGCTTGAATGGAATGCTTTCTTGATCACCTTGAGAGCTTGAGCACTTGAATTTTCTTGCGTGTGGATGGGATGAGAAAACTTGATGTGAAAATGAGAGAGGAAGGCCTCCTTTTATAGTGATCTAGGACACACTCCTCTAGATGGGCCACCTTGGAGAGTTAAATCCCAATTAGGTCCTCACCTTTAGAAAATATGCCTTGATTAAATACAATTAAAGGATTTACCATTTCGGAGCCCGAAACAGCCAACCCAGAGGCGGAGAAATAATTATCCCGAAAGCCAAACTGCTGACAAATGAAAATTTGAAATCCTGGTGGGAAGAGGTCAAGGTCAAGGTTGACCCTAACCTAGTTAGGGTTGAGGTCAACCTTGACCTAGTCAGGGTCGAGGTCGACTTTGGCCTCAGACCCTAACTTTGTCAAGTTCTACAGCAGAGGTCCCAGAGATGTCAGAAACTTGGAAATTGACATCTGAATAGGACTAGATGTCTGGAATAGATAGAAAATCCTCTATTTGATGTGATGAAGGAATAGGAGGTCTCATTTATGAATCCTACCTAGAAAATAGAGCCATGAAAGAGGGAAAATCAGGAAAGTCCTTAAGACCTTAACCCTAATTTCACCTAGAATGGAGAAATCAAGTGCGGAGAAGAAGTGGAAAGCGGGGAGAAAGCCAAATACATGCAAAGATCCAATCAAGGTGCCAAAAATGACCCTAAACCACTTATTCGGAGGGCTAAATTCTCTTAACATGGAAGTGCTTCCATTTTAAGATGATACAGTGGGTTGCTCAACTTCTTCTACTAGGAATTCATATCTGGCACTTTGATCTGGTATTTGGAGAAGTGATGCCAAAGTAGCCATTACGTATGCTACTTTATTCTCATCCCTCGGTACTTTCTCAAATGTGATTAGAGTGAATTATTTCTTAAGATTCTCAATCATGTTCTTGTATGGTATCAACTTATCATCTATAGTTTGATACTCGTCATTGATTTGATTAATTACTAGTTGGGAATCTCCATATATTTGTAGCTTTGTAACTTTCCATTCTAATGCCAATTTTATGTCGATGACTAATGCTTCATACTCAGCTATATTATTCATACATGGGAATAGAAATTTGTATTATTTTGGAATTGTGGACCCTTGAGGAGTAATCAATAAAATCCCTGCTCTCGATCCATGTTGTGTATAAAAACCATCAAAATATAATTGCCATGTCTTTGCTTCAACATTAATAATTTTAGAATCTGGAAATTCCACTTGGATTGGATGTTCATCTTGTAAAGGTGATTTTTCTAGTTGATCATCTATTACTTGGCCTTTGATAAATTTTTGATCCACATACTCTATGTCAAACTCACTTAATACCATTACCCATTTTGCCAATCTTCCATTTAATGTTGTTTTTCTAAGAATGTATTTCAAAGGATCAATCTTTGCAATGAGTTAAATTTTGTGAGACAACATATAATGGTGTAATTTTTGGGAAGCAAAAACTACGGCCAAAAATTATCTTTCAATGAAGGTGTAGTTCAACTCATACTACACCAATGTTCTTCTTATGTAGTATATGGCTTTTTCCTTTCCCTCTTCGTCCTCTTGAGCCAAGAGTGCCCCTAATGTATGTTTTTGTGGCTAAGATGTATAAAATTAAGGGATTTCCTTTAATTGGCAGCATTAAAGTTGGAGGAGTCATTAGGTACTTCTTCAATAAGGTGAATGCTTCTTCACATTTCTCATCCCATTTGAAAATTGTGTCTTTGTGAAGGAGTTGAGTGAAATTGTGACACTTTTCTACTAATTGAGAGATGAACCTTCTGATGGATTGAATCCTTCCTTGAAGGGATCTCATTTGACTGATGTTTTGAGGTGCCCCATTTCCATGATTGCCTTTACTTTTGTAAGGTCTACCTCTATTCCTTTGGAAGAAACTATGTATCCTAATAGCTTTCCCGATTTTACACCGAATGCACATTTCTTTGGATTTAACCTTACTTTGAATTGCTCCAATCTTACAAATATCTTTTCTAAGATGGGTAGATGTTCCTCCCTTGAGTGGGATTTAGAAATTATATCATCTACATAGTCTTCTAAAAATGTGTGCATCATGTCATGAAATATGGTCATCATGGCTCTTTGATAGGTGGCTCCAGCATTCTTGAGACCAAAGGGCATAACATTCCAATAGAATGTCCCTCATGCGCATGTAAATGTTGTTTTGTCTTGATCCTAGGGGGCTATCTTTATTTTATTATAACCACTAAACCCATCCATAAGTGAGAACATGGAATGTTCTGTTGTTAGATCCATGATGGCGTCTATGCTTGGTAGAGGAAAATCATCTTTAGGACATGCAAGATTAATATCTCTAAAGTTCGTGCAAATTATGATAGATTTATCTACTTTGGAAATAGGCACGATGTTTGAAATCCATTTGGAATAATCAATGGCTCTTATAAACCCTACTTTCAGCAATTTCTCTAACTCCACTTTCACAAGAAATGCTATGTGTGGATGCATCTTTCTCAGCTTCTGCATGACTGATCTCACTCCTTCTCTGATATTTAAATGATGCATGATTAAATTTGGATCTAGTTTGAGCATATCATCATACGAGCATGCAAAATTGATTTGTTTCTCTTTGAAATTTTTTATGAAATCCTTTCTTTCTTCATTAGATAGGGATGTTGCTAGATGTATGTTTCTTATCTCTGATTCTGACCCAATGTTCACTTTTTCTATTGGCTCAATCAGGATATGTGATCTTTCCTCATAGTTCTTAGGCAAAGTATCCAACCTTTCTTCCTTAGGGGCCTCTATTGGGTTTTCACCTTTAGAAACATTCTTTATTTCTTTTTCTTTTTTATTTAATGTTGCCACAATGTGGTTTTCAACATTAGATTCTTTCCATTTTTATTTTTTTTGTTTTTTTATTTTTTTCCGAACTAAAAGGTTGAATACTCCCTTTTGTCAATTCTTCCTAATATTCCATAGTAGAAGAAGGTTCAACCTCATTAAGGTATTGGGACACCAAGTTATCATTCAAGAATGTGGGGAGGATTGTAGGTTCAATGGAATCCCACTCAATTAGGTTTGGATAGATAAGGGACAAGGGATTGAATTTTTGGGTGGGTTTGATAGGGTTTAAGGACATGACCTCATTTTAAGGTTCAAATATTGAATCACTTAAATCTATGATATGTTCTTCTTCTAGAAGGTCTAGAGAACTAGGGTCAAAATCTTCCTCACTCGAATCCTCTTGGGTTTATAATGGGTAAAAATATCTTGGGTCAAACTTAGGGTTAGATCCCCCTATAGTAGGTATCCATTATGGAGCATAAGACTCTCCTACCCATTGAGTTACTTCAGCTTCTAGATTTGGCACATTATCTAAGACCTCTTGGTTAGAACTTAAAGCTTGATTCTGATTTTATCCAGAGGCTTGCTCTTTTCACTTGCTAGGAGTATAGGTATTAATGACATCAACCTCTTTATCTTGACATGAATCACTTGACAATGATTCCCATTCACAATTGTTCGAATCCTCATCACTTTGGGAACCTAGTTGTAAGATTTGGTCATAAACCTTAGGATATTTCTTTTGAGTGTACCCTTGTTCTAGGTACCCCAATCCATTATTTTCTTTACTATCTCTTCATGACATTTCAATAGGTTTATTAGTCCTTCATTTCTTGTACCTAAAGGCCCTCATCCTTTATATCCCATTTTCTACATTATTTGAAATCCTTTTCCATATTGATGAGTGGAAATGCTTATGTTTTGAATGTGCTTTTCATGTGAACTTGATTCTTCATCTTTATATAGCCAATTCAATATTTCATTATCTTCCTCATCCATGGATGAAGAATTAATTTCCCTCACAAAGGGGTCATTATATTTATGAGGTAGATTGAATCATTTTCCATGGGATTTTGGAGATAAAGGTAGATCCATCATAGATAATGAGTATTTACCTACACCTTTTTGTTTGATTTGACATTGTTTTTCGAAATTCTTCATTATGTGATCTATCTTTTGATAATGGGCATCCTTGGTGTAAATTTGAATGGATCTTGCTTGGTTTTCTTTTTGTGCCTCATGAAAACTTTCCTCGCTAACTTTCTCCTTTCCTTTAGTTGATTTAGTTAAGTTAGTGGGAACTTGGTGATTTTTAATAACAACACTTTCTTTTTCTTCCTTTTCTTTCCCTTTAAAAGATGGAAGATCTTTTGAACTTTTCCCTTGTTCTATTCTTTTTTAAATAGACCCTTATGCATTATGTGGGACTAAGGAGTCATTAATATGCTTCATGTTATTACAATAGTGGAAGGGGTTTGAATCCTCGCTTACCATGACTTCTTGTCCCATGTAGGGAAATTTGAGGCATTGATGGTAGGTTGAAGGCACAACCTGCATTTCATGGATCCATGGCCTTCCTAATAGGATATTATAAGTCAATTTTAGGTCAAGGACTTAGAAAATGGTCTCCTTTTTTATTGGACCAACTTGGATGGGAAGTACTATGACACCTTTGGATGCTCTTTATTCATCATCATAGGCTTTTATGGTTATCTTTTTCTATGGGTCAATAGCTTCCTCAAAAAATCCTAAGGCTTTAACCAAGTTTAAAGTACAAATATTTAGGCCTCTCCGCCATCAATGAGGACTCTTTTCACTCTATGCTTGTAGATCAAGACCTCTATATGCAAAGGCAGATTTTGCGGGTGGTTTAAAGATAGATCATCTTGTTCTGAAAAGCATAGACAATGGGGTCCAACAAGATGACCTACCATGTTTTGGAATTTTTCTGCATCTAAATTTAAAGGCACATTGGTCTCCACTAGGGCTTTTTCTAGAATCTCCTTATGAGTTGGTGAAAGCTTGAGTAATTCTAGGATAGAGATTTGAGCAGGGGTTCTTTGCAATTGGTCTACCAAATTATATTGCTTCGAAGATGAAGATGAGGTTTGATTTGTTAATACAATTCTCAGGGCACCTCCTGATAAAGTGATCTTTGATGTTTGCCCCCTAGTTATAACATTAGATGTTGCTCCCCTTGGATTTTCTTTTACCACAGTCATATTTATGGTGTTTTCCTCACCACTTAGAGTATTGATGGTATTATCATAAGTATGTGTGAAGTTAACCTTCTCATTACTTCTTTTATTGTTATGATTGGTATTTGATGATTCCCATTTATCATGGTTTAGGAAAAGGTTTTTGAAAGTCATATGGTCCTCATTATTTTGAAGCCCTTCCACTTTTATGGTTCCATCATCAATTAAATCTTGGACAACGTGTTTTAGTTTCATGCATTCATTCATTTTATGTCCTTTGATGCGATGATATTCACAATGATGAGAATAATTCCACCAATTGGGCTTGACTTGGGGTTCATATGGCCTTGATTTAGATAGGGTAATGATTTTATTGGTCACCAAAGTCCCTAATGCATTTTCCAAAGGTTCACCTAAAAAGGTGAATTTTCTTTTTTGATATGTGGAAAAGAAAGGTTTCAGTTTATTGACATTATAATTATCGAAGGGATTATTGTTGTTGTTGTTGTAAGGAGCTTTGGTTGTTTGGTTGACATTATACATTGGATTTGACCTACTTGATAAGTTAAAGGGAGTATCCTTTAAGTTGTGTGCTTCCACAAATCCATCATTCACAAGATTTTTATTGTTGTTTTCAACCATAGTCTTGGTTTATCATTGTGATTATTGACTCCTTTATTATTTTTATAATTAGATAAGTTGTGATGGTTATTAGTGTTGGTATAGGGTTTATTATCTTTGAATAACTTGATTTCCCCTCTTTTAACCAACACTTCTTCAATTTTGATCCTGTTTTCAATGAGATTTTCAAAAGTAGGGGGGCATTGAAGTTGGAGCCTATAATTCATCTCCACATTTAGGTTATTCATAAATATTTCCATCTTTTCCTTTTTGGTTATACTTCATGGATATCTTGCGAAGATTGTTCTCCACCTTTGGAGAAACCCTAGGAAAGATTCACCATCTCATTTTTTAGTGTCACATAGGTTAAGCATGGTGATCTCATGCTCAATGTTGTAGGAATAGTGAGTCACAATTTTGGAGGATAATTCCTCAAATGTCTTTATCCCTTATGGAAGTTTTGAGAACCATTCCATGGCTTAGCCTCCTAATCTTCTCAAAAAAAGACTCATTAGATAGGTCATGTCGTGAATGAATTAGATATTTAGAGAACAAAATTCTCTAAGGTGATCTTGAGGGTCTAATTTACCCGTATATTTGTCATATTTTGGAAAGACCACATTTATTGGGAAAGGTTCCATAACTAAGCTTTTATCAAAAGGAAATGGGCGCAATGCCTCGATGGAAAATGGCTTAGGTTTGACTACCTTCTTCATTAGGTCAATTTGTGCTTGAAACATTTTTAATTGTTTATTCATAGAACCTATTGGATTGTCATCTTCCTTATCTTTCTTAAGTTGGTCAACATCATAGTCATGTGGAAGTTTTACCCCTGCTTGGGCTAAATTAAGGAAATATATTTCCCTCTCTCTCTCTATAAGCTTGTCCATAACTTAAAGGAATTCAATGTCTTGAGCCACCCTATTGGCCTTGTCTTTGAGTGTTTCTTTAGGCTCTTGATTGGCATGGTTAATGTTTCCTTGATTTTCATTGTTTCCCCCATGGATGTAATCATGAAATGTAGAGTTTCTATCCATTGGATCAATTCTCTTTTCAAAAAGATTTGGGAGACTATCCCCTTGGTCATGATTTATGAAAGAGTTTTGAGATTCAAATTCAGGAACCTCTTTTGCAATGCAAGTGTCATCTTCTTGTAAAGATAGTTTGAGTTTATGAGATCGTGTAGAAACTGACATTCAACCAAGGTTTGATTTAGAATTGTTTTCCCCCAAACTTGGTAATTGTTCTATTTATGAAGATATTAAAAGTATAAGATGGTTTTTCAAAATTGATATCTCTTACTTGTTGTACATATTCTTTAAACAAATCAATCACAAATACACTTGTTCTTTTTAACCCTCTACACAAAAAGTGTTTGAATATGTAAGGATGTTATCACAGGTTTTTGCACAAAAAGTAACTCCAAGCAATCTACCTAGTTGTCAAATTGGTTATTATGCATGTTGTTACAAGGTAGGCTTTGCTAATTTAACAAGGTATTTAATCAAGATTCCATTCAAAATAGACATTAAGTTTCATCCCCCAAAAATAGATTTCTTCCCACCACCGGTATATCAAAGTTTTGTGCAATCCCGAAGGACTACTCGAGGAAGTTCAAAAGCTTAATATCCTTTTGTCACACACCCCATTAAGGATGCATGCATTTCATTTTATAGTGGGTTGGATTTTTGCGGCAAAGGAAAATGTATCGCACTTTGGGTTGTCCCTCTCACTGGCCTTGTTAAGGCAAATCTCAAGAGGCGAGCCCACTAAAGATCTAGCATGTTCATATGTAAACCAATAAAATGGATTTAAGAGATAGGTTGTGGGAATTTGATTCACCGAAAGGTAAAGAGCATATCTCTATCTATTCTTATTTCCCAAGAATGATTACCAAGGTTCAATTTATCCAAAACCCACTAACTAATAGGAATTGAGTATTTCTACTCTCCTCCACAAACAAGGCGTTGTTTGATTAAGTGATTGATTTTATCCTTTAAATGTTTTTTTATTTACTAGATTTTAGCAAAATCACAAGGCCACAATTTAAACAAAAATTGACCAAGTTTGAGGCTTACCTCAATTCAAAGCTAGCAAAGGCTAGTGGCATTTTTGAGAGATTTTGTCATTATTTCACTCACCTAGTGGTGATCGTTCCCTCCTTTTTGCCTTCTCTCCAATAAGTTAGTCAACACAAACAAGAAAAATGAAGAAAACAAGAAGAAAATTGAAATCTAAGCCTTATTTATCAAATTTGAAACAAATTGATTAAGGAAAGTAACTTCAGTTTAATGAGGCAAATTTTGATTTGTATGCTTCTACAATTTTCAAATAACGTTCCTATACCTGAGTTTCTTGCTATGAATTCTCCAAAACCAACTTGATGTTGGCTATGTTCTCCTTTTTTATTTGTTTGGCCAATGCTTTTCCTTTGCTGTTAAATCTAGTCTCTAGATTTTTAACCTTTTTGTGACCTGTCATCCTACAGACATAGACAAATCATTTTTCGCAAGTTAGATTCTACAAATTTGCAATTTAATTGAAAGTGCAGAAGAACTAATTAAAAGCGTTGCTAAATCAATTAAAAGCGATGTTAAAAATTTTAAAAGCACTGCAGAAAAATCTTAAAAGCACAGAAATAGAAATTAAATGCATTGTTTTAATAAGAAAAGACGCATAGAGAAAGCATCAAATGCACTGCAGAATAATTTGAAAGTGCTTCGTAGTCAGGGCACATGCGCTGAAAGAAGGATAGACAAGATAATAGAAGGATTAAATGCACTGAAAGACTATGCAAAGGTGCACAACTTTGACATGGAAGCGCTAATTCAAACCTCGTACATGCTGCAAGAAGAGGTTTACACGCTGCAGAAACTGTTAAACACGCTACAGAACTTGAAAATAGAGAAAAACATAAGGATTTGCAAGAAAAATATAATTTATCTGAATTGAAAATTAATGAGGCTTAAGTCCCCATGGTGGGTGCCATTTTGTATGCTATAAGAAGTATCTTTGTAGGGTTAGTATTGTCAATAAATCAAAACAACAACTAAATTACCACAAATAGCAATCTAATTAAGCAAATTAAATGACAATTGAGCACTCTATGGCTCTCTAATTAGGTTTGCTAATGCAAATCTCTTAGCAAGCTTCCATTAGTGACATCCCTAATATGAGAAAGAATGATAAACAAAGCTAAATGATTAATTCCAAAATTAAATAAGCCTAATTAGCTCTAAATTTTCCTTTCTAGCTACAAATTGCAAGAGGTTTTGTGCTATTCTCATATTTGTGGATGATTATTGACTGAATTATGCCTTGCTTTTATATATTTTGGAAAGGGTAGGGGGTAGATTTGATGTGATCACGGTTTGATTAGGGTTAATTCCATGGTTCCACCTTTGGAAATCATTTAAATAAATTGTCCTCAAAGCTTGGGACAAGAGGACAAAATGGGTGGACAAGATTCTTTCTCCTTATGTGTGATGGAGATTCGATTTGAGCTTGATCTATGTGATCTTGATCCTTGAATCCTATTGGTTGATGCATTTTCTCCCATTTGGTGGTTGAGGGAACATTAGGATTTATTAATTGAATTTATTTAATATGTTTAGCCATGTGTACCCCTTGAATGGGTTGATTTGATTTAAATGAACTATGCAATTAATTAGATTAACTGCACAATTAATTGATTTCATTTGATTTATTTAATTTAAATTGATTTTATGGCTTTTGATTTTCAATTAAATTTGGATTTTATCTTGATTTGATTTTTCTTTGATTTTAGCTTAATTTGATTTTATTGCCTTGATTTTGCCTTGGTTGCTCACATAAATTAATCTTCTCCATTTTCAGGTGATTACACCTTCCAATTCCTATCCCTAGAGCATGAAAGGGTTTCCTTGTTTCAAATGCCTAGCCCCAGAACATGAAAGGATTATGACCTTTCAAATCCTACAAGGAATTTCCTCAAATTCAAATTGAATGTTTGATAAATTCACTTGATTAATGTTGTTTGATATTTCTTGATGGATTGAAAATAATTCTCTTGAATAATATTTGAATGTCAATATACAACATCCTTGAATGAATTTATGAAGCTATGTGTTATTGGATATTTATCTGTATTTATGCCTTGAATTATTTATATTGATTACTTCCACTGGTAATGACCCTATGATCTGTTCACATTTAATCAGACAACTCTTACATGATGTCATAATCACCAAGACTATTCACAGTACCTATTACCACCCTTCAAATCTAATCAAAGTTCATGGACCTAATTTTTTGTCTAGTGCATATTTTTATATCTTTATTTTGTTTAGTTTTAACTTATTCTACTAAATTTTACTTTTAAATTTTACTTTCAATTGTTACCCTCATCATAGTTATTAACATTTGTTATTCCCATGGATATTTATTGAAGACCTTGCATGGGCGATAAAGCTTGTTTGGATAGTAGGACTTGGAGACTTTTGAAAAGGCAGGAAAGGAATTCAAAGTTTTTTGTAAATAATTTGAAGTCAGAAAAGCCCTTTGCAACAAATTCAAAGGTCATTAAGAACCCAAAACATGTATATTTCATTCTAATTAGGTAAATGTTAAATATTTGTAAGATAGATCTTAGGAAAACTCATTATATCCTCTTCTTTATGTTATGGTCTCTACTAAAAGTGGCTACTTTCTACAATGATTGGCATCTCTATTTTTAGATTTGTGTTTTTTCTTTAAATTAGAAACTAAATTAATATTGGAAATACATGTAAATGAGAGATTTGTATGGTATTCTTTTAATTTGATCTACAAGTAATAAATATTTTTCAGTTTTCTCTTATATCATTTTTGTATTTACAAATCAGTGTACATTTTTTTGTCACCACATCTCAATTTGTCTTTGGAAATGTCTATCATGCTAACATTGGAAAGTATTCTAAGGCTTCCAGACAATAGGGAGTGTTCTGATCGCAAAAGAAAGTATGTATTTAGCAAAATATAGGTTTTCTTGAATAAGTAGATAGTTTTGTTTTAATAAAACATACACAACTCCTTTCATAGTGAATTTGGGTGTCATTTAGTGTATATACATTTTTCTTTTACTTCACATGAGAAGTAATCTATGTTCATCTATTATTTAAGAACAAAAACTTTAAAACCATCAAATTTATAATTTTAGTTATACAAAGGAGGAAAGACATTTAACCATTGATGCATTCATCCTTCATAGGACATTTTCTATAAAACTTTGCGAACTGCTTTAAGAATAGTGAACAAGACTTCTGCTAACTGTGATACATGGGAAAATAATCTTGTGTTTAAACTTTATTCAAGGAAAAATGTATATCATCCAAGAAGCCACAAGACACAAGGAAATTAATATTTCATAAACTATTAAAGAATTCATGCAATGATTAACACTTATTCTTACTTTTTAATATAGAAAACCAAAACCAATACCTATTGATTTAGAAAAAACAACATAAAACATAAATTTACATCCAATTGGACAAGAAAATAGGTTATATTTTATTGATATAAAAAAGAGTAAGTACGGTTGAGAGAGTTTGTCTTTAGTTGAATCTAATATATACCTAAGACGATTGTGGTTTCCTCTCCAAAATCAGGGGAAGCGACAAGCTTCCAACCATTTACATTCCCATGATGTTTCAAAAAATATAATTATAATTACAAAGGTTAACATTTAGAAGAAAACCTATGCATTCTAACTATTATAGTAGCCAAAAAGAAGTTGTTCAATGGTTTTCAAAAGGGGGTAGAGCGTCTATGTGCATGTGATCAAACATTTGTTGAATGTCATCACAAAACCATTTAGGATCAAATCCAAATTCTTCAAACATGGCACACAACTCAACTTTGTTGTACTCCTTTTCCAACTTGAACATATCGCTTTGGTATGTGACATAGCTGGTAGAATGATCCCATACCGTAGACATGAGATGATTCAAAAAATCTTGTTGATCTTCTTCATTTAAATCCAAATTTGATTGGAGAATGGGCAATGGATTCTCATTCGACAACCCCTCAACTACTGGAAGACCCATTCTATTATTTATAAAGTTATGTGTGTTGTATGTGATGGCTGCCAAGCTCACCTTTATAAGGAAGTTTTCAATTATCAATTTTGCAAGGAATTTATGTCAAAACAATATTTCACACAAGGTGATTGCACCTTGGGAATGTAAAATAATAAATGATATCACATCACAGTTCATACTCTGTAACATTTAAATCCCTTTTGATATCTTTTCTAAATTTCTCCTTTAGATTATGTGCTGATGGACCATTAATAATCTTTATTAATCCCTTTTGATCTCAAAAGTATGCCTATGATAATCCAAATGGCATCATCAAAGTCACATCACCTTAACTCCTTACTGATAATGGCTCATTATTTCACACCACCCAAAGTACAACGCAATGTCACTAAAAACTTAAACCCAAGTTTTATGAAATGGCATTTTTTACACTATTTTGCAAGTCACCATTTATGTATTCTGCAATATAGCGATGTCACTATTTTGCGAGTCACCATTTATGAAGTTTTTGATATAGTGATGTTTATATTTTGCAAGTCACCATTTATGCAGTCTGCAATGTAAAGATGTCTCTATTTTACAATCCTCAACCTAGCCTTTCTGTGAAACAACAAGAAGAATACCTCTTGGCTTGTATTATCATGCTTAGTAATGTAACTTATCATATACAAAACCATTCTATTATTTATGGATAGTTATCTTATGTTTCATATAGTTCTCTTTTGTTCACTTTTGAATTGACTATAGATGTCTTTATAGATTTAGTAATTTCTAGGAATTTACTTCATTATATGACTAATACCACCACTAATCACTTTCATTGGAGATTTGATAAATGTTTACTTATAACTATAATTATAGTTATCAAATATAATTCATTGTAGACATTTCAATTGCTCAAGACTATGCAATTTTCCTTCAGATCACTTCCACTCCAACATCTTACTTGTAAATCAAGTACTTTTCTTTCATCTCATCTTTCTATTATTAATCTCCACGTGTTTTTCTATTTTTTATGCCCTTGTTCATTACAAGAAGCTTTTCCTTTCATTTATAAAATGCAATTTCTAAAAAAATTTGTACCTGTAAATTCTCTATATCTTTTCTTCCTAGGGTATCTAGAGAATTATTATAGTAAAACTCATGTGTTTGAGTTAGCATGTGTGATTGTAACATCTTATCTAGGACCTAATGATGATCACTTTCCCATGATCGTATTTTATTTGGATCTATGTTTCTTGTGTTATGATTCATCTATTCTCAAGTAGTGTGTTCATTACTTATTCTTGATTGTTGGTGGAATTTCGATCATACGGTGGCATTCATCAACTTACAATGATCAGTGGAACATATTTCTATGTTCTTGGATCATGTGTGGACCTAAATATGGGATCACAAGGCTTCACATGGTTTATCAATCATGTTCTTATGATTTAGGACTTTCCCTATTTTTTGTAACACATTTTCCTATTCTTGGGAAATGTAATATTTCTTAGGGCCAACATGTGTTTCATGATGGCTATATATTGTAACTTGATGTAATTTAATAAGGAATTGAGTAATAGATTTATGATTCTAAATATGTGATGCATCAGAAGGCTGATTTAGCTATATTATAAGGCTACAACTGGGTAGGCTTCATAGCCTGACATGTATGAAGGAAAATTTCCAATAGTTTTATCTCACTTAATATATTAGATTTTCCATTCTTCTCTCATTTTCCCTATTGTTTATTTCTTGTGTTTACTCTTCTTCTGAGGTGGGATTGATCATGTTTTGATCCCTCCCACCTTGGTTTGCATCAAGTGGTATCAAAGAAAGGTTGTGTTCTTCTGGGAATTGGTGTTGAATTTGATCTTGTTGTGAAACCCTAAGTGAATCTTTTTGTAGGGGAGAAGACTTGTAAATATGACCTACACTTGCAGAGGGTTACAAGATGGTATGTGAAAGGAGAGATTTTGATCCTATTAGGAATAGTCCCAAGAGATAACTGAGAGGGGGGGGTGAATCAGTTATCTACAAGTTTCAATTCTTTATCCAATTAAGTATACTTAAAAATAAAGCATAAACACAATGAAAGAACACTTGAACACAACACCAATATTTTGGTTACAAGGAAACCCAAATAGGTAAAAACCCCAGTGGGAATTGACACCCACTAATATTCTGCACTAGTGTATTATGATCCTTGTTAGAAGATCCTTAACCCTGTTAGGAGTTTCTTTACAATATATTTAGTATAGTAGACCTGGTCAAGGGTCGGACCCTATTAGGAGTCTTTTACAATAGTCCCTGTTAGGGGAGAGGACACACTGTCTGAGAGCTCACTGCTCAAAGGGGCGAAGGATACAACCTTCTGAATGACAAATATACACTATATCTGGATCTTGGTGAACTATGCTTAGACCTCCTATTTGGATCAGTTCCAATGTATAGCACAAACACTTTACTTGGTCACATAGACCTTCTTCTGATGGCTTAATACTTCTCACACTCTGCTCTGCACTTCTTAATCAACTATGAACCACACTCAAGCAATCACAAATGGCTGCCCATAAATATCTTTCCTCTAAATGATATAATCAAGTTGGCCTCTTAGAACCACCTTGAAATAATATTAGCTAAGCCATAAAAAACTCCAATAATAAATCAGTCAGCTCTACTAAGCACGCAACACATTCTGGGACTAGTCCAATAAGATAATTGTAGATGCACGCTACACACTGTCAGCTCTACCAAAAAAATTGGATCTTTGTCTTAAAGCTGAATTACTTCATGCACTCTTAACCAAACATCACTAACTCTTCTCTAAGCTTAAATCCAAGGGCGCATACCCAAATGATAGGTGTAACTCCAGAACCAATAAAATCTCTATTGGCTCTTCTGAATAAACACAAGAAATTGTTACTAGCAAATAGCGACTGCATAACTTTACTTCTACAGATCATCAGACTCTGCATCCATGAATGTAACATCACTAATATGTATTCAACATATATCCAAGCGTGCAAGGCTCCATGATAACTGTACGGATGACCATACAAAGAACACTGCCTATTACTCTGTTAGGAACATTGCTGACACAAGCTGCTATATAACTGTCTGTACTAATAGTTAACCTCTGTGCCCATGATATCATGTTGATATCATGTCCATGCTACATATACTAAAAGCTTACTTCATAAGACTTCCATGCATGCTACTTTCCATATGTTGTCAACAATGACAAACATACAGTCAGTACTAGCCTACTAGCAAATCTCCAACAATCTTCCCTTTTGGCATTGATGGCAACATATGGAATAAAAAACTCCACCAATCCAAATGATCATTTCTTTTATAACATTATCCATTTCCTCTTCAAAACTCCCCCAAAGGTGATTCCTCCATTGCAATATTTTCCAATATTCTCCATTTCCTCAACTAAATTGTTGTCATAACTGAATACTACTCCCCCTTAGTATATTACTCCTTTTTACTTCTATTTTTCATGACTATATAATACTCCCCCTTTGACATCAATGGAAAAGGGTTCCAATCAATTTAAGCACTGGTACTACTCTAGAAGTAGAGTATTCAACCATCCATTAGTCCCTGAGGACTGATGCTTTTCCTCCTTTCTTCTAAGAAGTATCAGGGAAGGGAATTACTCCCAAGTTCTCCCTGAGATACTCAAAAGTATCCTTTGGTAAGGGCTTTGTGAATATGTCTGGCTACTGATCTTTAGTACTCACATAGTCCAGCTTGACTTCTTTCTCTACCACTTTCTCTCTTAGGAAGTGATACTTGATCTCAATGTGCTTTGTCTTTGCATGCATCACAGGGTTCTTCGACATATTGATAGTGCTAGTGTTATCACAGTGAATAACAATAGGATAATCAATCTGAATTCCAAAATTCTTTATCATTTGCTTGATCCAAACAATTGTAGAATAATTCAAGGATGCTGCAACATACTCTGCTTCTACTATTGACTGAGAAATACAATTTTTTTTCTTTCTTGTCCAAGTGACAAGTCTATCACCAAGAAACACTACTCCACTTGATGTACTCTTTCTGTCATCAACGCATCCTGCCCAATCTGCATTAGTGTACACATGAAGCTCAACATTTTCTAAATTAGGATACCATAGACCATAGTCTATAGTTCCTTTCAAATATCTGAATATCCTTTTTACTACCATGAGGTGACTTTGTTTAGGTTCTGCTACAAATCTTCCAACTACGCCAACTGCATTGGAAATATCAGGTCTAGTCTGAGTAAGATAAATAAGTTTTCCAATCATAGACTTGTACAATGTTATATCTAATGTTGGTGAGTCATCTTCTTTCGTAAGTTTGCATCCTATTATCATAGGTGTCCCTACCATTTTGCAATCATCCATCTTAAATTTCTTTAATATTTCTTTCACATATTTGTACTGATTAATGAAAATACCTTTCTCTGTCTGTTGTACATTTAATCCCAAAAAGTATTTGATAGGTCCAATCATACTCATCTCAAATTCATTTTGCATTTCCTTAGCAAATTTAGCACTAAGTTTGTCATTACCTCCAAAGATAATGTCATCAAAAAATATAGCTACAAGTAGTAAACCTTCAGATGTCTCTCTTATCAATAGATTACAATTTTCTGCTCCTTTCTTGAATCTAATATTTGTTAGATATCCATCTAGTCTCTCATACCATGCTCTCGGGGCTTGCTTAATTCCATAGAGGGCCCTCTTTAATCTGCATACCATATCAGGTCTATCTGATAAGGTGAATCCTTCAAGCTGCTCAATGTATACTTCTTTCAAATCTCCATCCAAGAATGCTAACTTGACATCCATCTGATAAACTTTGAAGTTTTTGACTGTAGCATAAGTTAGAAACAACTTAATATCTTCTAATCTTCTCATAGGTGCAAATGTGTTAGAATAATCAATGCCTTCTCTTTGCGCATATCCCTTACATACTAACCTTGCTTTATTGCTTACTACTGTACCATCTTCATTCATCTTGTTTTTGAATATCCACTTTGTTCCAATTACATTCTTATCACTAGGTCTTGGGACCAGTTCCCAAGTTTCATTCTTAATAATCTGATCAAGTTCTTCTTTCATAGCATCATGCCAATTTGAAACATACCACTTCACTGCTAGCTGAGTTCTTTTCTTCTGATCTTGTTAAGACTTTTTCGCTCTGATATCCAATGATGTCTTTCTTGGAATGGTTTATAGATGTAAACTTTGGAACCTTAGGTGATGTTGACTCATCAACCTTAGGATTTTCTTCTTCACTTGTCTCAGGGTCATTGAATAACACATCAATACTATCAAACATTTCTTCAATAACTGTCTCAATGGTCTGGGTTCTTCTTCAATCATGGGTGAGTAATCATGATATCTTTCTTGAACTATAAACTTTTCATCAATTTTAACATGAGCACTTTCAATGATCTTTTTCAATCTTAAATTGAAATATCTATAAGCTTTACTTTTAGTAGAGTAACCAAGGAAAATACCTTCATCACTTCTTGCATCAAACTTGCCTACTGCTTCATCCCTCTTGATGTAGCACTTGCTTCCAAAGATTCTGAAGTATTTTACTATGGGAACATTACCAAACCATATCTCATATGGTGTTTTATCAGTGTCGGGCCTCAATTGAATTATATTGATAGTGTAGATTGTTGTATTGACCGCATCTCTCCAATAGGTGTGTGCAACTTTTCCTTCAATCATGATGGTGCACACTGTATCAAGGATGATCCTATTCCTCCTCTCTACAATTCCATTATGCTGAGGGGTTCTAGGTGCACTTAACTATCTCTTTATGCCATGTTCTTCGTAGTACTCATAGAATCTATCAGAGGTGAATTCTCCTCCTCTATCCGATCTCAAACATTTTATCTTTAGTCCAGATTCATTCTCAACCTTAGCTTTGAATATTTTGAACTTCTCAAATGCTTCTAACTTATCTTTCAAGAATTAAACCCACATCATCCTAATATAATCATCAACAAACAAAATGAAATATCTTTCACCATACTATGATCTTGTTTGAGTTGGACCACATAAGTCTGTATGAATCAGATCCAACTTGTTCTCTACTGAATTTTTCTTGCTCCTGAATGAATTTCTCACATGCTTTCCCATTTGCTATGCTAGGTAGATCTCTTACAACCTTTACATTGCTTATCTTTACTATGTTATCAAAATTGATATGACATAGTCTTTTATGTCACAACCAACTATCATCAACTTTAGTAGCAAAACAAATTGCTTCTGAATTGAGTTGGAAAACATTACCTTTAGTCTTTGAGCCTGATGCAATCATAACACCATCCTTGTTGTTAATGATGCATTTTTCATCTTTGAACTCCAACTAATAACCTTTTCCAAGTAACTGTCCAACACTAAGAAGGTTATGTTTCAAACCATCTACATAGAGAACATCATCAGTACTATTCTTTCCATCCAAGGTGATGGCTGCTCTACCAACTATGGGTTTGGGAGTGTTATCTCCAAATCTAACCATGCCACCATTGTATTTATCTAGATGAACAAATCTACATTTATCACATGTCATGTGATGTGAACAACCACCATCTATAATACAATTTGTCCTTATATCAGCTTGTGAAATAAACGATAGCTCTTGATTCTCTTTCTTATCTTTATGATCTATCTTATTGTTCATTTTCTCTATGATAGCAATGAATCCTATTTCTTCTTCAGCTAAATCATCATCTAAAACTCCATCTCTAGCATAATAAAATTCCTTAGAGAATTTAGGGTTGTAGTCATTTTTGAACTTTCTAGCTCTTAAGGGACATTTAGATGCAAAGTGACCAATCTTATTACATGAAAAGCATTTAAATGGCAATTGACCTTCATACTTTCCTTTTCCTTTATTTTCTCTCTTGGAAATCATAGAAATAAAATCATCTAGTGTTTTCTCTTCATTATTATCATCAAAATTACCAGAAGTGTTTGTAGATTTCTTACCATGAACTGTTTCTTTGAAGGTTGTCTCACTTTTAGGTTCTGTCTTTAATCTTGAAATCTCAAAGGCTGAGATTTTGTTGATCAAGGTCTCTCTCTTGAAATTTGATGTAAATTGCATGGTCTCATCAAGGATGTTGATCTTGTTTTCAAATTCAAGAGTGAGAGTAGTCATCAATTTGTCCATGATGTCTTCTTCTGAGATCTCTCCACCACTGTTCTTGATTCCAACAACTGTTTCATTAAGCCTTTCATTGTAATCTCTTATGTTTTCTTCAAGCAGCATTTCTAATGCATTGTATATTTTCTTCCATGTCTTTCTGCGTGCATCCTTTGCTTATTTGTCTCCTTCAAATATGTCTTCTAGGTACTTCCATATTTTGTGAGCTGTATCTACCATCTTTATTTATGAAAACTCACTATCAGATAGGGTGTTGATAAGAGCTTCTTTGGCTATTGCATTATAATGAAATAATTCCTTTTTCTTATCAGTAGCATCATCCTTTGCAAGGTCTTCTAAAGTAGGGATCTTGACTGCTTTGATAGTTACATCAAAAACTTCAAAACCAATGCACTGCAAATGAGTCACCATCTTATTCTTCCAATCAAGATAATTCTTTCCATCAAACTTAGGACTTTCCTTTTTGAATAATGCCATCTGATCAACCTCAAGTTGTTAAACTTTCTCTCCGAGGCACTTGGCTCTGATACCAATTGTTAGGAATAGTCCCAAGAGATAACTGAGAGGGGGGGGGGTGTGAATCATTTATCTACAAGTTTCAATTCTGTATCCAATTAAGTATACTTAAACATAAATCATAAACACAATGAAAGAACACTTGAACACATGATGTAGGAGCATCCTGGGTGTAAGAGCAATCTTGCATCACCCAAAAATATTTATGTTTTTGTATTCAATAAGGGCTATCTTGTGCAGAGCTGCTATTTATGGAACTTGCTATTTTTAGTAAGTTGGTCTTACGATCTCGGAATGTTCTAATTTTACATGTGGAGGTTCATCTCAATCATATCAGCCTGCCAGCAAAGTTTCATGGCTAGATTAGGTCTGGTTTTGAAGAAATTGAAGATTTTCAGTATTGGCAACAGGGTACAGAAACTTTGAACTCAGTTTTGAAGGCTTTAGTGGCCCCAAATGAGGTCAAAAATTTGGGTGATGGGCGCTTGTGTCGATCAAGCTTGTAGAGCGCTTCATGGCATTTCCAAAATGGGGTTATAATAATCAATCAGGTCAACTGGTGATGACTTATGGTCTCCGAAAGTCAGGTCACCTGAAATGGCAGAAAATAATTTTCCTTCAAAATTTTTGTTCAAGTTTCAAAAGTTATTTTGAGCCGACTTTGATGTAATAAATTGAAAAATAAAATAATTCTAAGTTTGGTCGGCCCTTAGGGCTAAATTTTTGGAACCTTCTCGGGTGGTGGAAATTGCCTATATAAAGAAGGCCCGTAGTGTTGTCTAGGGTAGTTCTGGGCAGTAGATCTGAGTAATAATTTGAGGCTTTTTCCTACAGAATATTGTAAGGGAATGCCCATGTGACTTTGCATATTGTAATTCTGAAAGTTTGTAATTCCACATTTGTGGAGATAATAAGAAGCCAATTTTCTGTTCTTGCATATTGTTGTTGTTTCTCTATTTCTGTTATGTGTTTGTGGTATTAAGGGGAGCTCCCTTCATCAACACAACACCAATATTTTGGTTATGGGGAAACCCAAATAGGTAAAAACCCCAGTGGGAATTGACACCCACTAATATTCTGCACTAGTGTATTATGATCCTTGTTAGAAGATCCTTAACCCTATTAGGCGTTGCTTTACAATATATTTAGTATAGTAGACTTTGTCAAGGGTCAGACCCTGTTAGGAGTCTTTTACAATAGTCCCTGTTAGGGTAGAGGATGCACTGTCTGAGAGCTCACTACTTAAAGGGGTGAAGGCTACAACCTTTTGAATGACATATATACACTATATCTAGATCTTGGTGAACTGTGCTTAGACATGCTATCTGGATTAGTTCCAATGTATAGAAAAAACACTTTACTTGGTCACATAGACCTTCTTCTGATGGCTCAATAATTCTCACACTCTGCTTTGCACTTCTTAATCAACTATGAACCACACTCAAGCAATCACAAATGGCTACCTATAAATATCTTTGTTAGAATAACTGAGAGGGGGGGGTGAATCAGTTATCTAGGTCCTAAAACAAAATAAGTAACTTAAAACTTGTATCTTCAAATACTCTCACTCGGTAAACATATATCTTCTTCACTGTCACTATATTTACTGATTATCAGATAAGCTCAAAATAATTTACTGATGAAATCTAATAGTTAACATGTAAAGTATGATAACAAATAGATAACATGCTCAACACATAACACAAAAGATTTTAATGTGGAAACCCTGTTAAGGGAAAAACCACCTGGGAACCGGCAACCCAAAAATTTCACTCTTTTGAAGTGAGGCCTATGAGGACCAAACCATGTTAAAGGTTACAATGCACACTATTAGGTGTGACCTGGTTAGAGGATTTTCCAATAGGAGTTATCTTTCAATCTTCTATCACTCACTGTGCTGATTTATAGGATAATGATGTTTCATTGATTAGAATGAAACACCAATCAGAACTTAAAAGTCCACTCAGTTAAGAGATTTTCACTAATTACAATTGTTAGAAAGTAACAATAGTTTGATTCACCTTATTACAACAAATTGTAGATTACAAATCAATGTTATGCTCAAACAATATTTTCTGACCATTTAACACTTCAAATCTTAAATCAACTTCACTTACAATCAATCAATACTATGCTCTATGTAGCTCGATTTCTGTAGTCTCGGTTCAATAACCAATTGATCAGAAATTGCATGAATACAGATTCATGCTTAGCTTCCTGTAGTATCTCCTTCTTCTTCTCTTATAATATAATGGATTTTCTTTCTCCTTAAATAAACAAGTAAGCCATTTCATTTTCATCCATTAGATTTTGCCGCTTAATCATGTTCATTGCTTTAGCTGCTTTAACCTTCTTTGGTAGATGTGTCTTTAACACGTTTCAATCTTCTTCGTAAGATCTTTCTTGAATTTTGTCAGTCGTCGATCTTGTAACAAACTTTATTCCTTTTCATATCTTTACATTGATTTCGAGGTGCTAGCTCATCAATCTTCCTGGCCTACAACATCATTAAATGATCTTCTATTCTTCTTGGTCCAATCAAAGAAATGCGTCAATAAACCTTATCGGTTAAACTTGTGCTCGATATATAACACACTGCATCGGTGTATACTGTCATCGGTGTTCATACTGAGAATCTTGGTAAACACTAAATTGTCTTCTTTTACCGACCAACACTACTTTGTATCTTTGAATTCTTTTCTTCATAATAGATGAATACCATGTACTAGGATCAACATAATGAGATCAGAGACTCATCAATAAGTTATCCAAAGCATTCCATAACCTCATCTGCTGTGACCTTCTTCCACCATTCTTTAGATGTCTCAGTAATGAATAACTTACAGATAGGTATTGTCAAACTAATAAGAAACTAGTTGACATCAATGACAAGATCATATTGATTTAGCAAATAGTATTATCTATCCATCTTCAGCTCTGTAATCTTCAATCACTTGTTCAACAATCTCTCCATATGATAAATCAGTTGTAGACTTAACAATCTCTCCCTTTGGCATTGATGGCAACTTAAATAATATGAATGTACCATACCCATACCAATATCTATTCTAAAACATTGCCATAGTTCATCCTTAACTCTTCTTTATATAGTTCATCCTTGACTCTTCTTTATATAGTTCATCCTTAACTCTTCTTTTCTATTTCTTCAGCATTCATCATATTCTCTCCCTTTTTCCAGCATTCATTCATATTTGCTATTCTCTCCCTTTGACAACAATGCCAAATGAAAATAATAACAAAGTATGAGTATACTATCATCTCCATTGTATCTGAAATACTGATATCTCCATCTTTTAAAAAAAAACTTAATCACAACCTTGAACTTAAGCAAAGTGCGATCCATGCTAGCATCAACATGTATGATCTTTTGATAAAATAGGCTGATGCAGCATGCCAGATCACCTTAGTGACCTATAGACAGGGGACAGACCCCAAGTCTATTCCTCAAGTATTCAAAAGTTTCTTTCAATAGAGGCTTTGTAAATATATCAGTAAGTTGTTCTTTAGATGTTACAAACTCTAGTTTAACTTGCTTATCTTGTACTTGCTCCCTTAAGTAATGATACTTAATTGAGATGTACTTTGTCTTTGAGTGCATTGCAGGATTTTTTGAAATGTTAATAGCACTAGTGTTGTCACAATAAATAGTCACTGGATCTGTGATCACTTCATTCATCCCTTCCAACACTTGCTTGATGTAAGCTATATTCGAGTAGTTTTCCGCAACAGCAACATATTCAGCTTCAGCTGTTGACTGAGAAATACAACTCTGCTTCTTGCTAGTCCATGTAACAAGTCAGTCTCCAAAGAAAAATGTGCCTCCAGTTGTACTTTTACGATCATCCACATTACCAGCCCAGTCAGCATCAGTATATACCTTCAATTCAAATTTTCCATCTCTCAGATACCAAAGGCCGTAATCTTCTATTTTCTTAAGGTATCTCAGGATTCTTTTTGTAGCTATCATATGAGATTCCCTGGGGTTAGTAGAAAATCTTGCAACAATTCCAACAACATGAGCAATATCAGGTCTAGAATGTACTACATACATCAATTTACCAATCATGGATCGGTAAAGAGTCTTATCAACCTCGGTAGTATCATCTTCCTGTGTTAATTTACATCTGCTAACCATCGGTGTTCCTACAAGTTTTGCATTTTCCATATTGAATTTCTTCAAGACCTCCTTTATGTATTTTGATTGAGTGATGAAGATTCCATCACTGTGTTGAATCACCTGCAGTCCTAGAAAGAGCTTAATCTCTCTGAACATTAACATTTCAAACTCTTTCTGCATCCCATCAGCAAATGCCTTACACACATTGTCTCTTCCTCCAAAAATTATATCATCAAAAAAGATTTCAGCTATGATAATAGTGTCATCAGAATTTCCTTTCATGTATAGATTACTATTATCACTTGTTCTAATAAAACCAATACTTAAAAAATATGAGTGTAGTCTTTCATGCCATGCTCTGGAGCTTGTTTCAGTCCATACAACGCCTTGTGCAGTCTACAAACCTTTTCTCAGTTGTCTAGATCTTCAAAACCTTCAAGCTATTCAATGTAGACCTCTTCAAGTATTCCATTCAAAAAAGCAGACTTCACATCCATTTGATAAACTTTAAATTTATTATGTGCAGCGTATGCCAGTAACATTCTAACACCCTCAAGTCTTGCAACAAGTGAAAATGTCTCACCATAATCAATTCCTTCTTCTTGTGCATATCCTTTACATACAAGTCTAGCCTTGTTCCTTGTCACTTCACCATTCTCATTCAGCTTATTTTTGAAAATCCATTTAGTACTGATTACATTCTTATCCATCGGTCTGGGTACTAAAGTCCATGTTTTGTTCTTCTCAATTTGTTCAATTTCCTTAGTCATTGCCTTGACCCATTCTTCATTATTCAAAGACACTTGTACAATTTTAGGTTCAAATTCACAAACCAAACAAGTACCTTGTCATGATTTATTTCTAGTTTGCATACCAGCATTCTTGTCTCCAATAATCTAGTTTTTAGGATGATGTCTTCTTACAAATCTTGCTAAGATCCTGGATCTTCTATCTTGTGCATCTTCTATCTTGTGCATCTTGCTCTATATTCTGCTATGCATTCAGTTCAGGTTCATTAACTTGCTCGGTAGGTGCTCCTTGATCATCATTCTGTTCTATCGGTTGTGTCAGTTGTTGTGCATTGCTCGTCTGTCCATTGGTTACAGTAGTCTATGATAGTCTCGATTGAAACTCAAGGACATCATAGTATGTAAACTATCGGTAGTCTTTAGGTTCCTCAGTCTTTTCTTCATCTGTAAGCTTGTCATCAAATTCATCAACTTGAACATTTACACTTTCAATAATCTTGTTAGTCATCTTGTTCAGACATTTGTAAGCTTTACTTTGGGTAGAATATCCTAAGAATATTCTTCATCTCCTTTGGAATCAAACTTACCATTCCTATCATCTTTCAGGATAAAACACTTACTTCCAAAGATTCTAAAATAACTTACATTAGGCTTGTGTCCAAACCAAAGTTCATATGGTGTTCAATTGGAGTCCTTCTTTAACTGTACTTGGTTAAGTACATAGACAGCAATACTTACAGCTTCTCTCTAGAATTTTTGTGAAATGTTCTTTTGTATCATCAGTGTCCTCACACAATCAACTATTGATATGTTTCTTCTTTCAGCAATGTCATTCTATTGTGGTGTTCTTGGTGCAGACACTTGTCTCTGGATTCCATGCTCATTGCAGAAGTTAGTAAATTCATCAGATATAAATTCACCACCTCTATCCAACCTTAAACATTTAATCTCCTTACCGTTTTCCTTTTCAACCTTAGCCTTATACCATTTAAACATCTTAAATGCTTCAGATTTTTCTTTCAAAAACATCACTGTCATCAATCTAGTATAATCATCAATAGAGAGAATAAAATATCTATCACCATAGTAGCTTTGAGTTCTCATCGGTCCACATAAGTCAGCATGTACCAACTCAAGAATTTTCTTTGTTGAGAAATCTTTGCTTTTAAAACTAGATTTAGTCATATTTCCCTTTTGACATTCATGACAAAGAGTATGATCAGGCTTATGTAAGTTAGGCAAATCTCTAACTCTTTTCTTCTTACTAATCTTGATCATATTATCAAAATTTACATGACATAATCTCTTGTGCCATAGCCAAACATCTTCATCTTTCATTAGTAAACAAGAAGATTCATCAATATCAAGATAAAAAAGGTTACCTCTGGTCTGAGTACCAGTCCCAACAAGTCTTTCATCAGCTTCATAGATTTTCACCTTTTTGTTTTCAAATACCAATCTGTGACCTGAATTAATCAGTTGTGCAACACTCAACAAATTGTAATTTAGTCCATATACCTAGTAAGCATTCTCACATCTTATCTTATCATTTATTACTAGGGTACCTTTACCTTTCACAGTGCACGGAGCATCATTTCCCATTTTTATAGAACCACCATTGTATTCAACTAATTCTTCAAATTTGTCTACATCACCTATCATATGATTTGTGCAGCCACTGTCAATAATCCATGTATCATTCTTTCTTACTTGTGAAATCAGGGCAGATTCTTCATGTTTCTCATCTTCTTCTGAATCATCCTTCATCGCCACAAATACAATCTCTACACTAGAATCAGATTCAGAGTTAGTCTCTTCAGCAGCAAAGTAAGCCTTCTTACCTTTATCTTTTCGGTTATCTCTATCTTTATGTTGGTAATTCTTATGAACTCTCCTTCCATAACTTCCTTCAAATCTATCTCTAGGTTCATCATCATCATTTCTTTTATGAGGACATCTAGCAATGATATGACCTACTTCCTTGTAGTTAAAACAAGCCAAGGGTAATTTACCTTTATACTTCCCTCTACCTTTCGGTAATCTTCTAGCCATTAACGCTTCAAGCTTATCAAGGTCATCATTAGTGTCACTATCATATTTACTAGATTTCCCAATCTGCAGTTTTGACATGAAAGCAAACTCAATATTACTTCCAGAAGGTACAACATTGTTATCAAAATTATTTAGCTCAAAGGTAGTAAGCTTACCGATCAAAGTATCAAGAGTGAGATTGGAAGAATCTCGGTTTTCATGAATTGTAGACACTCTGATGGCATATACAGGTAACAAAGTTCTGAGGATTTTGCTGATAATTGTTTCTTCATCAATGACTCCATCAGAAGCTCTTACAGCATAAACAAATTCTTTGATTCTGTTTGAATATTCCAAAATATTTTCTCCTTCTTTCATTCTCATTTCATCAAATTTTCCTCTTAAGCTCTCTGCTCTAGCTCTCTTGACAGATGTGTTACCACTATATACTTGCTCTAGTCTATCCCACATTGCCTTAGCAATACTCAATCCTTTGATTTCTTCAAATTCAGTGTTGGTATAGGCAGTAGCAAGTTCCATCATTGCTACATTGTGATCATGCTTATCTTTTAGTTGTTCCATAGTCAGAGTACCAGTCGGTTCACTATAGCCAGTTGTCATAAAATGTAGTGCATTTCCATGAATTCCAGATATATGCAATTTCATTCTTTGTTGCCACACTAAGAAGTCGTCTTTGTTCAGTCTGGGCACTTCCCTCTTATTCATTTTGTGATCTTTATGCTCAAGTCCTTAAAACTCTATTTCAAGCAACCAATGCTCTGATACCAATTGTTAGAATAACTAAGAGGGGGGGGGGGGTGAATTAGTTATCTAGGTCCTAAAACAAAATAAGTAACTTAAAACTTGTATCTTCAAATACTGTCACTTAGTAAACATATATCTTCTTCACTGTCACTGTATTTACCGATTATCAGATAAGCTCAAAATAATTTACCGATTAAATCTAATAGTTAACATGTAAAGTATGATAACAAATAGATAACATGCTCAACACATAACACAAAAGATTTTAATGTGGAAACCTTGTTAAGGGAAAAACCACCTAGGAACCGGCAACCCAAAAATTTCACTCTTCTGAAGTGAGGCCTGTGAGGGCCAAACCCTGTTAAAGGTTACAATGCACACTGTTAGGTGTGACCTGGTTAGAGGATTTTCCACTAGGAGTTATCTTTCAATCTTTTCTCACTCACTGTGTTGATTTATAGGATAACCATGTTTCACTGATTAGAATGAAACACCAATCAGAACTTAAAAGTCCACTCGGTTAAGAGATTTTCACTGATTACAATTGTTAGAAAGTAACAGTAGTTTGATTCACCTTATTACAACAAATTGTAGATTACGAATCAATGTTATGCTCAAACAATATTTTCTGACCATTTAACACTTCAAATCTTAAATCAACTTCACTTACAGTCAATCAATACTATGCTCTGTGTAGCTCAATTTTTTCTCTGTGTAGCTCAGTTTTTGCAGTCTTGGTTCAGTAACCAATTGATCAGAAATTGCATGAATACAGATTCATGCTCAGCTTCTTGCAGTATCTCCTTCTTCTTCTCTTATAATATAATGTATTTTCTTTCTCCTTAAATAAACAAGTAAGTCGTTTCATTTTCATCCATTAGATTTTGCTGCTTAATCATGTTCATTGCTTTTGCTGCTTTAACCTTCTTTGGTAGATGTGTCTTTAACACATTTCAATCTTCTTTGTCAGATCTTTCTTGAATTTTATCAGTCGTCGATCTTGTAAAAAACTTTATTCCTTTTCATATCTTTATGCTGATTTCGAGGTGCCAGCTCATCAATCTTCCTAGCCTACAACCTCATTAAATGATCTTCTATTCTTCTCGGTCTAGTCAAAGAAATGTGTCGGTAAACCTTATCAATTAAACTTGTGCTTGGTATACAACACACTGTGTCAGTGTATACTATCATCGGTGTTCATACTGAGAATCTCGGTAAACACTAAATTGTCTTCTTTTACCGACCAACACTGCTTTGTATCTTTGAATTCCTTTCTTCATAATAGATGAATACCACATACTAGGATCAACATAATGAGATCAGAGACTCATCAATAAGTTATCCAAAGCATTCCATAACCTCATCTGCTGTGACCTTCTTCCACCATTCTTCAGATGTCTCGGTAATGAATAAATTACAAGATAGGTACTATCAAACTAATAAGAAACTAGTTGACATCAATGAAAACATCATACTGATTTAGCAAACAGTATTATCTATCCATCTTTAGCTCTATAATCTTCAATCACTTGTTCAACAATCTCTCCATATGATAAATCAGCTGTAGACTTAACAATCTTTCCTCTAAATGATATAATCAAGTTGGCCTATTAGAATCACCTTGAAATCATATTAGATAAGCCATAACAAACTCCAATAATAAATTAGTCAGCTCTACTAAGCACACAACACATTATGGGACCAGTCCAATAAGATAATTGTAGACACACGCTACACACTGTGGGCTCTACCAAAACAACTGGATCTTTCTCTTCAAGCTGAATTACTTCATGCGCTCTTAACCAAACATCACTAATTCTTTTATAAGCTTAAATCCAAGGGCACATACCCAAATGATAGGCACAATTCCAGAACCAATAAAATCTCTGTCGGCTCTTCTGAATAAACACAGGAAACTATTACTGGTGAATAGCAACTACATAACTTTACTTCTACTGATCATCAAACTTTGCATCCATGAATGTCACATCACTAATATGTCTTCAACATATATCCAAGCACATAAGGATCCATGATAACTATACGGATAACCATACATAGAACACTGCCTATTACTCTATTAGGAACAATGCTGACACAAGCTGCTATATAACTGTCTATACTAATAGTTAACCTCTGCGCCCATGATATCATGCTGATATCATGTCCATGCTACATTTACTAAAAGCTTACTGCATAAGACTTCCATGCATGCTACTTTCCATATGTTGTCAATAATGACAAACATATAGTCAGTACTGGCCTGCTGGCAAATCTCCAACAGATCCTACTATGATGGATTTGTTGAGATAGATTGCAGCTAGACTTGAAGTTTTGGAGATGACCCAAAGAAGAGGAAGAAATTTTGAGGATGTTAGTGAAGATAAAGCTGAGGAAGTTGGTGAGAAAGTTCCTGATCTAGAACAAGGTGATGAAATATTCTTGAGAGCTTTGACAAGAGTGAATGCAAAACCAGATTTCTATCCTCCTGATTGTGATGGAAAGCTTTATTTTGATGAATTTTTGGATTGGATCTCTAAGATAGAGAAATACTTTGAGTATGAAAGCACACCTAGAGATAAGAATGTGAAGATTTCAAGCACAAAATTGAGAGGACAAGCATCTTTATGGTGGGAACATCTAAAAATTGGTAGACAAAGTAAAGGAAAAGAAAAGATCAAAACCTAGATTAAGATGGTGAATAATTTGAAAGGTAAATTATTATTGGGTGATTATGAAGTCATCTTGTTGTGAAAGTTGTAGAACTTGAAGAAAAGGGGACACTACTGTGAAGGAATATACTAAAGAATTCTATCGATTGGATATCAGATCTGGACATATGGATGATGAAGTTGAGAGGATTAAAAGGTACTTGAATGGGTTGAGAACATCTATTAAAGATGGATAGAATTGAAGAAGCATATCAATTTGCATTGAAGGAAGAAGAGAAGTTGAACAAGATACATGAACATAGACAAAGAGGAAAAGGTGGTAGATTCCCTAGAGGAAGAGGAAGATCATATGGTGATGGTGAAAGGTCTCATACTGATTAGGACAAGAAAAATCAAAAAAAGGAAAATCTGAATGGAAGCAAGAGAATTCATATAGAGGTATATGAATTTATTCAAGAGGGAGTTACTCAAGGAGTAATAACAATCACAAGAGAGAAGATAAAGCTTGGTTTAAGGGTACTTGTTTCAAATGTGGGGAAGAAGATCATAGGGAATTTGAGTGTACTAATAGGGATTCAAGAAATAAACTGGTAGTAGTAGTAGAAGGAATGCACTTGTGCAAGAAAATTCATCTGATTCTATGAATAGACCGAAGGATGAAGAAAACCCGATGATTAGGAGAGCTTTGTAGAATGAAGAAATTGATGAAGACCCTATGATGAGGAAAATTTTATTCAAAACCAGGTGTAAGGTTGTTGGTAAATGTTGTAAGGTGATCATTGATAGTGGAAGCTCAAATAATTTGCAATCATAGGACTTGGTTACTAAATTGGAGCTACCAAGGATGAAACACCCTAAGCCTTATAAGATGCTTGGATTAAGGATGATCATAAGTTATTGGTAGGTGAACAATGTCTTTTGTAATTTAAGATTGGATCTTATCATGATGAAGTTCTTTGTGATATCATGTCGATGGATTATTGTCACATCTTGGTGGGTAGACCATGGAAATATGATAGACAAGCTTTGCATGATGGTATATTGAATAGGTATACTATTGTGGCTAATGGAATGAAAGAAAAGTCATGTTACCATTGATTGATGAATCTAGGAATGAAAATTGTACTACTATTAGAGTTTTTTGGTTGAAGGAAAATAGTTCACAAAGGATTTGAAGAAGGATAGTATGTGTTATGCCTTGATTCCTAGAAAGCTTGATAAGAGGACAAAGAATGAATAACCATTAGAAATCAAATAATTACTGGTAGAATTTCATGATATCATTTCAAATAATGTACCTAATGGATTACCTCCCATTGAAAGTATTAGTCATTGCATGGATTTGATACCATGAGCTAGTTTTCCAAATAAGGCACCCCGTCGGTTGACACCAATAGAAAATGAGGAATTGAATAGACAAGTCCAGGAATAGTTGCAGAAGGTTTGATTAGAGAAAGTTTGAGTCCTTGTGTCGTACTATCTATGTTAGCACCTAAGAAGAATAGAGAATGGAGAATGTTTATTGATTCTAGAGCTATAAACAGAATCACATTGAAGTATTGGTTTCCTTTACCAAGAATGGATTGTTTGAGTAGAGAAAATTACTTTACCAAGATTGATTTGAAATGTGGTTATCATCATATCAGAATCAAAGGAGATGAATGGAAGGTTGGTATGCCTTTTGGTTTAACTAATGAACCTAGTACTTTTTTGAGGTTAATAAATGAAGTATTGAGAAAATTTTTGGGTAAATATGTGATTGTTTATCTAGATGAAATTTTGATATTTAGTATGAGTAAAGAAGATCATTTTTTGTATCTAAGATAAGTTTTACAAAGGTTCAAAGAAGATAAGTTATTGATTAACCTAAAGAAATTTTATTTCATGAAGGAAGAGATAGCACATAAGTTGGTTTTGTGATTTCAACTAAAGGTTTGAAGATGGACCTTGAGAAATTTCAAGCAATATTGGATTTCCCTACACCTGAAAGTGTTGGAGAGGTTAGATATTTCCATGGTTTGGCTAGTTTCTACCACAAGTTCATTAGGAATTTGAGTTCCATATGTAACCCTATGACATAGACAATGAGAGGAGATAAGAGATGTTTCAAGTGGACACATGGAGCTGATAGAAGTTTTGAAATATTGAAGCAAAAGGTAGATGAATTACCAATATTGGCTTTACCTGATTTCACCAAGGTATTTCAAGTTGATTCTGATGCAAGTGGAAGTGCAATTGGAGCAGTAATGAGTCAAGAAGGTAAACCTATTTCTTTTTATATTGAGAAGTTGAATGACACTAAGAGGAAATATTCAATTTATGATTAAGAATTTTATGCTATTGTTCAAGCCTTGAAGTAGCGTATACATTACTTGGTGCCTAAGGAATTTGTGTTATATACTAATCATAAGGCATTGCAGTATTTGGGAAGTCAAAGTAAATTGAATTAGAGACACATGAAATGGGTTGAATACATGCAAAATTTCACTTTTGTGTTGAATCATAAAAGTGGATAGTCAAACAAAGTTGATGATGCATTGAGTAGGACAAGGATTTTGCTGACTGAGATGAGAGAATAAGTACTTGGATTTTATGATTTGAAGAACTTATATGAGACTGACCCTAACTTTGTAGAACCTTGGAAGGCTTGTAAAGAATCAGTGATAGATAACCAGAGTAAGTGGGAATATTATTTCATTCAAGAGGATATGTTGTTTAAAGAAATTGAATTGTGTATACCAAGAGGATCAATGAGGAATAATATAATCAAGGAGAAACATAGTGGAGGACATGCATGACACTTTGGTATTGATAAGACAATGAGTTTGGTTAATAAAAAATACTTTTGGCCTCAAATTTATAAGGATGTTCAGAAGTTTGTTAGGAGTTGCAGATTTTTCCAAGTTGCTAAGGGAGTTAGTTAGAATATAGGATTGTATACACCATTACATGTTCCTAGTATATCTTGGGAAGATATTAGCATAGATTATATTCTTGGTTTACTAAAGACACAAAGGGGTAATGATTCCATTTTTGTTATGGTGGATAGATCTTTTCTAAGATGTCACATTTCATACCTTGTAGGAAGATATCAGATATTGTACATGTTGTTGATCTAATATTTAAGGAGATTGTGAGATTGCATGGGTTACCAAGGAGTATTATTTCAGATAGAGATAGTAATTTTGTGGTTTATTTTTGGAAAACACTTTGGAAGAAGATGAATATAGATTTGAAGTTTAGTTCTACATTTCATCCACAAACTGATGGAAAAACATAAGTTGTGATTAAAAGCTTGGGTAATTTGTTGAGATGTCTAGTTAGAGATAAACTAGGTAATTGGGATTTGGTTTTGGCACAAGCAAAATTTTCATACAATAATTCAGTAAATATAAGTATAGGAAAGATACCATTTGAAGTTTTTACTGGCATGCATCCTAAGGGAATTCTAGAATTGAAGGATCTTGGTGTAGAGGAGAAAAGAAGTGTTGAAGTAGAGGGTTATGTTGAATTCTTGAAAACTTTGCATGATGAAGTGAAGTTTAACTTGGAACTTAATAATACAAAATATAAGGATACAATTGATAGAGCTAAAATATGATGAATGACGTAGGGAGAGTAGCTGGTGAATGATGAAGTATAGATAGTAAGGTGAAACAATCGTGGAGGAATGGAAAAGAGGAAGGCACTAGGTGGATCTTGGGAGATAGAAAGGGTTCAATCATTGACAGCAACAAAGAAAGTGGAAATTTGTGCATAATAGGTTTGGAGATGGTAGGAATGCTCATCACACAAAATTTAGGGCTTCCAGTTCAAATAAATGACAAAGGAAAACAAACCCTTGTGGGCCTCCCTATCCATGGATTCAACCTGTCTTTGACATCTATCATGGCCCAATCTATCCTGCTCTGATTTGGTCATCTAATGAACATGACATTAGTCATTTGGATCCTTGGCTCCCTTCATATGTGTTATGGTCAAATATGGTTCCCATTTACTCCTAATGTTTTTGTCCTCTCCTAATAATATTGGGATTTATGATCAATACCTACGGAATAAAAGTTCATAGTTGAATGATTCATTTTTTCATCAACCTCCTCCTAGGGTTTGGAGGAAAAAATATCAAATTCATCTTTTTGATTCATTGGATGAGCGCTCTACACCTAGGGTTCCCAGTGAGGATGCACTTCCACAAGGTTTGAGGGATCATAATGTTTCGAGGGTGATATATTCTCTTTATTTACTGGAAGGGTTTCTTTCTCTCCAAGTTTCACACATGATGAATCTTTCACTTATTTGTAAGATCTGGTCTGACATTCCCAACCAGTACCAAGAGGGGAGGGGTGAATCAAAACCTATAAAACTTTAAAACAAATCTGATGTAGTATACTAAAACTATAAGCAAAATAGATTCTAGCATAAGAATAGCAGCAAGCAATCAACCGTAAGAAACACCAGATTTATCATGTGGAAACCCAAATTGGGTGAAAACCACGGTGTGAGGAAACCTCACAAATTCTACACTCTTCTAAAGTGCACCATGTTAGGAGCCTTCCTTGTTAAAGGATTACAACACACTATTAGATGTGACCCATTTAAGGGATTTGATAAAATAAGGTCTATTAGTGCCTCCCTGGTTAGAGGACTTAGAATACCTAAATAGATGTCACTCGATTAAAGGATTTAGTACAAGGGACCTATTAATGTCCACCCAAAATACTAGGATTTATCTATTTTAATTGTTAGAGAACAATAGAAGGATTGACATTTTAGAAATGGCTTTGCATAGCCTAATAAGATCTCTATTATACTCAACTGAGAAACATCACCGGTCACTGTAGGTATGTTCTCCTTTTCTGTTGTGCTTCTCTGGACACTCTTCTCTCTTCACCTTTCTCTTTACCCTAGCTTCTTCAGCATACAGGTTCACTCTTTACTTTGGTAGAATCAGGGAAAATTGTATTCTCACCAGAATATATAGACTTCTTTTCCTAATTGCTTTTCTCATGCATGACCTATTTACAGATCCCCTTCGAATTCATCACCCGGTGGAATATTAGTTCACTAAGGAAAACATCTGATGCATGCTATGCTTATCTTCTTTAACAAAAGAAAATAATGATGTGTGTTGAAAATCTTTGCTTCGCAAGAGATAACTCCATGTTTTAAAGCCATAAACTCTGGCATTAAAACCTTCAATCGTGCCTTGTACCAATCGTCTTGGTAACTCAAAGTCTACCAGATTTAGTGTAGTAAATCTTGATCAAAGAGTTAGATAATTGATTGTTGACTAAGACTTCCCCGGTTCATCTATTATGACAAAGTCTTCTCTTGACAGGTAAAGGAATTGAAGTTGTGTATAGGTAAGAGCATTGACCTGTCACCTTTCCTACCTTTGTCTATATCGGTTGCATCCTTTCCTTAGTTACGTAGTCAATACCATTTGTATCCTTTCCTTGGTTGCATAGTCAATACCAGTTGTATCCTTTCCTTGATTTCTAATTGTATCTTTCTTAGTGACCGGTTGCTCTTGATGAGAAATATAGTCTCTTCTTTCTTGCATAGTGTCAGTGGTTGCCAAACCAGTCTCTCCTCACACTTGTTATCAGTTGTATCTATCTTGCTCCATAGATCCAACACTAGTGTCCTCAGTCACAAATGTCAACACCTCTTTTTCCAATCAATGATAATACCTATATTGCCATGTACCAGTTGGAATCTTACCAATTACCATCCCTTAAATATGCCAACAATCTCCCCCTTTGGCATTGATGGAAAAAACCATAACAACACTACTGGTCCACAAACACTAGTGTTCTGTCATAATCTCCCCCTTTGAAAATAATGCCAAAGTCTAGTCAAAAAGACTACCTTAAAGAAATCTTCTCCCCCTTCGAGCAACATTTTGATTCATCAATCTAGGTAAGATGAGGTGGATTCCTTTGTTGAAGTGTAGTGAATTGATGAACACCTTTGTGAGTTTACTGATGATTAGGAAGGGGTATCACCCCTAATTTACCTCTAAGATACTTAAAAGTACTCTTTTGTAATAGCTTTGTGAAGATGTTAGCAATCTGTTCTTTTGTGGGAACATACTCCAATCTCACTTCTTTATTTTGTACCTGTTCTCTCAAGTAGTGATACTTGATAGCAATATGCTTTGTTTTGGAGTGCATGACAAGATTCTTGGATATGTTTATTGCACTTGTACTATCATAGTAAATTGTAATTGGTTCTGGTATATGTTCTTGGATTCCTTCAAGTAGCTGTTTGATCCAAACTACCTATGTGTAATTGATTGTTGCAGCAATATATTTAGCCTCTCTTATAGACTGTGAAATGCAATTTTATTTCTTGCTTGTCCAAGACACAATCCTTCACCAAGAAAGAATGCACCACCACTTTTTCTCTTTCTATCATCAATATTACCATCCCAATCTACATCAATATAAACCTTTACTTGGAAGCCCCCCTTGTGAGGAACCACAAGTCATACTCCTCAATCCCTTTCAGGTATCTGAAAATTCTCTTTACTTCTATTAGATGTGTCTCTTTAGGATTTGTAGAGATTATTACTACTATGCCAACCGCATGTGCAATATCTAGTCTATTATGTACTGCATACTGTAATTTTCCTATCATATACCGATACAGTGTCTCATTTACTTATTTTGCATCATCTTCCTTAGATAGCTTGAGGTTAGTTATCATATGTGTACCAACTGGTTTGGATTCTTCAAGTCCAAAAGTCTTAAGAATTTCTTTTACATACTTGGACTAAGAAATAAAGATACCTTCCTTTAGTTGATGGACCTATAGTCCAATGAAGAATTTTATGGCTCCTATCATAGATATTTCAAATTTCTTCTTTATTTCTTTAGCAAAGGCTTTTCTCATCCTGTCACATCCTCCAAAGATGATGTCATCCACAAAGATTTCAGCAATCAGGTTCCCATCTTTTTTAGTCTTGAGATACATGTTGATGTTGTCCCCAGTTCTTGTGAATCCTATTGTCAAGAGGTATGGGTGCAACCTCTCATATCATGCCCTTGGAGCTTTCTTTATCCCATAAAGAGCCTTTTTGAGTTTACAAACCATACCACCCTTTTGTGTGGATGTGAAGCCTTCGGGTTGTTCAATGTAAACTTCCTCCTCTATTATTCCATTTAGGAATACATACTTTACATCCATATGGTATACTTTGAACTTCTTGTAAGAAGAATAAGCAAGAAGGATTCTTACTCCTTCCAATCTGGCCACAGGTGAAAAGGTTTCCCCATAATCCAGTCTAATTTCCTGAGCATATCCTTTGCAAACCAATCTTGCTTTGTTCCTTATTACTTTTCCTTCTTCATTTAGTTTATTCCTATAGACCCACTTTGTCCCAATGACATTCTTGTCATGTGGTCTAGGCACAAGCATCCATGTGTCATTCTTTTCTATTTTCTCAATCTCTTTCTCTCTCTAGCCTTTTTCCTGGTCAAGACATTTGCATGTTTGTCACCAGTTATATTATCAGTTGAGTGATATGTGACATACCTTGGGGGAACCGATCTTTGTTCTTGGTCAAGTTCTTCTAGTTGAGAAGTTTTTTCAGCATGGTTATGAACAACTTCTTCTTCATCATCCTGAGTTGGTCTGTCAGCTTTAGGTACAACATCCTGCTCCAAATGTATGTTCACATGTTCTTCTCTTTCATCTTTAGTTGTTATTTTATTGAACTCAAAGAGACTTCCTTCATTGTGACCTTGCAAACCATCATGTTCATTATGACCGATCTTCTTTCTTAGTTCTAAACATTCCAACCTTTACATTGATGCTTTCAATTATTTTTCATGTCCTTTTATTTAGACACCGGTAGGCTTTACTCTTGGTAGAATAACCTAGAAATATACCTTCATCGCTTTTGGGCTCAAACTTCCCAGAGTACATGTCTCTCTTAATGTAACAATTGCTACCAATTATTTTGAAATATCCTACACTAGGAGTATGATTGAACCATAGTTTATAGGGAGTCTTACCAGTTCCTTTCTTGACTTGAACTCAGTTCAGTGTGTAGATAATAGTATTGATAGCTTCTCTCCAAAAGTGATGGGGGAGATCCTTCTAAATCATTAGGGTTCTTGCACAATCAATCAACATCCTATTTCTTCTTTCTTCTACTCCATTTTGTTGAGGATTTCTTGGTGTAGATAACTCCCTTTTTATTCCATGTTCCTCACAGTAGTGAGTGAACTCTTGAGAAGTGTATTCACCTCCTCTATTTGATCTCAGACACTTTAGGCTTTTACCGGTCTTCTTCTCCACTTGAGCCTTGTAGACTTTAAACATGTGAAACACCTCTGATTGTTCTCTAAGAAAGAGTGTCCACATCATTCTTGAGAATTCATCTACAAAAATCATGAAGTATCAGTCTCCATAGTAGCTCTTTGTTCTCATAGGTCCACACAAGTCTGTGTGCTTGAGATCCAAAACATTTTCAGTAGAAAAGGATTTACTATTGAAACTTGTTCCTGTCAGTTTTCCTAACTGACAATCTTTACAAATAGCTTTGTTAGTTTTTATGATCTCAGGGAGTCCTCTTACTGATTTCTTCTTTCTCACCTTAACAATATTGTCAAAGTTTATGTTGCAGAGTCTCTTGTTCCACAACCAACTATTGTCATCTTTGGATACAAGATAGATCTTTCTTGCTTCTCCTTTGACTGATGCAATGAGACACGCTCCTTCCATGGAGTCTAGGTAGAACATGTTCCCTTTGGTCTATCTACCAGTTGCAACATGAGCTCCAGATTGGTTCTTAACAATAGAAGAACCTTGCCCGAATTTCAACAGGAATCCCTTGTTGTTCAGTTGTACAAACGATCATTAGGTTGTACTAAAGTCCTTCTACCTAGTACACATCTTCACATACAACATTTTTGCTAAGTGCAATAGAGCCTTTACCTTTGATAGCATAGGGAAAATTATTTCCAAAGGTTACCAATCCACCATCATTGAGCTTTAAGATGATGAACTTGTTCTTATCACCGGTCATGTGGTGAGTGCATCCCCTATCAATGATCCAATAATCATGCTGGTGAGATCTTGAGATAAGTTCAATTTCACTTACCATTGGGATCTCTTTTGTTATTGCAACCAATGCAATTTATGGATCTTTAGAGTCTTCAAATTCATTATCTACGACTCCTTCTACAAGGTAGAACTCCTTCTTTTCTTTATTCTTGAATCGGTTACTCTTGTCTTTGTTCTCATTATCTGGACATCTTGCAACAATATGTCCTATCTTATTACAAGAGAAAAATTTCAGAGGAAGCTTTCCTTTGTATTTCCCTTTTCCTTTGGGAAATCTTCTAGCAATGAGTGCTTCAAACTCATCTTTCTCCATCTCTTCTAAGAGCAGATTCTGAACAAGATTTCCAATCTTAACGGTAGAGATGTTACCGGTTTCTCTTCCTTTCTTGGTGGAAGAGGTATTAACAAAAGACTTAAAAGTGGCTTCCTAAATGGGTAAGCTATAATCAAAATTTCTCCACTTAAATGCAGTCAACTTACCAATTAGGGAGTCTAGAGTGACTTAATCTATGGTCACTAATCTAAGCTCCTAAATGGCTGAGATCTTGATGGCATACTGAGGCTTGAGCATTCTCAGTATTTTTCTTACCACCTCCACTTCGCTAAGTTTTCCTCTAGCACTTTTGATGGAGTTGATCACTTCTTTCATTCATCCTCATGTCATCATAATTTCCTCTGAGGCTCTCAACCTTAGCTCTTTGTACATGTGGGTCACCATGATATACTAATTGTAGCTTGGCCCACATCTTGTGAGTAGTTTCAAGATTTTCAATCTCTACGTAGATGTGGTATGGTAACGTGCTATGGTAGCTATATGTTATGTCTAGATCTTCAGTTCATCTGGAGTCAAGGTACCATTATTGGGTTTAATGTAATCAATGGTTACATGAGTCCAATATTGATCTCCGGTGCTCTTCATGTACTGCTTCATTCTGCTGCACCACAGAGTAAAGTTTTCCTTGGAGAACTTTGGTCCTTCCTTCCTCATCATCTCGAATTTTTTCTTTTTGTAGTTAAGCAGTAAAGAAAAGGAACTTGGCTCTGATACCAATTGACAGTCCCAACTACTGCTAAGAGGGGAAGGGTGAATCAGCACCTATAAAACTTTAAAACAAATCTGAAGTAGTATACTACAATTGTAAGCAAAACATATTCTAGCATAAGAATAACAGTAAGAAATCAACCAAAAAGCAACACTAGATTTATCACGTGGAAACCCAAATCAGGTGAAAACTACGGTGCAAGGAAACCTCACAAATTTTGCATTCTTCTGAAGTGTGCCCTGTTAGGAGCCTTTCCTTTTAAAGGATTACAACACACTGTTAGATGCAACCTAGCTAAGGGATTTGATACAATAAGGCATGTTAGTTCCTTCCTAGTTAGAGGACTTAGAACACCTGAATAGATGTCACCCAGTTAAGGGATTTAGTACAAGGGACTTATTAATGTCCACCCAAAATATTGGGATTTAGCTATTGTAATTATTAGAGAAAAATAGAAGGATTGATCTTTTAGAAATGGCTTTGCATATCTTGATAAGATCTTTGTTATACTCAACTGAGAAACATCACCGATCACTGTAGGTATGTTTTCCTTTTCTATTGTGCTTCTCTGCAAACTCTTCTCTCTTCACGTTTTTCTTTGCCCTAGCTTCTTCAACATACAAGTTCACTCTTTACTTTGGCAGAATGAGGGAAAATTGTATTCTCACCAAACATCAAAATATATAGGCTTCTTTCCCTAATTAATTTTCTCATGCATGACCTATTTACAAATCCCCTTTGGATTCATCAGTAGTGGAGTATTAGTTCACTGAGGAAAACATCTGATGCATGCTATGCTTTATCTTCTTTAATGAAAGAAAAAAATGATGTGTCAAAAATATTTCTTTCACAAAAGATTACTCCATGTTTTAAAGTCGTAAACTCTGGCATTAAAACCTTTAATTGCGCCTTGTACCGATCATCTTGGTAACTCAAATTCTATCAAATTTAGTGTAGCAAATCCCAGTCAAAGAGTTAGATAATTGATTTTTGACTAAGACTTCCCTGATTCATCTATTATGACGATGTCTTCTCTTGATAGGTAAAGGAACTAAAGTTGTGTACATGTAAGAGCATTGACCTCTCACCTTTCCTACCTTTGTCTATACTGGTTGCATCCTTTCCTCAGTTGCATATTCGATACCGGTTGTATACTTTCCTTGGTTGTCAATTTCATCTTTCTTAGTGACTGGTTGCTCTTGATGAGCAATATAGTCTCTTCTTTCTTGCATAGTGTCACTAGTTGCCAAACCAGTCTCTCCTCACACTTGTTGTTGTCAGTTGTATCTGTCTTGCTTCACAGATCCAACACTGGTGTCCTCAGTCACAAATGTCGACACCTCTTTTTCCAATCAATGACAATACCTTTATTGCTATGTACCAATTTCAATCTTACCAGTTACCATCCCTTAATGCCAACATGGTTTTCTGTGCCATTTTCAGATTTAATGATTTGGGCTAAACATGAATGGTAAGGCATAAATGATATGCTTTATTTTTATCATGATTACTTATTTTTCGTGGCTATTTTTGATACCAAGAATGCATGGGATTCAATGCATAGAGTAAAGAATTGGTTTTGTAATAGTTTTGATATCTATACTTCGCTTTGGACTCCTAATTTTCAAATAGATCCTCATTCTTGTGCTTTTATGCCTTTTTAGATTGAGTTCACTACATTACCCTTAGAGTATAGAGATTTGGAAATTGTGGAGCTAATGGCTAATAAATTGGGAATTTTCTTTGTCATGATCTTTTACCATTTGAAGAGCCCCATTTACTAGTTAGGGTATGCTTACTTCTTAGTATTCTTAAACCTTTCCCTACATCAATCACTCTAAATTCTAAGTGGGGGTCTTGGAATCAAGATATCATAATCCAAGAATTAGGTACAGTGTTAAGTCATGCAGATTCTTTGGGTCACTTTACTAATTAGTGTAAGGATCCTATTTGTTCTCGCTCGGTTGTTTGTGCAGATCCTACATCATACCCTTCTAAGTATATGTTTAGACCACCAATTTTTTCTCAAACAAATAAATTAAAACAACAACATTCATAGGATGTGCATACTTCTCCAGCCCATCAAAATATTCATCTACTTCTAATTTTCCTGATATACCTAGGGTTGGATGTGCTTCTCAAAGCCAGTTGAATAAGTTCTTACTTTTCTTGAGACAAATATTGCCATTTATTAATTATTGGTTGAATATGCAATCATGATATTTTATGAAGTCTCCTTGGCCTCTTTTTTTGACTGATACTAATCAAATTTGTCCAAAAGGAAAAAAATTGAACTTGGGTGGTATAAAAATCCCTCCTCTCCTAAAATTTGATAGTATTGTGCAAGAGTTAATGTTTTCAGATCAACCTCTTAGTTTTATGCCCAATTCAGCTATGCCTTAAGGTATGAAATTTAAAGCTATCTCCATGAAGCAAGCTGAAATTATGGTCAAAGAGGTAATGACTTTAGTTGCCTCTCAATTATATGATGGGATTTCTCATGAGGATTTGATGGGGGATGTTAATGAAGTCAACTTGCAGTTTAGTGATCCTGAAATCTTTTTAGATTTAATGTTATTTCCTCCCCTACAACACAATCCTCCTCACATAATAAATGATAATTCACCTTCAAACCTCTTTTATGCTTAGTATGCTTCTGATCTTGATGGTGATAATCCAAAAAAGGATTTACAATCAGAAGAATTAATGAGGACTAATTATGAATTTGATTTTTCACAAAATTTATCCATTGTGCAAACTCCTTTATCTCCTAAATCTGGGAAAAATGCATCGAAGCCTAGAGGTAGGAAATCTAAGGTAGTTAAATCTCAAGAAGAGATTGAAGTTGGAATTCAATCTACTTTATATTGGAATTTTCCTTCCATTAAGCATATGACAAGGAGAACAAAGTGTTCTCCTTGTCAATAATGAAGATTCTCTCATGGAATGTCAGAGGCCTTAATGCCTCTAACAAGAGACATAGAATCAAGAAAAGTCTTGATTCTTCGCATGTTGACATTATTATTTTACAAGAAACTAAATTATCATCTCAGAGTTTAAAAAAAAAATTGGGTAGATGGTCATCTTGGCAATCTAATTTTATTTATGGTGTTGGTGCTTTGGGTGGCTTAGCTACTCTTTGGAATCCTAAATCAGTTAAAGTTCATATTTTGCAACATGGATCAAATTGGCAGATGGCTAATATTCAACATTTCAATCTTTCCTTCTTCCTAATTAATGTTTTTGGACCAACATCAACCCTTGATAAGAAGAATTTGTGGCTTACTTTAACCAATTTTATTCAGTAATTTGCGGGCTGAAAATTCTTTGTAGCTAGGGATTTTAATGCTATTTTGGGGCTTGATGATAAAAAGGGAGAGTCTCCCCTCCCATGCATACTATTTAGGATTTTAACAACTTCCTCATTGATAATGCACTTTTTGATGTACTACCCCAGAATGGTTCTTATACATGGACAAATAGGAGATTAGGATTTTTACAAATTATTGTGAGACTTGATAGGTTTTTATGTTCACAATCTTGAAAATTAGAGAATATTGACATTCATTCTGAAATTTTGGCATTTTTTTGATTCTGATCATTTTCCCATTCAATTGAATATTGTGAATACAACCACATCTCTTGTTTGTAGTTTTAGATCCTCTTTTAAGTTTGATTCTATGTGGTATAGGCATCCCCATTTTGATACCCTCCTTAAACAATAGTGGCTTACAACACCCTTTGAACCAAGAACACATATCTTTTAATTCTATAAGAAAATGCAACATGTTAAAGGTCTTAAGGTATGGAATGTGAATGTTTTTAAGAATATCTTTGAACAAAAATCCTTGGTTGAGGGGGAGCTTGTTGAGATTAATCAACATATTTTTCAACATGGCCTTGACCCCTTGGTATTTGACAAACAAAAGAAATTGCAGCAAGAATGGGCAGAATTATGTTTACAAGAGGAAGAATACTGGAGACATAAATCATGATAATTATGCCTTCAACAAGGGGATCAAAACACAAAAAAAATCCATATGTAAGCCAAAAAAAGAAAGACGCAAATATAATTCTCTCAATAAAAGATGCCTCTAGTAATTTGATAACTGATGCTCAGGGTATTCAGGATGAGGGGGTTAATTTTTTCACTAACCTTCTTTCCCCTCTTGCCACATATCAACCTATAGCAGCCTCTATAGAGGAATTATTGGGTGCCATTCCAACACTTATAACTCCCCAGATAACTATGCACTCATGACACCTTTCACTTTCTTGGAAGTTTGTAATGTTGTGTTTTCAATGCCCCTAGCCATGATGGTTTTACTGCTCTATTTTTTTTTAAATGTTGGGATGTAATCTATTTTGACTTGCTTGCAGTCTTGGAGGAATCACAGACAAACAAATCTATTCTTAAGAATTTTAATGTTAAAAATATTACTCTTATCCTAAAAAATAATGATCCTCAGACATTTGCCAATTTTAGGCCTATTTCCTTGTGTAACACAATATATAAGAACATTACGAAGGCAATTTACTTGCGCTTACAACACCTTATTCCTAAGATTGTATCAATTGAACAAGGGGGTTTTATGCTAGGTGGGGAAACTACTGATGGAGCACTTATTCCACATGAAACCTTACATTCTATTAATACTCATGACATTCCTTCCTTTGTTGTAAAGTTGGATATGATGAGAGCCTATGATAGGTTGAACTGGTCATTTCTTCTTCAATTTTTACATAAGTTTGGTTTTTCTCGGAAGTGGTGTAAATGGATAAAGGAATTCATTTTGGGAGCCCATTTTTTAGTCCTTGTTAATGGTACCCCTATTGGATTTTTTGCTTCAACTCAAGGGGTCAAACAAGGGGATCCCTTATCTCCTTTTTCTATTTATAATTAGGGCTCAGGCTTTTAGTCGAATCATTAACCATAAGAATGAGAATGATCTTTGGTTGGGGGTCCATATTGTTGGTACATCTATCTTGATAACTCATTCCCTGTTTGTAGATGACACTTTGTTTTTTGGTATGGAAAGTATTCAGGAGGCTAAAAAAATTAAAAAAGTGCTTGAACTTTACACATTTATATCTGGTCAAATGGTTAATGCTCAAAAATCCAAAATTTATGTGTTCAATACACCACAAGAAATATCAACGAGGATTGTGTGTATATTGGGTTCCCCTTTGGAAGAACTACCTTCCACATACCTTGGAGTCCCTTTCTTCATGGGGGCCAATAAGTCATGTTACTAGAAATTGGTTATTGATAGGATTAAATCCAAAATTGTTGCTTGGAAGGTTAAATGGCTATCCATATCAAGTAGAATTCTTCTTATTAAAGATGTCCTTTCAACCATTCCTAATTATTACATTTCCATCCTTCAAGCCCTGAAAATGATTATACACTAGATTGAAAAACTTATCAAAGAATTCTTATGGATTACAAATTTGTCTGGTGTTAAAAAAATCCCATTAGTATCTCTTTCTGATATGTCTTCTTCTCATGGTGCGAGGGGTGTTGGTTTCAATGTTATTTCAAATAGAAATAAGGTTTTTTGGTGGGAAATTGATTTTGAAAATGTATTATAAGCCACACATAAAGTGGTGTAGATTATTGCAAGAAAAATACCTTGATTCTATGGACCCTTCAAGGGTTATTATTGTGTTGGACCCACCTAAAGGTTCTTCAATTTGGATGAATTCATGGAATGGATTCCCCCTATTTCCAATAATGAGGAATTTTGAAATATAAGTGATATAGCCATTACTAATCAGGGCTCCAAACTTATTGATTATGTTTCTACTATTCATATCCATTCAGGTAAGGTGATTTGGAAATATTTCAGGGACCTTCCTATTCCTCCTAATGTGGCCTTATCTTTGAATCAACTCTTATCAAGAAGATTGGTTTTTATTTCCATAGATGTAGAAAAACTTTTTTGGGATCCTTCTAAAGATGGAAATTATTCAATTAAGTATGGTTATAAGGCTATTCATTTTTCCCAAGTCACTGAGGTAAGACATATAGCTTTTACCTTCAGTTAAAATAATTATGATTTGCCCAAAGCTAGTTATTTCTCTTGGTTGGTTTTAAAGAAATGAATTTTGGCAAGTGACAAATTGGTAAGTTTAAATATTGTTAATGCATTCCAATGTGTATTATGTAGTAGTGATTATGAAATAATAGATCATATTTTTTTAAACTGTCCTTTTGCATAACAATGTTGGCAGTTTGTTATGCAAAAATTGCATATATCCATGCCTCTCCCAAACACTATTTGGGATTTATTTCAATCTTGGCCTACTTTATTTTTGAAGTCCATATTTTATTTCATGTGGAAGAGCATTCCATCCTCTCTTTTATGGGCTATTTTTTGGGAGAGGAATAAACGTATATTTAGAAACTCTCCTTCCTCTTTATCTACTGTTCTGGCAAAATTTGAGAAATTAGTTTTTGAGATTACTAATGCATATGTTCAAAGATTTGGTGGTAATAAAATGTTCACATATTTGGATAATATGATCTCTAAGAATTGAAAGGGATTAGTTCTTTCATCTTTACCTGCACCCTTATGCCCTTCATTGGTATCTAAAGTTAGAGAAAATGTTAAATGGAACCCTCCTTGTTCTAATCAAGTAAAGATCGATTTTGATGGTGTGTCAAAAGTAACCTAGGTAAGTTTGGTATTGGTGCCACTATAAGAGATCATCATGGTTCTATAGTTGCATTGAAAGTATGTACCATTCCACCTAGGACAAATAATATGGTAGAAGCCTTGGCATTACTTAATGGTCCTGTTTTAGCTAAGAAATTGAAGATCACCAGGCTGCACATTGAAGGTGATTCGACAATAATTATTAATGCATGAATAAATTGTATTTATTTCTCTTGGCCCATACATTATATTTTAAAACAAATTTGGGGATTATTAGACACATTTGATGAGTGTTATATTACTCATTCATATCAGGAAGGAAATATGTTAGCTAGTTTGGGAGCTGACAGGGTCAATTTTGATACTACTATATCCTCGGTTGATCTTCTAGCATTCCCAAATATCCAAGACATAATTGACAAGGAAAAGGTAAAATGTCATAGGGTTTTTTTTTAAATAATGAGAGAACCACATTTCATTATGTGCTTACATTAGTTGATCTTAAGACAAGTATTTGTTAGGAATAGTCCCAAGAGATAACTGAGAGCAAGGGGGGGTGAATCAGTTATCTACAAGATTACATTATTTATCCAATTAAGTATAGAAGAACATTAAGCATTAACAAAATATGAGAACACTTAACACAACACCATAATTTTGGTTACAAGGAAACCCAAATAGGTAAAAACCCCGGTGGGAATTAACACCCACTATGAACTGAACTAGAGTATTATGATCCCTATTAGAAGATCTTGCAATCCTGTTAGGAGTTGATCCTTACAATGCATTAAGTACAATGACCTGGTCAAAGGTTAGACCCTATTAGGAGTCTTTTATAATTAACCCTATTAGGGGTGAGGACACACTATCTGGGAGCACACTACTCAAAGGGGTGAAGGTTGCAACCTTTTGTTTAACAAATACACACTATATCTGGATCTTGGTGAACTATGAGTTAGACCTATTGTCTTGACTAGTTCCAATGGATAGAATACAATCTCTACTTTGTTACATAGACCTTCTACTAATGGCTCAACACTTTGCACCTTCTGCTCTGCTCTTATCTTTCAACTATCTGCCATACTTAGCAATCACAAATGACTGCCTATAAATATCTTCCTCTAAATGATATAATCAAGTCGGCCTATTAGAACCATCTTGAAATCATATTAGAAAAACAATAAAACTCTCCAATAACATCTCAGTCATCTATACTAAGCACACAACACAAATTAGGACCATGCAACTCCATATGAGTAGACGTGTCGCTTCACATTGTCAGCTCCACCAAATTAACAGATACTTTCTTCTCATGTTGAATTATGTCATGCACTCTTAACCAAAATTTTTTAACTCTTCTCCAAACACTAATCCAAGTATGCATATCAAAATGATAGGCGCAACTACTACAACAATATAAACACTATCGACTTCACCATATAAACTTAGGAAACTGTAGCTATCAACTAGAGACTTCATAAGTCAACCTGTACTCCATATCTGACTCTGCATCCATGAACATAGCATCATATATATGTCTACAACATAAATATAAAGACACAAGGCTTCGTTACAACCATACTATAAATCACATACATAACTCTTCCTGGGACCTGTCAGGAACACTCACTGATATAGACTATTGTATTAGTGTCTTCACTCAGAATCAACCTCTGTGTCTATGATATCATGTTGATAACATGTCTAGGAAACATATGCTCAAGGCTCTCTCCTTCAGGCTTCCATGCACGCTGCTTACCATATGTTCATGTCATCAATGACAAACATACAATCAACACTATCTTGCTGGAAAATCTCTAACAATCTCCCCCTTTGGCATTGATGGCACCATATGGAATGAAAAACACCACAAATCCAAATGTACAATTATTTTCTAATATTTTCCATTTCCTCAACAAAAATCCCCGAAGGATGAATCCTCCATCTCTTATTTTTTTGTTTCTTCTTGATAAATACTCACTCCCCCTTTCTACAATTATTTTATAACATTCTCCATTTCCTCAACAAAACTTCTTCAAGGATGAATACTCCATCTACTACTGAATGCTCTGAATATCAACTGTTGTATCCTCTTACTATTTGATTTTTCATGACTATATACTTACTCCCCCTTTGACATCAATGGCAAAGGGTGCCAATCAATTAAGCACTGGTATTACTCCTGAAGTAGAGTAGTCAACCATTCATCAATCACTAAGAACTGATGCACTCCTGCAAACTCTAATCAGATTCAGGGAAGGGAATTACTCCCATCTTCTCCCTGAGATACTCAAATGCATCCTTAGATAAAGGCTTTGTGAATATGTCTACTAGCTGATTTTTTGTGCTCACATAGTCCAACTTTACTTCTTTCTCTACTACTTTCTCTCTTAGGAAGTGATATTTTATCTCAATGTGTTTTGTCTTTGCATGCATCATAGGGTTCTTTGACATATTAATAGTGCTAGTGTTATCACAATGAATAACAATAGGATAATTAATTTGAATACTAAAATCGTTTAGCATCTACTTGATCCACAACACAATTTTAGAGAAATTTAATGTTGTTGCAACATACTCTACTTCTGCTGTGCACTAAGAAATACAATTTTGCTTCTTACTTGTCCAAGTAACAAGCCTATCTCCAAGAAATATTGCTTCTCCTAAGGTACTCTTTCTATCATCCATGCAACCTACCCAATTTGCATTTGTATACACATGAAGTTTTACATTTTCTAAATTAGGATACCATAAACCATAGTCTATAGTTCATCTCAAGTATCTGCACATCCTCTTTACTACCATAAGATGACTTTGTTTAGGATCTGCTGCAAATCTTCCAACAATACCAACTGCATTGAAAATATCAGGTCTAGATTGAGTAAGATAGATTAGTTTACCAATCATAGACTTGTACAAGGTCATGTCTACTACTACTGAATCATCTTCTTTTGAAAGTTTGTATCTTGTTATCATAGGGGTACTTACTAGCTTGCAATCATCCATCTTGAACTTCTTCAATATCTCTTTCACATACTTAGATTGATTAATGAAAATACCTTTGTTTGTCTGCTACACATTTAGTCCCAAAAAGTACTTGATAGGTCCAATCATGCTCATTTAAAATTATCTCTGCATCTCCTTAGTGAATTCAGTATGAAGCTTGTCATTACCACCAAAGATAATGTCATCAACAAATATAGCAACTAACAATAGTCCATCAGATGTCTCTCTTATGAATAAGTTACAATCTACTGCTGCTTTCTTGAATCCAAACTTAGTCAAGTATCCATCAAGTCTTTCATACCATGCTCTAGGGGCTTACTTAAGTCCATAGAGGGCTTTCTTCAATCTGCATACCATATCAGGTATGTTTAATAAGGTAAATCCTTTAGGCTTCTCTATGTATACTTCTTCCTTCAATTCTCCATTTAGGAATGCTAACTTGACATCCATATGGTATACCTTAAAGTCTTTGAATGTAGCATAGGCTAAAAACAACTTTATGGCTTCCAATATTCTTACAGAGGAAAATGTATTAGAATAATCAATTCCTTCTCTTTGCACATATCCTTTGCATACTACTCTTGCTTTATTTCTTACCACTGCTCCATCTTCATTCATCTTATTTCTGAATATCCACTTGGTTCCAATCACATTCTTATCACTAGGCCTAGGGACCAGCTCCCATGTATCATTCTTAATTATCTGATCTAGCTCTTCTTGCATTACTTCATGCCAATCTGGATCATTACATGCATCTTCAACACTTAAGGGTTCAATCTGTGATACTAAACATACCTCTTCATTTGTTGTGGAACTCTTTGCTTTTGATCTTGTCATGACTTTACTATTCTGATCTCTAATGATGTCTTCCTTTGAATGATACCTAGATGTGAATTTAGGAACATTAGGTGTGACTCTCTCATCTGACTTCTGTGATTCTTCTTCACTAGTTTTAGGGTCATTGAATAATGCATCAATGCTGTCAAACATTTCATCAACAACTATTTCTCTAGTGGTAGGTCTAGGTTCTTCTTTAATCATAGGTGCATAATCATGATATCTTTCTTGATCATGAACTTTTCATCAATCTTAACATGAGCACTTTCAATTATCTTCTTCGATCTTAAATTAAAACATCTATAAGCTTTTCTTTTAGTAGAGTAACCAAGAAAAATACCTTCATCACTTCTTGCATCAAACTTTCCAATTGCTTCATCTTTCTTGATGTAGCACTTGTTTCCAAAGATTCTAAAGTATTTTACTATAGGTACATTCCCAAACCATAGCTCATAAGGTGTCTTGTCTACACCTAGCCTTAATTGTATTCTATTGATAGTATAGACTGCAATATTGACTGCATCTCTCTAATAGGTGTGTGCGACCTTTCCTTCAATCATGATGGTGTGCGCTATGTCAAGTATGATCCTATTCCTCCTCTCTAAAATTCCATTTTGTTGAGGGGTTCTAGGAGAAATTAGCTGTCTCTTTATCCCATGTTCTTCGCAGTACTCATAAAATCTGTCAAAGATGAATTCTCCTTCTCTATCTGATCTTAGATATTTAATCTTCAATCCATACTCATTTTCAACCTTAGCTTTGAATATTTTAAACTTCTCAAATGCTTTTGATTTATCTTTTAAGAATGCAACCCACATCATTCTAGAATAATCATCAACAAACAAAATAAAATACCTTTCACCATAGTATGATCTTGTTTGAGTTGGTCCACATAGGTCTATATGCACTAGATCCAATTTGTTCTCTATCAAATTATGCTTTCTTCTGAATGAATTCTTCGCATGCTTTCCCATCACACATTCCTTGCATATTGTATCAACTAGTTTTGCAATGATAGTAAGGTCTCTTACTGCCTTTACATTGCTTATCTTTACTATGTTGTCAAAATTGATGTGACATAGTCTTTTGTGCCATAACCAACTATCATCTACTTTAGCAAAAAAATAACTTGCTTCAGGATTACGCTGAAAAACATGACCTTTAGTCTTTGAACCTAATGCAATCATTTCTCCTTCCTTGTTATTAATGATGCACTTTTTGTCTTTGAATTCCAACTAATATCCTTTGTCAAGCAACTGTCCAACACTTAGTAGGTTATGTTGCAAACCATCAACATAAAGAACATCATCACTGATGTTCTTTCCATCCAAGGTGATAGCTCCTCTACCTATGATAGGTTTAGGAGTGTTGTCTCCAAATCTAACCATGCCACCTTTGTATCTATCAAGATGTACAAATCTATCCTTGTCTCATGTCATGTGATATGAGCAACCGCTATCAATGATCCAATTTGTCCTGATGTTAGCTTGTGAAATCAGTGCTAACTCTTGTGCTTTCTTTTCATCTTCAAGGTCCATTTCATCAAACATTTTCTCCATGTCTTCAAGAGAAATGAATCCAATTTCATCTTCTTCTGACTCTTCATCTGATACTCCATCACCAGCATAGTAACATTCTTTTGTATACTTAGGCTTGTAGTTATTTTTGAACTTATTGACTCTTGTAGGACACTTAGATGCAAAGTGACCAATCTTGTTACATGAGAATCATTTGAATGGTAACTGACCTTCATATTTTCCTTTTCCTTTCTTTTCTTTTTTAGCAATCAAAGCAATGAAATCATCTAGTTCTTTCTCTTCATCATCATCAAAATTACTAGAAGTGTTCAAGGATTTCTTACCATGGACTGGGGCTTTGAAGGTTGTTTCACTTTTGGGCTCTGTCTTCAAACTTGATATCTCAAAAGTTGAAATCTTGCTGATTAAGGTCTCTCTTTTGAAGTCTTTTGAAAATTGCATAGTCTCATCTAGGATGTTTATCTTGCTCTCATATTCTGGTGTCAAATTAGTCATCAACTTATCCATTATGTCTTCTTCCGAGATTTCTCCACCATTTTTTCTGATTCTTGCAACTGCTTCATTAATCCTTTGATTATAGGCTCTAATGTTCTCTTCAGGTAGCATATCCAATGTATTATACTTTTTCTTCCATGTCTTTCTGCGTGCATTCTTAGCTTGGACATCTCCTTCAAACATGTCTTCTAGATACTTCCATATCTTGTAGGCTTTATCTACTTTCTTGATCTCTAAAAACTCACTATCAGACAATGCGTTGATAAGGGCTTCTTTGGCAATAGAATTTTTAGTGAACATCTCCTTCTTCTTAAGAGTTGCATCTTCCTTTGCAAGATCTTCTAGAGAGGGAATCTGGTATTCTTTGGTAGCTACTTCAAAAATCTCAAAGGTAATGCACTGCAAGTGTGTCATCATTTTGTTCTTCCAATCTAGATAGTTCTCTCCATCAAACTTAGGACTTTATTTTCTAAAGAATTCCATCTGATCAACCTCAAGTTGTTTAACTTTCTCTCCTAGACACTTGGCTCTAATACCAATTATTAGGAATAGTCCCAAGAGATAATTGAGAGGGGGGGGGGGTGGTGAATCAGTTATCTACAAGATTTGATTCTTTATCCAATTAAGTATAGAAGAGCATTAAGCATAAACACAATATGAGAACACTTAACACAACACCACAATTTTGGTTACGAGGAAACCCAAATAGGTAAAAACCCTAGTGGGAATTAGCACCCACTATGAACTACACTAGAGTATTATGATCCCTGTTAGAAGATCTTAAAACCCTATTAGGAGTTGATCTTTACAATGCATTAAGTATAGTGACCTGGTCAAAGGTTAGACCCTATTAGGAGTCTTTTACAATTAACCCTGTTAAGGGTGAGGACACACTGTCCGGGAACACACTACTCAAAGGGGTGAAGGCTGCAACCTTTTGTTTAACAGATACACACTATATCTGGATCTTGGTGACCTACGAGTTAGACCCGTTATCTTGATTAGTTCCAATGGATAGCATACACTCTCTACTTTGTTACATAGACCTTCTACTGATGGCTCAACACTTTGCACCTTCTGCTCTGCTCTTATCTTTCAACTATCTACCATACTTAGCAATCATAAATGACTACCTATAAATATCTTCCTCTAAATGATATAATCAAGTTGGCATGTTAGAACCATCTTAAAATCATATTAGAGAAACAATACAACTCTCCAATAACATCTTAGTCAGCTATACTAAGCACGCAACACAAATTAGGACCGCTCAACTCCATATGAGTAGACACGTTGCTTCACACTGTCGGCTCCACCAAATTAATTGATACTTTCTTCTCATGTTAAATTATGTCATGCGCTCTTAACCAAACATTCTTAACTCTTCTCCAAACACTAATCCAAGGATGCATATCAAAATGATAGGCACAATTGCTACAACAATATAAACATTGTTGGCTTCACTAGATAAACTTAGGAAGCTGTAGTTGTCAACTAGAGACTTCATAACTCAACATGTACTACATATCTGACTTTGTGTCCATGAACATAGCATCATACATATGTCTACAACATAAATATAAATGTGCAAGGCTTCGTTACAACCATACTGTAAATCACATACAAAACTCTTCCTAGGACCTGTCAGGAACACTCACTAATACAGACTATTGTATTACTGTCTTCACTCAGAATCAACCTCTACGTCTATGATATCATGCTGATAACATGTATAGGAAACATATACTCAAGGCTCTCTCCTTCAGGCTTCCACGCACATTACTTACCATATGTTGTCATCGATGACAAACACACAGTCAACACTAGCTTGCTGGCAAATCTCCAACTATATTCAATTTGATAAAGTTGTTGGAATTTGTTGCATGACATCTCATTATTAATACTACCCTTATTAACTTCAAATGGTGGCTATAGACAAGTTTGGCATGTGTGAAATTTCTTATGTATTTAATAATTGACAGAGAATGTTTTTCAATTTTTGTTTTGTTGGGTACTTTCAATTGAATTCATGATGTAATAGTTTGATTTTGTAGGAGCTTGAGTGCGAGCTAATATCTTTAAATGCTTGTCTCTATTGATGATAATTTGTACTCCTCTCTTGGTCTCTATATTTTAAAGGTGTTTTCAAAGGAAGGTACTTCTTCGTCTTTAGTAGGGGCTAATAATCTTCAAATGTTTTCTTTGGAATTTTGGCCTTATAACTATCGAGTGATGTTGCAGGTATATGAATGGGAACAACCTTTTGCTAGACACATTACTGATGACCAAATGGGTATGATGTTCCATATTCAATAGAGTTTTTGTAAGTGTAATACATGCAAGATCATTGGTGAGAGTTTTTTGCTTCCACATGCAAAAAAAATTATCTTCACATCACAAATTGTGTCTATTCTACTCTCTAGTGTTTTGGATTTAACTTAGTCTTGGATCTTACTGAGGCAAATTGCAGAGAAAGTAGTTCTCCCATAGTTTCTTATTAATAACAACATTCTTAAGGCTATACATAAATATGATTTTTGGAGTAGGGATGCTCACATTGGGGGGGTGGGGGGGGGGGGGTGTTTCTCTCGACATTTTCTTTATCACAAAGAGGATTTTGTTGCCTTATATGATGCTATGAAGTAGTGTATGGTCTCCTCCAATGTGTGGCCACTCCAGTTGTTCATGGTAAGCTATGTCTTTGATGCATAAGTTAGAAGCAGGGCCTTTTCTAAAATGCATGCATTGCTTGCACTTACTACTCATAACCATTCTATGGTTGGTGAAAATTTTGTGCCACATATTGTTGGTTTTGGTGGTCATGGGATTTTCCATCCATGTCCTCATGAAGTTAGTGGTTTATCATTTACACGGGAGTAGGAGTTGCGTGGGTTCTCACAACCACAAGATCATGCTTAGGACATTTGTGGTGATTCAAACTCTTTTTCACATGAAAATTTTCAACCTATAGCTGATTTGGTTTGGGAATCACTGATGTCTACTTTGCCACCTCCCCATCTGGGTGAGTTCTAATCAGCTGATGATATGGACATGGACTGAATGGGTTAATCGATATAAAAATTTTGTCTTAGTTTCCTGGATTGCATTGTTACTAATATCTGATCTTTTGAGATAATTGTGCTCCGTTTTTGGGATCTATAAGCACAAAAAATCTCTAGTGCTTTTTCTATGAATCTTTGAAGATGTAAATGTTATCATATCATATGCTCTTATTAGTATTTTTGATTTAGCCTTTTTTGGGCTAATTTAATGTAAGGGGTAGTTTGGACTAGGGCATTTGTGGGGCATTTTGGCTTATATGCCTTGACATAATGTATGGGTTCTTTTTAGGTTAGTGATTCCATGGGCAACGAGATACATACCTTCTGGGCATTTTTGTAAAATTTAAAGCATGACTTCTTTTTGCAGATGTTATATTCTTGCAATCATATATTGCAATCTTTTATGGGTAAGGATCAGAGGTTTTATTTCTAGTTTTTTCCTCTAAGAGCCCTTTGAACTAGTTATTAATAAATTAAATATTAAAATTTTGCCAAAAAAATTGATAGAACTAAAAGATATAAGGATTTTGCAGTTGGAGATGAAATCATGATTCATTTGAAGAAGGGAAGATTTCCTATTGGAACATATAGAAAGTTGAAGATGAAGAAGTTTAGACCTTGTAAAATACTGAAGAAATTTGACAGTGGTAATGCTTTTGAGGTTGAGTTACCTGATGACATGGACATATCACCTATATTCAAATTACAGATTTGTATGAGTATTATGAGCCTACGGATGATTTAGATATGAAGCAAAAATATCCTAAGAAGTAGATGGATGAGGTTGAGAAGATCTTGGATAGTAGAATTGGAAGGAGTACTAGAGAAAAGGAATATTTGGAGTACTTGGTTAGGTGGAAAAATAGACCGGTTGAAGACTGTACTTGGATTTCTCAGTTTGAGTTGGATCATTTTGATTCTTCTTGGGTTGTGACAAAGCTCTGATGTAGGAGTTGTTGGAGATTTGTCAGCAAGCCAGTATTGGCTACATATTTGTCATTGATAAAAACATATGGTAAGTAGCATGTGTGGAATACTTATGTAGTAAGCTTTAAGTATATGTAGCATGGACATGTTATCAACATGATATCATGGGCACAAAGGTTAACTATTAGTACAGATAGTTATATAGCAACTTGTGTCAGTAGTGTTCCTGACAGAGTTACAGACAGTGTTTTGTGAATGGTTGTCTGTACAGTTATCATGGAGCCTTGCGTGTTTGGATATGTGATGGAGATATGTTAGTGATGTTACATTCATGGATGCAAAGTCTGATGATTAGTAGAAGTGAAGTTATGCAGTCGCTATTCACTAGTAGCAGTTTCTTATGTTTGTTCAGAAGAGCCGACAGAGATTATATTGGTTCTGGAGTTGCGCCTATCATTTTGGCATGTACCCTTGGATTAGAGCTTGGAGAAGAGTTAGTAATGTTTGGTTAAGAGTGCATGAGTTAATTTAGCTTGAGGAGAAAGATCTAGTTGTTTTGGTAGAGCCGACAGTGTGTAGCATGCGTCTATAATTATCTTATTGGACAGGTCCCAAAATGTGTTGCATGCTTAGTAGAGCTAACTGAATTATTATTGGAGTTTGTTATGGCTTCTCTAATACAATTTTAAGGTGGTTCTAATAAGTCGACTTGATTATATCATTTAGAGGAAAGATATTTATAGGCAGTCATTTGTGATTGCTTGAGTGTGGTTCATAGTTTGTGGAGAGCAAAGTAGAGTGTGTGAAGTGTTGAGCCATTAGAAAAAGGTCTATGTGACCAAGTAAAGTATTTGTGATATATATTGGAACTGATCCAGACAGTAGGTCAAAGCGTAGTTCACCAAGATTTAGCTATAGTGTGTATTTGTTAAACAGAAGGTTGTAGCCTTCACCCCTTTGAGCAGTGTGCTCTCAGACAGTGCGTCCTCACCCCTAACAGGGTTAATTGTAAAAGACTCCTAACAGGGTTTGACCCTTGACCAGGTCTACTGTACTAAATATATTGTAAAGCAACTCCTAACAGGGTTAAGGATCTTCTAACAAGGATCATTATACACTAGTGCAGAATATTAGTGGGTGTTAATTCCCACCTGGATTTTTACCTATTTGGGTTTTCCTGTAACCAAAATATTAGTGTTGTGTTCAAGTGTTCTTTCATTGTGTTTATGCTTTATATTTAAGTATACTTAATTGGATAAAGAATTGAAACTTGTAGATAACTGATTCACCCCCCCCCCCCCCCCCTTCTCAGTTATCTCTTGGGACTATTCCTAACAATTGGTATTAGAGCCAAGTGCCTTAGAGAGAAATTTTAACAGCTTGAGGTTGGTCAGATGACATTTTTCGTAAAAGAAAGTCCTAAGTTTGATGGAGAATTATCTTGATTGGAAGAACAAGATGGTGACTCATTTGCAATACATTTCTTTTGAAGTTTTTGATGTAACTATCAAAGTAGTCAAGATCCCTACTTTAGAAGACCTTGCAAAGGATGATGCTACTAAAAAACAAAAGGAATTGTTTCATCAGAATGCAATAGCCAAAGAAGCCATTATCAGTGCCCTATCTGATAGTGAGTTTTCAGAAATAAAGAAAGTAGATACATCCCACGAAATATGGAAGTACTTAGAAGACATATTTGAAGGAGACAAACAAGCAAAGGATGCACATAGAAAAACATGGAAGAAAAGATACAATGCATTAGAGATGCTACCTGAAGAAAACATCAGAGCTTACAATCAAAAGATCAATGAAGCAGTTGTTGGAATCAAGAACAATGGTGGAGAGATCTCAGAGGAAGACATTATGGACAAATTGATGACTACTCTCACTCTAGAATATGAAAATAAGATCAACATCCTTGATGAGACCATGCAGCTTACATCAAATTTCAAGAGAGAGACCTTGACCAGCAAAATCTCAGCTTTTGAGATTTCAAGATTGAAGACAAAACCTAAAAGTGAGATAGCCTTCAAAGCAACAGCCCATGGTAAGAAATCTGCAAACACTTCTGGTAATTTTGATGATGATGAAGAGAAAACACTAGATGATTTCATTGCTATGATTGCCAAAAGAGAAAAGAAAGGAAACAGAAACTATGAAGGTCAATTGCCATTTAAATGCTTTTCATGTAATAAGATTGGTCACTTTGTATCTAAGTGTCCTACAAGAGTTAGAAAGTTCAAAAATGACTACAAGCCTAAATACTCTAAGGAATGTTACTATGTTGAAGATGGAGTTTCAGATGATGATTCAGCTGAAGAAGAAATTGGATTTATTGCTATTATAGAGAAAATGAACAATAAGATAGATCATGAAGATGAGAAAGAGGAACAAGAGCTAGCATTGATTTCACAAGTTGATATTAGGATAGATTGGATTATAGATAGTGGTTGTTCACATCACATGATAGGTGATAAAGACATATTTGTTCATCTAGACAAATACAATGGTGGCATGGTTAGATTTGGAGATAACACTCCTAAACCCATCGTTGGTAGAAGAGCCATCACCTTGGATGGAAAGAATAGTATTGATGATGTTCTTTATGTCGATGGTTTGAAACATAACCTACTAAGTGTTGGGTAGTTACTTGACAAAGGTTACAGATTGGAATTCAATGGAGACAAGTGCATCATTAACAACAAAGAAGGAGAAATAATTGCATTAGGATCAAAGACTAAAGGTAATGTTTTTCAGCTTAATCTAGAAGCAAGTTGTTTTGTTGCTAAAATAGATGACAGTTGGTTGTGGCACAAAAGACTATGTCATATCAATTTTGATAACATAGTTAAGATAAGAAATGTAAAGGCAGTAAGAGATCTACCTAGCATAGCAAAACCAGTTGATACTATATGCAGGGAATGTGTGATGGGAAAGCATGTGAGAAACTCATTCAGGAGCAAGCACAATTTAGTAGAGAACAAGTTGTATCTGATTCACATAGACCTATGTGGTCCAACTCAAACAAGATCATACTATGGTGAAAGGTATTTCATTTTTTTTGTTGATGACTATACTAGAATGATGTGGTTTGCATTCTTGAAAGACAAGTCAGAAGCATTTGAGAAGTTCAAAATATTCAAAGCTAAGGTTGAGATTAAATCTAGACTAAAGATAAAATGTTTGAGATCGGATAAAGGATGAGAACTCACCTCTGACAGATTCTATGAGTACTATGAAGAACATGGCATCAAGAGGTAGTTGAGTGCACCTAGAACCCCTCAGCAGAATGGAATTGCAGAGAGAAGGAATATGATCATCCTTGATACAGCGCACACCATCATGATTGAAAGAAAAGTTGTACACACCTATTGGAGAGATGCAGTCAATATAATAGTCTATACCATCAATAGAATTCAATTAAGGCATGACATTGACAAAACATCATATGAGCTATGGTTTGGTAATGTTCCCACAGTAAAATACTTCAAAATCTTTGGAAGAAAATGCTACATCAAGAGAGATGAAGTAGTAGGCAAGTTTGATGCAAGAAGTGATGAAGGTATTTTCCTTGGTTACTCTACTAAAAGTAAAGCTTATAGATGTTTCAATTTAAGATTGAAAAAGATCATTGAAAGTGCTCATGTTAAGATTGATGAAAAGTTTATGGTTCAAGAAAGATATCATGATTAAAGAAGAACCTAGACCCTCCACTAGTGAGACAGTTATTGAAAAAATGTTTGACAGTATTGATGTCTTAATCAATGACCCTGAGACAAGTGAAGAAGAAACTCCTAAGGAAGATGAGACAATATCACCTAAAGTTCCAAAGTTTATATCTATAAACCATTCCAAGAAAGACATCATTGGAGATCAGAGTGACAAAGTCTTAACAAGATCACAAGCAAAGAACTCAGCTAGCAAAGAGGCGGTATGTTTACTATCTCAGATTGAACCCTTAAGTGTTGAAGATGCATGCAATGATTCAGATTGGCATGATGCTATGAAAGAAGAACTAGATCAAATTATCAAGAATGATACTTGGGAACTAGTCCCAAGACCTAGTGATAAAAATGTGATTGGAACAAAGTGGATATTTAGAAACAAGATGAATGAAGATGGTACAATAGTGAGGAATAAAACAAGATTGGTATGTAAGGGATATGCGCAAAGAGAAGGTATTGATTATTCAGACACTTTTGCACCAATAAGCAGGTTAGAAGCTATTAAGTTGTTTTTAGCTTTTGCAAGATTAAAAAAATTCAAAGTTTATCAGATGGATGTTAAGTTAGCATTCTAAATGGTGAATCAAAAGAAGAAGTATATATTGAGCAACTAGAAGGATTTACCCTATCAGATCGACCTGATATGGTATGCATATTGAAGAAAGCCCTCTATGGACTTAAGCAAGCCCCTAGAGCTTGGTATGAGAGACTTGATGGATATTTAACAAAGATTGGATTCAAGAAAGGAGCAGTAGATTGTAATCTATTCATAAGAGAGACATCTGAAGGACTACTACTTGTAGCTATATTAGTTGATGACATCATCTTTGGAGGTAATGACAAACTTAGTGCTGAATTTGCTAAGGAGATATAGAGTGAATTTGAGATGAGCATGATTGGACCTATCAAGTACTTTTTGAGATTGAATGTGTAGCAGACAGAGAAAGGTATTTTCATTAATCAGTCCAAGTATGTGAAAGAGATATTGAAAAAATTCAAGATGGATGATTGCAAGCTAGTAGGGACACCTATGATAACTGGATGTAAGCTTACAAAAGAAGATGACTCACTAGTAGTAGATATAACATTGTATAAGTCTATGATTGACAAACTCATTTATCTTACTCAAACTAGACCTGATATTTCCAATGCAATTGGCATAGTTGGAAGATTTGCAGCAGAGCCTAAACAAAGTCACCTCATGGCAGTAAAAATGATATTCAGATACTTGCAAGGCACTATAGATTATGGTCTATGATATCCTAATTCAAAAAATGTTGAGCTTCATGTGTATACTGACGCAGATTGGGCAGGATGCATTGATGATAGAAAGAGTACATCAGGTGGAGCAGTGTTTCTTGGTGATAGACTTGTCACTTGGACACGCAAGAAACAAAATTGCATTTCTCAGTCAACAACAAAAGTGGAGTATATTGCAATAGCCCTGAATTGTTCTACAATTGTTTGCATCAAGTAGGTGATAAAGGATTTTGGAATTTAGATTGATTATCCTATTGTTATTCACTATGACAACACTAGCACTATCAACATGTTGAAGAACCTTGTGATGTATGCAAAGAAAAAACACATTAAGATCAAGTATCACTTCCTAAGAGAGAAAGTAGCAGAAAAAGAACTTAAGTTGGACTATGTGAGTACTAAAGATCAGCTAGCAGACATATTCACAAAGCCCTTGCCAAAGGATACTTTTGAGTATCTCAAGGAGAAGTTGGGAGTAATTCCCTTCCCTAATTCTGCTTAGAAGAAAGAAGAAAGAACATCAGTCCTCAGGGACTAATGGATGGTTGACTACTATACCTCAGGAGTAGTACCGATGCTAAAATTGTTTGGTACCTTTTTCCATTGATGTCAAAGGGGGAGTAATATATAGTCATGAAAAATAGAAGTAAAAGAAGGAATAATATACTAAGGGGGAGTTGTATTCAGTTATGGAAGCGGTTCAGTTGAGGAAATGGAGAATGTTGAAGAATATTGCAGCAGATGGAGGATTCATCCTTGGGGGAGTTTTGAAGAGGAAATTGAGAATGTTATAAAAGGAATATTCATTTGGATTGGTGGAATTTTTCATTCCATATGTTGCCATCAATGCCAAATGGGGAGATTGTTGAAGATTTGCCAACAAGCTAGTACTGATTGTATGTTTGTCATTGATGACAACATATGGTAAGTAGCATGCATGGAAGACTTATGCAGTAAGATTTAAGTATATGTAGCATGGACATGTTATCAGTATGATATCATGGGCACAGAGGTTAACTGTTAGTATAGACAGTTATATAGGAGCTTGTGTCAGTAGTGTTCCTGATAGAGTTAAAGACAGTGTTTTGTGGATGGTTGTTCGTACAGTTATCATGGAGCCTTGCGCGTTTGGATATGTGATGGAGACATGTTAGTGATGTTACATTCATGGATGCAGAGTTTGATGATTAGTAGAAGTGAAGTTATGCAATTGCTATTCACCAGTAGCAGTTTCCTATGTTTGTTCATAAGAGCCGACAGAGATTATATTGGTTATGGAGTTGCGCCTATCATTTCGGTATACACCCTTGGATTAGAGCTTGGAGAAGAGTTGGTAATGTTTGGTTAAGAGCGCATGAGTTAATTTAGCTTGAGGAGAAAGATCCAGCTATTTTGGTAGAGCCGACAGTGTGTAGCATGCGTCTACAATTATCTTATTGGACATGTCCCAAAATGTGTTGCGTGCTTAGTAGAGCCGACTAAATTATTATTGGAGTTTGTTATGGCTTCTCTAATATGATTTCAAGGTGGTTGTAACAAGCCAACTTGATTATATCATTTAGAGGAAAGAAATTTATATGCAGTCATTTGTGATTGCTTGAGTGTGGTTCATAGTTTGTGGAGAGCAGAGCAGAGTGTGCGAAGTGTTGAGCCATCAGAAGGTCTATGTGACCAAGTAAAGTATTTGTGATATACATTGGAACTGATCCAGACATCAGGTCAAAGCGCAGTTCACCAAGATCCATATATAGTGTGTATCTATTAAACAAAAGGTTGTAGCCTTCACCCCTTTAAGCAGTGTGCTCTCGGACAGTGCGTCCTCACCCCTAACAGGGTTAATTGTAAAAGACTCCTAACAGGGTCCAACCCTTGACCGGGTCTACTGTACTAAATATATTGTAAAGCAACTCCTAACAGGGTTAAAGATCTTGTAACAATGATCATTATACACTAGTGCAGAATATTAGTGGGTGTCAATTCCCACCGGGGTTTTTACCTATTTGGGTTTCCCCATAATCAAAATATTGGTGTCGTGTTCAAGTGTTCTTTCATTGTGTTTATACTTTATGTTTGTTTAAGTATACTTAATTGGATAAAGAATTGAAACTTGTAGATAACTGATTCACCCCCCCCCCCTCTCAGTTATCTCTTGGGACTATTCCTAACAGGAGCATCATTTCTTAATAATCTTGGGTGTCTGATGCAGGAGCATCTTGGGTTCATGGCAAACTTGCATCGACTAAAAAAATTAGACCAAAAAAATTAGTTTTGTTCTTTCTATTTTTGTTTTCTATCTGTGAGATCGTGTTGGCAGTTCATCATGTGTTTGAGTTAGCGTGTGCGGTCATAACATCTTATCCAGGACCCAATGATGATCACTTTCCCATGATCGTACTTTATTTGGATATATGTTGTTGGAGTTACTATTCATTTGTTCTTGGGTAGCTTGTTCGTTGTTTATTTCTGACCGTTGGTAGAATTTCAATCGTGTGGTGGCATTCGTCAACTTACGGTGATCGGTGGCACATCTTTATATGTTCTTAGATCATGTGTGGACCTAAGTCTGGGATCACAAGGCTTCACATGGTTTATGGATCGAGTTTTTATGATTTAGGACTTGCCATATTTGTTGTAACACATTTTCGTGTTCTTGGGAAATGCAATCTTTCTTAGGGCCGACCTGTGTGTCGTGATGGCTATATATTGTAACTTGATATAATTCAGTAAGGCAACAAGTAATAGATATATGATTCTAGATCTGTGACGCATCACAAGACTGATTTAGCTATATTGTAAGGCCGGAACTGGGTAGGCTTCATAGCCCGACATGTATGAAGGCAAATTGCCAATAGTTTGATCTCGGTTAATATATTGGATCTGGCATTCTTCTCTCCTTTTCCTTGATGTTGCTTTCTCGTGTTTACTCTTGCTACGAGGTAGGATTGATCATCTTTTGATCCCTCCTACCTTAGTCTGCGTCACCATATCTAACATAATGTCGTAAGAGGTGTTTATCATGTCTTGACATGTCATTTTGTATAGAAAATAGCTAGGAGTAGTATAACATTTTTCTAAGACCCTAACAAATTAATAGAATCAACAAATATTAATTTTTTAAGATCAAATTAAGATAAAAAATTCTTAGAACTCCAAGACAAGAACTAAAATTCTAAAAAGGAATGTATGTTCAGATATCAAGGGCTGCATGACAAGACCATTTCTTGTATTTAATAATTAATTTTAAAATCAATGTGGAACTGTATTGATTGTGGTAAAAGGAGTGTCCGTACATATATCAAGGGTGCCTGACAAGACCATTTCTTGTATTTAATAATTAATTTTAAAATCAATGTGGAACCAACTGTATTGATTGTGGACAAGAGTAAAACACGGAAAATATTATTAAATAAAATCAATGTAGAGCCCACCGATTTGATTGTCGGACAAGAGAAAAACACTGAATACTATTGAAGAATAGAAGTATAAATAAAGAGTTCGCTCAATTCATTTTTAAATATTATCCTCAAAATCATAGCTTTTGTCTGCAATCCAGCCTACTTGGCCTGGTTGCATGATACGTTATCCTCGTGACAATAGGTAGCCTTTGTTTGTCCGGAGTGGCTATCCAGCCACGAAAATCTTTTACTTTATATTACTTTTTGCAAACTTCTGAAAAAAAAAAAGTGTTTCCCCTTCGTATGCTTAACAATTTTCGTGGCTGCATAGCTGCTGCCTTGTTTGTCACCCACTGTACAGCGACCTCTTAAGAATTGGGAATTGTGGCACAGAGAAATAAATTCAAGTGAAAAATAAACTCTCAGTGCTTATCGTTGAAAAGAGTTAAAATATCTTCTCAGTTAAGAACATGGAATGGGTTTTCTGGGTTGTAGCTCTAGTTTCAGCTGGTTTAGGATTACTCGTCTTAAAGGTTGCAAGAGGTATATGGTGGACGCCGCTGCAAATTAAAAAGTACTTTGAAGCCCAAGGGATTGGAGGTCCTCCCTACAAGCTACTCTATGGAAATGCCCCTGATATTGTTAAAATGGCTTCAGAGGAGAGTTCTAAGCCCTCACTGTCAGGACACAATATAACTCCTCGAATTCTTCCTGCTTTTCATCAATGGGGGAAAATCTATGGTTAATATATCCCCTCCATAGAAAACTTTGAATTTTTGAGATTTGTGTATCATTGTTGTCGGGAATGTTTTTGCTTGAACACGCTTCAATTAGTTTATGAATGGCTTGTAATTCATTTTTAAAAATTAAGCTATCATTGGAGTAGTAGATTAGAAGAGGAGGATCTAAATCACCCAATTAATTAGACATGCATTTATCTGTGATACAGGTCGGGATTATGTTTACTGGTTTGGGACTAAACCCAGAATTTTTCTTCCTCACCCTGAGCTTGTGAAGGAGGTATTATCCAACAAGTTTGGCCACTATGAAAAAATTAAACTTAAGAAAGCGGGACCAGTGGGACTTGTACAGTTAGAAGGAGAGAAATGGGCACTGCATAGAAGAATCCTTAATCCCGCTTTTCACATGGAGGCCTTGAAGGTAAACTTATAATTCCACAATCCTCAGAAGTTTACTGAAGATAAGGTCTACATGAATTGAATAATACTCAATCATAAAGCTTGTGCATTTTACAATTATTTCTCAGAAACTATTTGGTATTTTCACATTCAATTGACATACTTTGAAGTTAGTAAATAGGAGGGTTTTTGTTTTTTTTAGAATTTGTTTTTGCAGTGTGTCAAATTATGTTTCAGTTGTGTAGATTTTTAAGTCAAATTAATTGGCCAATATTTCATCATTAGTGGTTTGCATGAATCAATCTCTCATAGAAATAAATAGATCACTTAAGCTTATTTGAGTTGGAGTATTCTTGAGTCAGCTGACTCCAATTCTTAACTTTTGTGAGCATCACCTAGATGCAATGAGTTGAAGTTGGAGTAGTATTGAGATGGGGTGACTTCCAATGTTTCAATTTTGTAAGCCACCTAGATGCAATGAGTTCTAAGTGCACTTGAGTTGAAGTAGCCTTGAGATAGGTGACTCCCAATGATTCACTTTGTGAACATCACTTAGATGCAATGAATTCTGTTCAGTTGGAGTAGTATAGAGACGAGTGATTCCCAATGCTTTACTTTTGCGAGCATCACTTACATGCAATACGTTCTAAGCATTTGAGTTGCAATAGTATTGAGATGGATGACTCCCAATGCATCACTATTGTAAGCATCATCTAGATGCCATGAGTTATAAGTGAACCATTTATTCTTAAAGTGATGAATTTGTTGAAACCACTCATAAAATGTAAATTTAGATTTAACTCAAAAACTTGTTGAATCCTAATATTAATAACAAAATACATTTAAATTCCCTTTTCTTTATGCTTAATCTTTGTATTCATGTAATGTCCCCGTCATTCAATGAATAATAATAATTGTTTTTTGGTGCCGATCGATTTAGTTTATCTTGGACCCATATTTTAATTTTGGCGTAGGTGTAGTTGTTGCCATCAGCTCTATCTGTGCACCTTTGGGAGTTATCTGATGGGTATTTATGTCCGGCATGTAGGATGAAATCCATATGTTGAGATTTGATATTTTATTTGTAATTGCGAATTCCTGTTGGGATTCTGCTAGCTGCCATTTCGAAGGTGAAAGACCCTCCCTATTTGGTATTTGCAGTTTTGGTGGGTTTCAACCCTCACCCTATTCTGCTTGTTCTGTTGTATCGGGTTTGGCAAATCCGAAGTACTATCAGTAATATCAATAAAGTTTTTCGCAAATATATTTGGCGTACATCTTGTTTTGTGGCTGCGACATCAAATCTAATTGGCGACGAAGGGACAAAGGAACTTTATACGAACGTCTGGCAAGGCATCCTCAACCACCATACATCCTTCAACCCCCCCATACTATCCCTCTCTGCTGTTCCGTATGACATCCCTGCCATACCGTACGGCCTCCACCACTTTCGTATGACTTTCTCTGCCACATTGTATGGTCTTCACCACTTCCGTACGACATCCTCTGTCACACTGTACGGTCTCCAACATAATCCGTATGACCTCTTCTGGAAACCATGTACGGTCTCAACTTGTGTACGGTCTCAACTTGTCACTATACGACCTACTACTGCTCCGTACGGTCTCCGTACAACCTGCCTACTCCTTTACTTCCGTACGGTCTAGATTTTTGGCTCTATAGGGGTAACTGGAATTCTGAAGACGTGTTTTTGGTGAAGTTGTGGTTGGGTACATTACAGTGGTATAAGAGCTGGTAATTCTGCCAGCTTGTGGGTAGTGAATGCAAGTTTATACTAGGAAGAGAGAACGTATCACTCAGTTGGTAGAATGGCGGACCCCCAAGATCCTGCCACCGAAGTCATGGCTCTTTTGAGAGAGCTTACTAGGAACCAGGCACAGATTAATGACACTCAACGTCTCATGGAAGAGACACTGCGAAAATTGGCTGGAGGGAAGATATCTGCTGAACAGAGTGACAATTCTGTCTCAGGAAAGGCAAACCCCCAAACTGTACGCTCTCGACTGTCGATGCCGACTTTCCCTTGACGGGCAGAAGAGAAGCACAAAGAGCAACCAACTTTCCAAGAAATACAAGATCAACTTCGAGAAGATTGGAGGAATGCAAATATGGAAGGAGATATATCCTACAAAGATTATGCTGATCTGAGAATGAGATACTCTGGCGGAAGCAAGCGTGGCTATTATAATGACGATCTTAGATGGAAGATTGGCAAAGTTAGTTTGTCATCTTTTGATGGGTCTGGATCCATCACAGCTCGGACACGGGTGCAAAAGGCAGGCACGCATTTACAACTCAACCCTATGCCAGAGGATGAGGCCATCAAATTTGTTGCACTGCATTTGGAAGGAATAGCCCACAAATGGTGGCATCATGGCATGGTTACTCTTGGCCACGATCAAATAACATCCTATGCCGAATTCACTGAGAGACTGATAGACCATTTTGACGAAAGAGATCGAGAACTAAATTTCAAAGAGTTGGCTCAACTGAAGCAATCCGGCACAATCGACGGTTACATAACGGAATTTCAGAGAATGTCTGTTCTGGTAACAAATATTTCAGAAAGACGATTGGTGGTACTGTTTATGGATGGGTTGGTGGAACCTTTGAAGGGATGGGTGAAGGGATTCAACCCCATCACACTCACGGAGGAAATTAAGAAGGCACGCGACATGGTGACATCCTCTTCTTCCACCAAATATTACTCACAGTCCAAACCACCTCTCGCTCAAAGGGAGAAAGACAACAAACCCCCACCTAAGAAGCCCCCATTGGATGAGGCAACTCGACAAGAGCTCAGAAGGAAGAAGCTTTGTTTCAACTGTAAGGAGCCATGGGTACCGAGACATCGATGCCTTGGGAAAGGAAAAATCCAAAACATTGAGGTGTTGTCCGACGGCAAGGAGGAATAGGCACCAGAATCCGAAGGGGATGAACAACAAGCTTCTAGGGAGGTAAACATCAATCGCGCAGAAAGGATCGCCACACTCTTGAAGAGTGGAGGCGCCATTGCAGCTCTAGCAGGGACTCCAAGGTGTATTGTATTCCGGGTCCAAGGTACCCTCCAAGGGCAACGGGTGGTGGTCATGCTTGACAACGGAGCCACACTCAACTTCATTAACGCATCACTAGTCAGCCTGGTGGAGCCTTAATTTTTTCAGCCTCCAGCATTTTCTCATTTTTTTTGACTAGAGTTAATACTAAAGATCAATTTCTTCATAGATTTATTCTCTTCAACCTAATATTAAGATGGACACGATTCACGATATAGAAGAGAATGATTACAAAACCTATCTTTATCACAGAAGCAGCAATGTCAAACAAAGTACATACATATTTGAATAAAGTCAATGGTAAAGAATGATTTTGTGAAGTATATACCGTGTTTCCATTAAGAAATCTGAGGAATGTCAAATGAAGAAAAATACAGTGATGAACACAACATGTTAGATTGAAAGCAAAAAAAGGGGTTATCGGGAGTCAGCGTTCAAGCTTGGAATTAGGATGTTGGGACTCTGTAATCACACTAGGACTTTTCCACAGGCACTGCGCTCGAAGATTATCTGGACACATCACTACCATGTCAGGTTTCATGTGCCGAGAGAGATAGAAACTAATTGCAGAGACATTAAACTTGCCAAACGCACAAAGCAAGACAAGGAATATTGTCTATCAAGATATCGCTACAGTATTGGACATCGCATACTACAACTACTTAGGGAGGAGATATTCTTTACCTGGAGATGAGCACATTCACAGTTTACCGCAATTCATAGATAGGTGTTTTTTGAATTCGTTGAGACATGAGAAGCCTATAGATGAGACGATGAATGATAGAGATTAAAATTGAGAATTCTTAAAGGCCCAATAAAATATATGAAGCATTCATAACAAGTTGCGATTGTATGGAAATCGGGTGTGATAGAAGATTACGGCAAATACAAAAACCAGGGACTACCGAAGTGGCTAGATATATGATTATGACAACGTTGTGAGTCTTAAGGAAGTCATCAAGATGCCAGTTAAACAGACGATGATGCTATAGGACATTCTTGGTGCCGTTTGGATTGAAGACAAAATTCACGGGAAATGCCTCCTTGCTAAGTGATGCAGAGGCTTGAAGAACTCCACAAATTGGACAACAAGACTCTACACCTTGTAAAACAATCCCAAGGTCTCACCGTGTACCCAAGGGAATCCACTTGCTCCAAGAGGTCAAATGACTTCCAAATGACACAAGGACAACCACAAGACTTCCTAGGGTCCCAAAAAACCCAAAACAACTTGTCTTGACTGGTTACAAGTTCCCTTTAAGCCACTTGATCAGATATCTCAAAATGAGTTACTAACCCCAAGCAATGCTGCCTAGTAGCCCTGTGTTTCCTGATTTTTGGACTTTTGGACCAGACTTTACAAAACACTTGAAAATTAAATTGTGGATTCAGATACCCATTTGGAAGTTACACAACATATGTAAAAATGGAGTATTACTCTTTTGGACCAACTGTGCATAAAATTGCTGACTCCAGTATTGCCACTAGGCCTAATTGGGCCACTTTACAAAGGAACTACCAAAAATACTTATCCCCAGACACTATAACTTTCAACAGTCCCTATTTATACCCCAAAACAAAGGATTATGGTATTGGTTTTCACCTAGCAACTTCCCATATGGTCAAACTCAAAATCCCTCACCAAATGGCTCCAAAAACTAGGGCCTTCTAGAAAACGATCCAAAACTCACTTCCAAAACCCCTCCTTCAGGATTCACCACTTATTTGACATGTACTTTTGCTGTTTCAAACAAAAACATGCCCTCCTTAAGCCTGATCTCTCGCTGCTACACTTATGGCATCAAATTCCATGCATTTTCATGCACCCAAGCACTCCAACTTGCCCAAATGGATGATCAACTGCATTCTCTGTCTTATTCCTGCATTATTATGCATAATTACATATGATACAAACCATAAATCCATCCCCAAGTCACAGTTAGAACAGAAAGGGGATGGTTACACCATTTTGAATGAGAAAAACAATGTGAAAATGGCTATCTACAACACTTATGCTATGTAACTGAAACTTCAATGAAAAAATCACTTAAGATGAATCAAAACAACTTCAAATACATCCTTCAATACATTGCAACAACAAAACAATGAAGGAAATACAATAAGATATCAAAATATGCAAAGGAAGTTATGAAATTCTGGAATTTTATTGCATTTCTGAGAAAATCTGCACATTCTCCTTCACCAATTCGTACCATGCCTTTTCCCAATCATTCCTGGGTGTTTATAACAAAGTTTATAACTTCCACAACCAATCCCAAGTGGTTGGAAGTGATTACAATTTCTTTAAAACTCCTAAACATATTTTCCCACCAAAACACAACTAGCCCTTAATATTCAAACATTTGAATTATTAACTTGTGTTTTTGTTATTTTAATTGCTTAATACTTATTTGATTCTACTTCTAGGGTCTATTTGAATCCCTTAGACACTTCTAAATCCTAATTAGATCCTTTGGGTACTTATTGACCCAACTTACAATATTTTTGATGTCCTAGTCCTCTACTTGGACCAATAGGACTTAAACACATTTTATTACAATTTTATTGTCAATTGCCATTATTGGCTCTAATACACCCCAATTCACATTTAGGGATGACTTTGGTCCTTTGTATTTGACTGGCTTAATGGTGGACCTAGGTGTCTTCATAGGTGCTCCTGCACCACTAAGTGCTTGGAGATATCACCAAACTTGGGATACGAAACAGAGACTAGTCAAAGTTGGGTGCCGTCATTTGGAGTAATTTTAAATCGAGTGGCCTGCATAGCCATCGTGTATAGAGTGCATTCATAAATTCTTTAAAGGATATGCCGCAAATGATAAATCTAATCATTAAAAGCTTGTGTTAAAAAGTTATGATAATATTAGTAAAAGGAAATTAAAAGGTGCAATTACAATAAGAGGTTCGATTATTTTCAAAAAAGTCACGACCCTCTATATTGTAAATATAAATAGGGATAATAAGGAAAAGCAACAGGAGAGATTCATGAGGGATATATATTTATTTGTACGGAGGGATAAAGAGTAGAATATATGGCTTTTTAATGTAAACTTATATATTATATTTTAATGATAAATAAAAGCCTTTTTCTTTTTGTTTATTTAAATGCAAAGAGATTACAATTATAGTTTGGATTTGTCCTTTGTGATTAATAAGATGATTATTGAATTATTCTGATAAAGCTTGTGCATTGGATTTTTCTTGCATTCTTTGTTCGACAATTAGATTAGTGTGAAATATAAATGTGTTTCCTTATCTCTGTCTAATCAGACTTCTAGCTGGAGAAGTTAAATTCCTTTTGGACTAACGGAGAATTGCATATAAGATTTGTCTTTTGCAGAGCACAGGGGTAATTGATGATATTGAAATAAATATTGTTTTATAAAGTTGTACGTAATAATCCTTGTTGTAGTTGACTCTGTTGCCCGGATAAGCAGAGGTATTGGTCTTTTAAAATCATTGAAATATAGTTATTGGATTTATAGTTGAAGTCAGAAATCTATATCTTCCTTCTTGCAAGCATCAACTCCATTATTGAAAAACCTTACAAAAACATAAGAACCATTTCAAACAATCACATAACTTTTATATTGATCGAGTTTGAGGATTTTGCCAACCGAAGAACTCACCAAGTGTAAATTCGCTATAGAAAAGCCTTGAACAAGGTGATCATGTTCGAGGTGAAGGTTTACCCACCTAGGTGTAACGAAGCCTAAAGTGCAAGGGAATTTGGATTATTTCTGTTCGTTGGCCAAAATTGATTTGGAATCCTATTGGAGAATTGGCAAGCTCTTGGATTTCCAATCTGTGGTTTTGGGAACCAACAGATTGGCGACTCTGCTGGGACAGTTTCTCACAATATATGTTGTGAAGTTACCCAAAATTTCAGATTTCGTAGATTCGAATCAGAAAGCAATTGAATCAATTTGTTTGGAAGCGTACTCTGCTAGAAGCAAGAACCTAGAAGATCAACAAATCAATACATTCCTCGAAAGAGGCGGCGACTCTATTCAATAAGATTTCAGTTGGTAACTCTGCTGAGGGAGAAGACTTAGAAGGAGATGGTAGATAGTTTTATTTCAAATGTATCAATCATTTCAAAGAAAGCCTTTTATTCCAGATGGCATTAGGCCATTAGATCTGAGAAGATTTGATTGTGAACCTAACAAATTATTCTCGAAGCTCTCAAAACTTGTACCAAAGTTTCATCGAGAATGGGATGAATCAACACTTCAACATTTGGATGTATTTTACATATTTATAGAAGATTATGAAATTTGTGCAGAGGATCAGGTGATGAAGCTATTTGTCAGGACACTAAAAGACAATGCGAGACAAGCTTATGAATCACTACCTACACAAAATATCTCATCTTGGAAGGAATTTGAACAATGGTTTGTATATGAATTTCATGATGGAATTGAGGAAGATAACTTGTGTTATGAACGAGATGAAAGTCAAAATTGCAGCATGGAAGAAGATCCTAATATGTCTATATTTGATGACTTTTTTAGTTTGGAGAGAGTTGAAGGGGAGTCTTCTGCACAGTTATTCATGAGGATGGTAAATATGTATCAGAGGATACCTGTAAACATTATACCTTCACGAAAAGAATTCATAAGGAAATTTCATGAGTTGGGAATCTCGCCAAATGACCCTGATTTGAAGCTTCTTTTTCAAATATTAGAAGAAGACGATGAAAGTTCAAGTTATATATCTCCTTTGGATGCATTTCTGAACTTAGAGAAGCAAGAAGAATCTGCAATACAATTCTTCATGAGGATGTTTAATGCAAGAAATACCTTTGGAATGCAAACGTCAATCCTCTGATCTTTTCAACAGAATGCGAGAACTAGGTCTCTTATATGATCATCATTTCCTTATCTTTCTCAAACTTATGGATAATAAACTGGTTGCAGAGGAGAATGATTGCAAGACTGAAGTAACATATGAGTCAATTGAGGTTTCAGATTTGAATGGAGAAGACTCTTTTGGACAGTCTGAGGAAAGATCTTTTCATGATGATACTTGTATGACATCAAATATCAGTGAATGTGAAAATGAGGAAGAGGATTCTCTCAGTGTGGAAGATATTTCAGCTTTGTTAGACATAGTATATCATAAACATATTGAGAGAAACGGTCCAAATTTTTTCTCAATCCACCATGATAAACAATTTGACGGATTAGCACATACTCAGGGGGTACTAGATGAAGGAGATGATAAATTTCAGGAATCAAATAGTGGAGATGAGGTAGAACAACATGCGATATATGAACAAGAAGAAGTTTCAGATGAAAGCTCTCATGGAAATATGTTCGAGCTCTCTATGTTCCTGAATCCATTATTTGAAGAGGAAGCAAAAGAAGATGTGCCTGCGTTCTCTATGTTCTTGAATCCGTTATTTGAAGGAGATTTTCTATGCAATCAAATCTATTAGCATCATGATGATTTTGAAGTTGATAAAACTCAAAATATGCATTCAAAAGGTGAAACATCGTTCGGTTCATCCTTTGAGCAGGAGTCGTATCAGCCTTGTGAAGATGAGATGGAAATAGCCAGGCATGATGAGGAGAATATGTTGAGGAATACTTCTGAAATTTTTCCAAGTGTTCTATTTGATCAAATTCTTGGTAAAAGAGAAGAAGTACTTCTTAAATATGAGTTATCTTCAGAATCTTCTTGTGAGGAGAAACATCATCAGTGTGGAACAAGTTGTGTACAAGAGGACAATAAAGCAATGAAAATTTGTTCTAATGCTCTTCTAACTAGTTAGGTACATAACTCTAGGAATCTTCTATTCAACAGTGACCACAGTGCACCTAATTTCCCAAAGGCTAAGACAGAAACTAAAGAGTGCATTGATGAAGCAGAACCCATATGTATTGTCCATAGGGATGATGTATCTAATACAACAAGGGATCAAATGTTGGGGATAAATGATTATGAAATCTGTTTATTTTCAAATGCTCTTGTTGATAAGGAAAAACAACGATGTGATATCAATTTCATGAGATTCAAAATGTTACATGATCAAAATCGGGTGTTAGATAGAGGAAAGGATCAAGGTTCACTTTTGGGGGGCTTGGGGCCACCCAAATTCATTTTGCATCAGATTGAATATGGTCTGCTTCTCCAGAGATAGCTCGAGTCTCATTATGCGTACAAGGGGCATATGTCCCCAATAAGAGCCACTGATGGAGCATTAATTTTTTCAGCCTTCATTTGAGCATTTTCTCATTTTTTTTGACTTGAGTTAATACTAAAGATCAATGTCTTCACAGATTTATTCTCTTCAACCTAATATTAAGATGGACATGATTCATGATATAGAAGAGAATGATTACAAAACCTATTTTTATCACAGAAGCAACAATGTCAAATAGAGTGCATACATATTTGAATAAAGTAAATGGTAAAGAATGATTTTGTGAAGTATATATTGTGTTTCCGTTAAGAAATCTGAGGAATGTCAAATGAAGAAAAATACAGTGATGAACACAACACGTTAGATTGAAAGCAAAAAAAGGAGTCATCGAGAGTCAGCATTCAAGCTTGGAATTAGGATGTTGGGACTCTGTAATCACACTAGGACTTTTCCATAGGCACCATGCTTGAAGGTTATATGGGCACATCACTACCATTTCAGGTATCATGTGCTAGGAGAGATAGAAATTAATTGCGGAGACATTAAACTTGCCAAACGCACAAAGCAAGACAAGGAATATCGTCTATCAAGATATCGCTACAGTATTGGACATCGCATACTACAACTACTTAGGGAGGAGATATTCTTTACCTGGAGATGAGCACATTCACAGTTTACCGCAATTCATAGATAGGTGGTTTTTTGAATTCGTTGAGACACGAGAGGCCTATAGATGAGACGAGGAATGATAGAGATTAAAATTGAGAATTCTAAAAGGCCCAATAAAATATATGAAGCATTCAGAACAAGTTGTGATTGTATGGAAATCGGGTGTGATAGAAGATTACGACAAATACAAAAACCAGGGACTACCGAAGTGGCTCGATATATGATTATGACAACGTTGTGAGTCTTAAGGAAGTCATCAAGATGCCAGTTAAACAAACGATGATGCTGTAGGACATTCTTGGTGCTGTTTGGATTGAAGACAAAATTTATAGGAAATGCCTCCTTGCTAAGTGCTTGGAGATATCGCCAAACTTGGGATACGAAATAGAGACTAGTCAAAGTTGGGTGCCGTCATTTGGAGCAATTTTAAATTGAGTGGCCTGCATAGCCATCGTGTATAGAGTGCATTCATAAATTCTTTAAAGGATATGCTGCAAATGATAAATCTAATCATTAAAAGCTTGTGTTAAAAAGTTATGATAATATTAGTAAAAGGAAATTAAAAGGTGCAATTACAATAAGAGGTTCGATTATTTTCAAAAAAGTCATGACCCTCTATATTGTAAATATAAATAGGGATAATAAGGAAAAGCAACAGGAGAGATTTAGAAGAGGGAAATATATTTATTTGTACGAAGGGATAAGGAGTAGAATATATGGCCTTTTAATGTAAACTTATATATTATATTTTAATGATAAATAAAAGCCTTTTTCTTTTTGTTTATTTAAATGCAAAGAGATTACAATTATAGTTTGGATTCGTCCTTTGTGATTAATAAGATGATTATTGAATTATTCTGATAAAGCTTTTGCATTGGATTTTTCTTGCATTCTTTGTTCGACAATTAGATTAGTGTGAAATATAAATGTGTTTCCTTATCTCTGTCTAATCGGACTTCTAGCTGGAGAAGTTAAATTCCTTTTGGACTAACGGAGAATTGCATATAAGATTTGTCTTTTGCAGAGCACAGGGGTAATTGATGATATTGAAATAAATATTGTCTTATAAAGTTGTACGTAATAATCCTTGTTGTAGTTGACTCTGTTGCCCGGATAAGCAGAGGTATTGGTCTTTTAAAATCATTGAAATATAGTTATTGGATTTATAGTTGAAGTCAAAAATCTATATCTTCCTTCTTGCAAGCATCAACTCCATTATTGAAAAACCTTACATAAACATACAACCATTTCAAGCAATCACATAACTTTTATATTGATCGAGTTTGAGGATTTTGCCAACCAAAGAACTCACCAAGTCTAAATTCGCTATAGAAAAGCCTTAAACAAGGTGATCAAGTTCGAGGTGAAGGTTTACCCGCCTAGGTGTAGTGAAGCCTAAAGTGCAAGGGAATTTGGATTATTTCCGTTCGTTGGCCAGAATTGATTTGGAATCCTATTGGAGAATTGGCAAGCTCTTGGATTTCCAATTTGTGGTTTTGGGAACCAACATAGTTGACGGAGGTTGCGTACGGAGGCACATCAAGGATTTGACGTCAAGGTGGTGGGAGGAAACCTGTTGAGATGCACTTATTTGGTTCCGCAATTGAGCATCAGCATGGGAAACCACACAGTGACGGATGATTTCTTTGTGGTCGATCTAGACGACATGGAAGTCATTCTGGGCATTCAGTGGATGGAAACATTGGACGAATACACAGAGTTTCAAACGAATGGAGTTATCCTTCGAAGTAGACGATAAGAAGGTTGTGCTGAGAGGGACGTTGAATGGAGGGCCAAAAGAAATTTCAGCCCTACAGGTGGAAGCAATTTTCAGACACGACGACGTGATTTGGGCCGCACACTGTTTTGTCTAACCAGAACCTGTATAGGGACAAAGGGCTTACTACTAGGATGAGGAGATTCAAGTGGTTTTGGATAGACATCACCAAGTCTTTGCTGACATACCACTAGGCATACCACCACACCGTGGGTTCGAACATACCATTGAGATAGAGGCTTGTGCCAAACTTGTTATCACTGTGCCATACTGCCACCCTAAGAGGCTTAAAGACGAGATTTAAAGGACAATACAAGAACTTCTTGACAAGGGTTGGATCGGGCCCAACTCCAGTCCTTTTGCATCATCGGTTGTGCTGGTTAAAAAGAAGGATGGGACGTTGTGTATGTGTGTAGACTACCGTGCGTTGATCAAAAAGACCATCAAGAACAGGTATCTGATTCCCAAGATCGACGAGTTGCTGGATGAGTTACACTACGCGGTCTATTTTTCATGGACCTCCATTCGGGGTATCACCAAATTCACATGAGAAAATAGGATGCAGAGAAAATAGCGTTCTATTGTCATTATGGGCATTATGAATTTCTGGTCATGCCGTTCGGTTTGACCAACGCGCCAGCTACATTCCAATCTTGCATGAATCACATTTTTAACAAACAGTTGCACAAGTTCCTGTTGGTATTCTTTGATGATATACTAATCTACAACAAAACATGGGAGGAGAACTTAAGGCATTTGGAAGAAGTGCTCGGCTTTATGGAGTCACAACTGTTGTTCGCCAAAAGATCCAAATGTGAATTCAGAATGACAGAGATATTATATCTAGGGCACATTGTTAGTAGCCGAGGAGTTGAGGTACATCAAGAGAAGATTCAGGCTATCTTGGATTGGCCACCTCTGAAAATTCTTTCGGAACTAGTGGGTTCTTTGGGTTGTGTAGTTACTATAGATGGTTCGTGAAGGGATTCTCACAGCTCAGGGCGCCACTCACCGATTTGACAAAGAAAGGGTCTTTCCAGTGGAGTGAACGGGCACATCAAACGTTTGAAAGGCTCAAGGAGGCTATGAGCTCTTGTTCGGTTCTTGCACTACCAAATTTCACTCGGACTTTCATCTTGGAGTGCGATGCCTTCGAAGAGGGTATCGGGGCCGTGTTGATGTAGGTGCGCCACCCAATTGCTTTTGAAAGTTGGAAGCTCTTAGAGGTTGAAAGGTTGTATTTCATATACGACAAAGAAATGCTCGCCATCATGCATGCCTTGACAAAATTCCGGTAGTACCTCGTCAGAGCCAAGTTCATCGTCTGTACAGATCACAACAGCCTCAGACATTTTCTGGAACAGAGGGAATTGAATGAGCGACAACAGAAATGGGTAAGTAAAGTGTAGGCTTTTGACTTTGACATTGAGTATGTATAAGGAAAAAATAATGCGGTGGTTGACGCATTATCAAGAAAGTCGGCCATATGTTCCTTATCTCAGATCTCGATGGATTGGAGGGCACATTTGTTGGTCAAATATTCCAAGAACACTTTCACATGCCAACTGCTGGACAAAGAAGTACAGGACGATAGGTATAAGATGGTTGATGATATTATTTTCTACAAAGGCAGAATTTACTTGGTACCTGAATCCAAATTGAAGGAGAAAATCTTGAAAGAGATGCATGACTCGCCATTAGCCGGGCATCAGGGATACTTGAAGACCTATAGGAAGATCATGGAAAGGTTTTCATGGAAGGGCCTAAAGATTGATATATTACAGTATGTCTGGGAATGCGCTACTTGTCAACAAAATAAATCCGATCACACTCTGCCAGCAGGTTTATTTCAACCATTACCAATTTCGGAGAAAAAGTGGGACAACATCTCAATGGATTTCATCTTTGGGCTCCCTAAGGCGCAAGGGAAAGACTGCATCTTTGTGGTGGTTGATAGATTAACTAAGTATGCACATTTCTTTGGTGTTTCGGCAGAGTATCAAGCCTCATAGGTGGTAGACTTATTCTTCCGGGAGGTGTTCCGCCTGCACGAGCTCCCTCGAAACATAGTTAGCGACAGAGATAGCTGCTTCCTCATTACTTTCTAGAAAGAATTGTTTCGGCTAGTAGGAACGGAGTTGTCACCAAGCACCAGTTATCACCCCCAGACTGACAGACAAACACAAATTGTGAACAAATGGCTAGAACGATATCTTAGTGTTCTCCTCAATTTTGACATCACAAAATTGTGGCAACCCTACACAATTTTCTTATGAATTCGTAGGTGTATCCTCTATGTTTTCGATGTTTTGGATAATGTGTTATAAAGACAATTCGCCATCCTTGAAATGTTCTTTATTTTGCATATTTCATGCATCCTTTCTGAGGGTTCCCGTCAAGTTAATCACCTTCTCGGTTGCCATGACGAGTTTTCTTCTCTGATTACAAGCGCTTGATTTTTGGCAATCTTCAAGTCCTTTTCTTCGCTTTTCTCTTTCTTGATAGTAGTTTTTAATCTTGTTTTTCCCTTTATTTAATAGCCCTTAGAATTCCGCTTGTTTCGAGCTAACTTAGGCCTCAAACGGAGTTGTCTAGCTTAAGTTATAAATGAAAAGGTGGGGTTTTCTAGGTTGATTGCACATTTTATTAAAAATCCTCCAAAAGTGGGCTTTTTATTGTCAATTGCATGAAATAAAATTTTTTTGACATCCATTTTTAAATTTCAACTCATTCTGAGTTGATTTGACCGTGTTTTTAATGATTTTATCAAAATTGACTTTTTCTAGTCTATTTTTATGTTACTTTATTAAAAATTATAGTTATATATTAAAAATAATTAAATTTAGTCACTTAAGTGCATAAAAGTGGGGTTTTTATCATTCATTGCATATCATCCACATGCAAGTCATCTTTTAAACCCACTTCCAATAAAATCTAAGTCCTAAATGCATAAAGGTGGGCTTTTCATATGCAATTGCATATACTTGAGTTTAAAATAATGCATTTACATGTTATGTTTTACAACTTAAGTGAAAAGGTGGCTTTTTCAAGACCAATTGCATATGCAATTGATATTAAAAATCCCGTTTTATAACTTAAGTGGAAAAGTGGCTTTTACCAAGCCAAATACATGTCTTTTGAAATATGCATTTGCACTCAAAAAGTGCGTATTTAATCACTTAAGTTGTAGAGTTGTTTTTATATGCAAATGCACATATAAAAGACGTTTTTAACACATTCTTTCTATCGAGTTGCCAAGGACGTCGAATTTGGGAGCATATGCATGTTTTTATATAACATGTATTTGCACTCAAAAAGTGCATATTTAATCACTTAAGTTATAAAGTGTTATTTTTATATGCAAATGCATATATAAAAAACGTTTTTAACCATTGAAGCATGTGTTTTGGACTTGTAAAAGCCCATCATTACTCTTTATTACATGCATTTTGATCAAAACTCCTTTGGTGGCGATTTTGGAGAAGAAAACATGTGTTTTTGACTTCTAAAAACCCTCTTTTTGGGGGCGTTTTTGAAAAAAATGGGATTTTGAGGCAAGAAATCACTTGGAAAATGGTCAAAACTGAACTGTTTTTGCTTTGTATAGAGTCGATTTTGCACTAAATTTCCCAAGGATCATTCTTGGATCATCAAAATTGCATTTCAGAAGGTGTTTTTCTCTCAAAACAGCCCGTTTAGGGCACGTTTTTGCTAAAAAAGGCCCATTTTTGGCCATTTTTCTTCATCAAAATCAAATCTTTTGCTTCTAAGATGAGTTCTTGGGAATTACATTTCATTGTTTCTAAGCTGTTTTTGATGCCCTAGGTGCCGTTTTTGGTTGCCATTACATGTGCATTGGAAATGGTCAAAACGGTTGCTATTTCCGTGCATTTAATCTCTTTTCTTCCCACTTGGCTGTGAATGCATGTTGACTCTCCAAAATTGAAGGAAAAAGACTAGGAAAGAGATTTATATATAGTTTTTAAATCTCATCTTTCCTAAATCCGAAAATCCATTGGACTCATTTCAGATTTTGCCCAAGATTTGGAAAGATTTCTTCTTGAGGATTGAGGTAATTTCTTCATTAAGTCTTTTTCCTATTTTCTTCCCAAGGTATATTGTTTACATATAAACTTTCATTTTTAGATTTACATGTGTTTGAATTCATGATCCTTCTACTTCTGTCTTTCATTCTTAAGTTGCATATGCAAGAATCTCTACTTGCGATATGTAGTCGGGATTAAAAACCCCGTTCTATGATGAAAAAAGGAACAAGTCCATGCTTGTGTATGCATGCATTATCCTTCAAAAAATCCATTTGCATCCATTTGCTGTCCCACAAGTTTCTAGCCATCCTCCATATGCAATCCCCTTTGAAAAACCCGTTTTTTTGGTTTTTCTCATCATATGAGTGACCATTTTGAGCCAAACTCATCCACCTTCTCACTGTCCCGAAGTTTTACAACCATTCCTCTTGTTCACACCATATGTTTGTGATGAGGCTGGCTGGCTCTCAATAATGTAACTTTGATTTTCTAAAGAAATTTGATCAATTGAATTTTTGATATTCTTTTTTTTTATTAAAAACAATAAATTCCACTAACTTTGAAATTCATCAAAAAAACCAAAGTGTTGAGATAATTTATTAACTTGATTTCCATCCTCAAGAATGATGTTTACACTTTAAGTTCATTGTTATTGCATGAAACAAATTGAATTTAATTAGCACCTGATCAAATATGCTGGCCGTACAATAATTAACCTCTAGCTGGTGATTCACGCAGGCCCTTCTTTCTCACGCAATTGCTGCAAGTATAGTCTATGTGACCGAATTCCCTGAACCAACGTAAAACTCCCCTATGATAGTGATGTAGGCTACAGGCAGCACACAACAAGGTGCATACGGCTGGCAGAACAATCTGTACGACCCAGGATTCCAGACGCAGGTTGTAAAATTCAGAACGTTGGTTGTCTAGCACAATTCGTGGGCACACAAATCCAATTCATAGTACGTTTTCCAAGAGAATGGACGTTTCTTTGCAAACTCAACTTCAAACCCTCAATTCTCCATTTTTTGTGCTTCACTCCCAGTACATTAAAATCAAAATCAATTGCATAAAAACAATCTATAAATTTGGCATTCAAGAATTAATTGGGCTCTCTCCTGGAAGAAGACCAAGCTCAATAATCTTTAAAGAACTCTCTCCAAAAGTTGAAGACCAAGCTCAAATTTGTTGCAGAACTCTCTCCAAAAGCTGAAGATCAAGCTCAAACCCTAGCTTTCCAAGCCAAGCATAATTCTTTCACAAAACAATTTATCAAAATCATCAATGGGTGGATGAAAGTGCTTTTTCGAATTGAATATATAGCTTTTTTGGAAAAAGCTTCAACTTCACTTTTTTCACTTAAAAGGCTTTTTAATGACAACTTCATTTATAACATTAAAGTTATAAAGTAATAAAGTTATTAAATTAAAATAATTTAATTTAATAACGATAACTTTTAAAATAAAAAGCCACTGAACCCCATTGACTGTAACAAACTCATTTATGACACTAGAGCCTCAAACTCCAATTGCCCTGCCATAAATAACCAACTGCCAAAATTAGCCAACTGCTAAAAATAGACTTACTATAAATAGTAAGTCTCTCAAACTGGAGATTCCCTGAAACTCGATCCTGAAACATCTGACACTCCGTGTAGACACTTTGCTAATCCTGGCCATACCCATAATACCACTTACTAAAAATAGTAAGTTGACCAAATTGACCAGAACGAAGAGGAGACCTGGTAATCTGACCTCCAGAATGGAATGCCAATACTGGCTCCACCAATTGACCCCCTCTGATCGCCTGATTAGCTTGCGAGGTTCGCCAAACCAAGCTAATCCCAATAGTCTGAAAACGGGGACATTACAATCCTCCCTTTTCAATATTGCTTGTCCTCAAGCAATCAGGAAAAACAAGCAACATCACAATCCACCCAGATCCCAAGGATGGTCATGAGTAATGTCCCGATCAACCTCATACTCTTGTGAAGAAGTCAACCACATCAACAGTACCAACATCAGCAACTGGGAAACTGCTCTCAACACCTGAACTGATGATGCTGCAACAGGATTGCCTCGTGGGAGAAACTCAACCGAGAGTAACTCACACAGGAGTAACTCAACCAACAGACTGGACTTACTCCCAGTCTTCGAACTAACCAAATCATCATACCAGTCATCAAAAGGATGCGTTGAAGAACTGTGTGACTGATAGATATCCTGAATGTGAGGATTGCATGTAAAGCTATAAGCACTCCTCACCGTGTACACCTCGGTAAACTGTCTAGCTAGGCCTGGCTGGCCTCCTGTGTAATTTGCCTGATGAGCAGGTGTACAAATCGGATCCCAAAGGTCATCAACACCATGATCGTACAACTCCTGTAAGGGATCATCACTAAGCTCAAATAGTGGATTGTCATAAGTCATGACGACATCCACATCAAATAAAGGGTTGTTCACAAAGTGAACAACACCCATCTGCTGATCTGAGCCATAAAACAGTGAACTCTGAGAGACATGATGTGTAATCTGCTCAACTTGTATGGACTCATGTCTCCATGTATCGGCACTATCTACTGCACAAAAAGACAGTGCGCAGAGTCCCCTCAGCAATGCCCGACAACACATACTCTCTGCCCTCGTACTCAAATCTAATCTGCATCGGGCTCACACTAAGGCAGAACTCTTTAATCTCCTGTATCCACTGCATCCCTAAAACTACATCCATCTCCCCCAAATCAAACACATAGAAATCAGCTATCAACTCATAATCACCAAGAAACAAAGAGAGATCTCAGATGTGCCTAGTATAGGTAAAATTGTAGCCATTGGCTACCTTGACTCCAAACCCTACAAACTCCTCTACATGAAGCCCACACTGACTAACAAGTCGCTCATGAATAAAGTTGTGCGTGGCTCCAGTATCCAACATAGCAACACAGGGTTGTCCTTCCACTAATCCCTTTAGTCTGAAAGCAAAGGGAAGTGGCATAGAGGTGGACAACACAATCGGAGATAGTTTGGCTTCAGGACCAAACTCTAGAGTAACTCTCTGCTCCTCTGTATCAAAACCAGTGGCCTGATGAGAAGACTCAGCCTCACTCTCACCAGAATAAACCCACATAGAGCGATTCGCCCTGCTTTTAGGCCTCATAGTACAAGTATGCTCTCTATCATAAGGCTCTTTGCACCAATAGCAAAGCTGCCTCCTCAAATCCTCACAAGTGGCATCATCAAGTCTACCTACAGGCTTCTTTCTGTCAACAATTGGTGGAGGCACCTCATCCGCAGGAGGAATAGTAGGACTAGGAGTTGACTTGCCCCGTGAAACAGAAGGCTCAAGATTCTTTTCCTTCTTCATAGCATCTCGTAAAGTGGGTGGATCCAGGGACTTGACCCATCCTCTGTACGACTTTGACAAACCCTCTATGAAAAGCATGACTCTCCTCTCGGAGATGTCATATACCATAATTGATAGGCGCTGAAACTCACTGATGAACGCCTCAAGGCCACCTGTCTGTCTCAGCTGAGCTAACTCTCTGAAGTAAGTCTTAGGATCTTTCTTGTCAAACCGCTCTATCAGTCTATCTACGAACTCCTAGTACTACACAATATGATCATGATGCAGAGACACTAACCCATGATACCACCAATCATGAGCAACCCCATCCAAATGAAGCACGGCAAATCGAATAGCGTCCTCAAACATAGGACGAAGTGAAAGATAAGTATCCAGCTTGTGGACCCATGCTCTGGCTGTAGTCTTCCCACTTCCATCGAAGTGGTCTAATGTCAACTTGCTGGTTGCCTGCTTGAGTTCATTCTGCCTAGGTCTCTGCCTCGTGTCAGGAGCTGGCCTGCCTCTGGAATGCTTACGCTTCTGCGTCAAATATCTGTCAAAATTTAAATTTCTTTTTAGTGCCTCAGGAAGAGCATCCCACTCTGCAAAATGTGCCACCATGTCATCGACAAATGGTGCTGGCTCTGACTCCACACTAACTGCATCCAGTTTTGGCCTCAAGAAAGTCGGACGATGAGGCCTCTCATAAGTACCAGTATGGTCAGCTCTATAATCTTGCCTGTCATCAGCTCGCTTGTCATCAACTCGTGACCTGTGTGAGCTGACTGAAACACTCCGCACACCTCTGTCTCTAGCACCTGGTAATGCAATGCGCTGTAGAGTGTCTGAAAGCTGTTGCAATACAGTTGCAACATGATGCTGACCATCTGCAATATTTTTGAAGGCATCTCTGGCCTCCCTATCAATATCATTTCTAATACTATTTCTGTTTCCTGCTTGTTCATTCTGTGGGCCCTGTTCATTACCTTCGGGAGGTGGCGAATTTCTACCCCTGCGGGTATAGTGCACTCCCGGTACAAATCTATCTGCCATTATTTATTTTCATACCCTTTAGGATGGCAAGATCAGAGCTTTGATACCACTGTGATGAGCCTGACTGACTCTCAATAATGTAACTTTGATTTTCTAAAGAAATTTGATCAATTGAATTTTTGATATTCTTTTTTTTTATTAAAAACAATAAATTCCACTAACTTTGAAATTCATCAAAAAAACCGAAGTGTTGAGATAATTTATTAACTTGATTTCCATCCTCAAGAATGACGTTTACACTTTAAGTTTATTGTTATTGCATGAAACAAATTGAATTTAATTAGCACCTGATCAAATATGTTGGCCGTACAATAATTAACCTCCAGCTGGTGATTCACGCAGGCCCTTATTTCTCACGCAGCTGCTGTAGGTACAGTCTATGTGACCGAATTCCCTGAACCAGCGTAAAACTCCCCTATGATAGTGATGTAGGCTACAGGCAGCACACAACAAGGTGCATACGGCTGGCAGAACAATCCGTACAGCCCTGCAGGTATCCGTACGGCCCAAGATTCCAGATATAGGCTGTAAAATTCAGACGTTGGTTGTCTAGCACAGTTCGTGGGCACACAAATCCAATTCATAGTACGTTTTCCAAGAGAATGGACGTTTCTCTGCAAACTGAACTTCAAACCCTCAATTCTCCATTTTTCGTGCTTCACTCCCAGTACATTAAAATCAAAATCAATTGCATAAAAACAATCTGTAAATCTGGCATGCAAGAATTAATTGGGCTCTCTCCTGGAAGAAGACCAAGCTCAATAATCTCTGAAGAACTCTCTCAAAAAGCTGAAGACCAAGCTCAAATTTGTTGCAAAACTCTCTCCAAAAGCTGAAGACCAAGCTCAAACCCTAGGTTTCCAAACCAAGAAGAATTCTCTCACAAAACAATTTATCAAAATCATCAATGGGTGGATGAAAGTGCTTATTCGAATTGAATATATAGCTTTTTTGGAAAAAGCTTCAACTTCACTTTTTTCACTTAAAAGGCGTTTTAATGACAACTTCATTTTATAACATTAAAGTTATAAAGTAATAAAGTTATTAAATTAAAATAATTTAATCTAATAACGATAACTTTTAAAATAAAAAGCCATTGAACCCCACTGATTGTAGCAAACTCATTTCTGACACTAGAGCCTCAAACTCCAACTGCCCTGCCAGAAATAACCAATTGCCAAAATTAGCCAACTGCTAAAAATAGACTTACTATAAATAGTAAGTCTCTCAAACTGGAGATTCCCTGAAACTCGATCTTCAAACATTTGACACTCCGTGCAGACACCCTGCTAATCCTGGCCATACCCAAAATACCACTTACTAAAAATAGTAAGTTGACCAAATTGACCCGAACAAAGAGTAGACTTGGTAATCTGAACCTTCAGAATGGAATCCTAACACTGGCTCCGCCAACTGACCCCCTCTGATCGCTTGATTAGCTTGTGAGGGTCGCCAAACCAAGCTAATGCCAATAGTTTGAAAATGGGGACATTACAATGTCGTGTTCATAGTCTTCCAAAATTCATACTTGTACATCAAAAAGCGTGCAATGGACCCATCCATGCTTCATTTTCTCACCTAACACTTGCTGTCCATTTATATGCAATTCTCCTTGAAAATCCCGTTTTTGAGTTTTTCCCTCATTTGAAGAGTTGGTTTTGCCTAAAATCCTTCTCCCTTTGTTACTCAAAGGCCTTCCACTTATATCTTATACGCATACTCTTCTAGATATGCATAGTTCGAACTTGAAAGACCATGTTATGGCTTTTTTTGGAAACTCAAGAACGACAACATGCATAACCCCAGACATGCACAGAAGAAAGAGGGACACGAGGAAAGAATGATCACATAATGAAGCCTACAATGAGGTGAAAAAATGATTGCATGCATAGAATGTTTTCAAGACAGAGATGGAAAGAAACAAATGTGCTTTTCAAGAAACAACCACCATTATACTTCAGAACGGGCAAGGATGCAAGTTCTTGTTCCAGATCAAGATACTTCCACCAAACCAAGCACATCAATCGTAAAGCATTCTTTTAGTAGCATCAAGACCAACAATGGATGATGTAATAGGGGTTGTGTCTTTTCAGGCACTTAGAATATTTTCATCATGCATTTGTAATTTGTATTTGACATATTACATGTAATGTAACAACAAGATGTAATTGCATGTGATAGTATCACGTGCAAAGCTATAACATGTAATCAGGTTGCAAGTGCTTTCGGCCTTGTAGCATTGAATAAGTCAAAGTTAGTTAGTTAGTTGGAGAATAAGTCAAGGTGGTTAAGGGTTTTCCCCTTCTTTCTCCACCTTTCTCTCCTCTTTTTTCCTATATAAAGGAGGGAGCTCATTGTAAATAATCATCATTTGGCAAGGCAAGAAAATTCTGCCAGTTTGTATCTACACTCTAAGACTTTGAGCCTAGATGTAAATTTGAATTGCTTTCAATAAAAATGGCAACTTGCTTTCAAACTTTGTGTTGATTCAAGTTGTTATGTCACGATATTTTCTGAATATTGATTGTGAGTTTTGGAGTTTTGCTCAAGAGGGATTTGAATTCAATTGTGCAGACTTTGAGTTGCCTATTGCATTCAGAGCCAATTTGAAGTTTTGAAGACTTTGTGCTACAAGAGGACAAATTGTTATAGTTGATAGTGGCTGCAATTACTTAGAATTGAAGACTTTTGGCTTCAGTTGTAGCTATTTTTATTAAGATTGAGAGTATCTGGTAAGAGACTTTGTGCCTTACTGGTTATTCTACTTGAATCCTAATTTGGGATAATTGCAGGAGACTTTGGGTTCCTGTACTTATTTCACAAAATATAAAAAAAGAAAGTTGCTGCCCCTGATATTGTTCGTACGTCAACTCTAGGGTCACTAGTATTATTGTAGAAATAAGACACTTTTTGTTAAGTTAGAAAATAGTAGTTGTATGCAAATCGTTCCTGAAAAAAGAGGAATTGTTTAAGAGAACCGCCTTTTGCCTCCCCTATTGCTGAGAGGAGAGATAAATCTCATGAGACGTTGCCTAAAGTTACAATTTTGTAAGGCGTTGTCTTAGCGGCTAACAAAATTTTTAGCCAATAGTTTTTGGCGACTCTGTTGGGGACACAACGCGCATTCGAAAGCCTCATGCTTTTGTTTGAAGTATACCCGTGTCCTTTTTCATTGTAAATAGTCATTGTAATTTATTTCTGTTAGTTTTTCAAGCTTTTACCAAGGATATGTAAATGGCCCAGGGTCCTTGGGGAAATACTTTTGGTCCGTTGAATCTATCTCCACCTCTACATGCTCTTCCTGATGGCTCGAGGAAGAATTTTCCTAAGTTCTTCGGTGATGGACAACAACATCTTGATGAACATATCACTGCTTTTTATATTGCATGCGATGTTCATGGCGTTGAATATGAAGACGTGTCTGTGAGGTTGTTCGTAGAAACTCTCCAAGGCATGGTTGTTGATTGGTTTTATCATCTTGCACCACAGACCATCACAAATTGGGCTACTCTCATAGCGAAGTTTGAAGAAAGGTTCAAGCCTCCTGAAGATGCTCATGCGCTATTGGCCCAATTTGCCCTGCTGAAGAAGGCATCTCACATTCCTATGTGTGAATTTGTTGCTTATTTCAACAAGTTGACATGAAGGATTCCATCTATTGCTCAACCCACAGCTACAAATCTGAAATGCTTTTTTGTAAATGCACAAATTCCCAAAGTCAGTTTTTTGTTGAGAAGAGCAGCCCCGACTACTCTTGCAGTTGCACAGACTTTGGCAATTGAAATTGAAGTCAATCTCATTCTTGTTGGGCAGATAAGAGTTGAAGCAAACGGATTTGAAGAAAGTAATCTCTCTTCCATTCATATTCTTCCATTACAAGGACAGATCCTGCAATGCAAAGGTTGGCAAATGAGTTAGTTGCCATCAAAAAGCAAATAGCTCAAGGTATGTTTTTCATTCCTCACGAGGAAGTAGAAAGGACACCCCTTCCAACTGTTGCTCTTAGTCCTGCTGGTGATAATCAACAAAGATTAGTTTCATCATCAAAGAAGTTTTCTATTGAGGCACCATCAACGAAGGCAACAACAAAGCATCCTGAATCCGAGGCTAGTGATCTTGCTATTCTCTTCCAGGAAAAGGAAGCAGAATTAGCTGGTGACTCCTATTTCTGGTTCACGTAGTCTCAGAAAGTCGTTGATGAAAATCAGAAAGATGAAACTCGTTCTTCCAATGTTCAAGCAAATGAAGATGATCATGTGGTTAGACATGAATAGATGGACATGCATGAAGGTCTTAGTCAAGCTCAAAATAATGCATCAATATTGCATGAAAGATCTACCCCGGAACTTGATGAAGATCTTATCATGAACATCGTAGGGGAATTTTGGTCACATATTGAAGACAATTCTCTTATGTTTGAAATTTATAACCAGCATGATGCAAAAGGAAGAAATGAGGTAACCTGTTTTGATCAACTTGAAGTAATGGTGGTTGATGAACTAGTTCAAGTTGCAGCAGTCGGCAAGAAGAATTCAAAATTTGTTCGGCCAATGGGATGTCCCATCAGACATCTTGCTTGGTTGGAGGCCAATGGAAAAGCATTAATTCCGCTTGTACCTGAGCATGAAGATACAATTGAAGAAGAGGCTAAACATACATTTGCAGTTCAGCAGGAGCAATTTGAATATGTGGACTTATCTTGGAGTAGTAGTACATATGATTCATCTCAAAAAGGTAAAATTGTTCATCTCTTCCAAGAGATGTTACATCAAGCATTGACATCATTGCTCTAGTCTTTTGTTCTCCATTTGTAGAAAGTTGCCTGTGAACATACAAGGTAATGCAAGCTGCTGAAAAAAGGTAGCTATTTTGTTGAACCCGTAAATGGTTTCATTTGAAAAGTTGCATTGTCAGCTAGTTTTAATTAGGTAGGTTTTTCTTTGTTTTTAATAAGTGCATTTGCACAAGTTTGTTCTAGGTTTGCTTTGCGTCGGTTGTGTCATCCTTTTTGAGTCTTTTTGTTTTTAGTCGCCTGACTCTATCGCCCAATCGAGTAGATGAAGGCACTTAGAGGTCTGGATTCTACATTCCTCATTGTTTCTAAGAACAAACGAGGTATGTTCCCCAGCTAGAGCCAGTTGTTGTCCTCAATTTTTGACAGTCCCAACCGGTGCTGAGAGGGGAGGGGTGAATCAACACCTCTAAAACTCTTCTCTTTAAATCTAGTGAAGTATACTTATAACTGTAAGCCAAAACAGATTCAAGCATATAATAACAACAAGCAAACAATCACACAGTGACACCAGATTTATCACGTGAAAACCTGGTTAGGGTGAAAACCACGGGGTGAGGAGACCTCACAAATTCTGTATTCTTCTGGAGTACGCCCTGTTAGGACCCTTCCTGGTTAAAGGATTACAACGCATTGTTAGATGCGACTTGGTTAAGGGATTTATTACAATAAGGCCGGTTAGTGCCTGCCTGGTTAGAGGACTTAGAACACCTTGAAAGATGTCACCTGGTTAAGGGATTTGATACAAGGGACTTGTTAGAGTCCACCCAAATACTGGGATTTAACTATTGTAGTTGTTAGAAAACAATAGAAAGATTGACCTTTTACAAGTGACTTTGCATAGTCTGATAAGATCTCTGTTTGTGCTCAACTGAGAAGCATCATCGGTCGCCGTAGGTGTGTTCTCTTCTACTGTTGTGCTTCTTTGCACACTCTTCTTTCCCTCTCTTCTCACTTCTTTTCACTCTAGCTTCTTCAGCATATAGGTTCACTCCTTTTCTCGGTAGAATGAAGGCAACTTCTATTCTCAACAGTCAAAAGAATATATAGAGTTCTTGCCCTAATTGCGCCTCTCATGCATGACCTAATTACAAATCCCTTTCGGATACATCACTCAGTGGAGTAACAATTTACTGAGGAAACATCTGATGCATGCACTTGCTTTATCTGCTTTATAAAGAAAGCAATAGATGCGTGTCAAGCACCTTTCCTTTAAAGAGATAATTCTTCGTTGTAAAACCATAGATTCCGGCTTTAAAACTTCCAGACGTGCCTCAAGCCGATCACCATGTTAACTCAAAGTCTTCTGGATTTAGTGCAAGAAATCTCGGTCAAAGAGTTGGTTGAAACAGATAGTTGACTATGACTTCTTCGGTTCATACCGGAGTCTTTACTAGATCGGTTGAGATCCTCATGTTGTCAACAGGTAAGAGTCTTTGACCTGTCATTGTCCCTACCTTTGCTTACCGGTCACACATTCCTTGGTTGTGTTGTTGACGCCGGTTTGCACCTTTACTTCCTTTGTGCTTGTCTACACCGGTTGTATCGTAGTCCTGGGTTGACAGTTGAATCTTCCTTTCCTTGACTGTATATATTACCCGGTTGCTGATGCTTTGTGTAGTGACCGGTTGCTCTTGATTACTGTCTTTTCTTTCTTGCATGTTGTCACCGGTGGCCAAACCAGCCTCTTTTCATACAGATCTCCTTAGATCTTTAGACTTTAGAGGGATGACAAATCTCTATCCTCTTTTGCCAATCAATGACAATACTTGTACCAGTAGCAAGCTTATCGGTTACCATCTCTTAATGCCAACAATCTCCCCCTTTGGCATTGATGGAAAAACCTTGATGGGCAATCATATCACCATCATATCTCCGATTTTCTGTGCTTGCATCTCTGTATCACTCGCTACTATTTATTGTGGTTATCTACCGGTTTAATGCCAAACCCTCCCCCTTTTTGACAATAATGCCAAAGGCTAGACAGAAAGACTACCTTTATTAGATCTGCTCCCCCTATGAGCAACAGTCCTTTTCATTAGTTCAGATAAGATGAGGTGAAATCCTCTGTTGAAGCATAATGAACTGATGATCACCTTTGCATGTTTACTGAAGATCATGAAGGGGTATCACCCCTAGTTTACCTCTGAGATACTCAAAAGTACTCTTTGGTAATGGCTTTGTGAAGATATCAACAATTTATTCCTTTGTGGGAACATACTCCAGTCTTACCTCCTTCTTTTGTACCAACTCTCTCAAGTAATGATACTTGATGACAATGTGCTTTGTCTTGGAGTGCATGACAGGATTTTTGGATATGTTAATTGCACTGGTGCTATCACAGTAGATAGCTATCGGTTCAGGTATCTGTTCTTTGATTCCTTCTAGAAGTTGTTTGATCCAGATTACCTGTGTACAATTGATTGCAGCAGCAACATATTTAGCCTCTGCAGTAGATTGTGATATGCAGTTCTGTTTCTTACTTGTCCAAGAGACAATTCTCCCACCAAGAAAGAATGCACCACTTATGCTCTTTTTGTCATCAATATTGCCAGCCCAGTCTGCATCAATGTAAACTTTTACTTGGAATCCTCCCTTGTGTGGAAACCACAAGCCATATTCCTCAGTACCCTTTAGATATCTGAAAATTCTTTTCACTGCTATCATATGTATCTCTTTGGGATTTGTAGAGAATCTTGCCACTATGCCAATCGCATGTGCAATGTCCGGTCTACTATGAATAGCATACTGTAATTTTCCTATCATGGACCGATACATTGTTTCATTCACTTCTTTTGCATCATCCTCCTTTGATAACTTGAGGTTAGTTATCATTGGAGTTCCAACTGGTTTAGATTCTTCAAGACCAAAAGTCTTGAGAATTTATTTTATATACTTGGACTGAGAGATAAAAATACCTTTTTTTAGCTGATGGACCTGTAGTCCAATGAAGAATTTTATGGCGCCTATCATAGACATCTCAAATTCTTTCTTCATTTCTTTAGCAAAGGCTTTGCTCATCCTGTCATCTCCTCCAAAGATGATGTCATCCGCAAAGATCTCAGCAGTCAGATTTCCATCTTTTCCGGTCTTGAGATACATGTTGCTGTTGTCCCTGGTTCTTGTGAATCCTATGGTCAGAAGGTATGAATGTAACCTCTCATACCAAGCCCTTGGAGCTTGCTTAAGCCTATAAAGAGCCTTTTTCAGCTTATAGACCATACCATTATTTTGTGCAGATGTGAAGCCTTCCGGTTGTTCAATGTAAACTTCCTCTTCCTGTATTCCGTTCAGGAATGCAGACTTGACATCCATTTGATATACTTTAAATTTCTTGTGAGCAGCATAGGCAAGAAGAATTCTCACTCCTTCCAATCTGGCCATTGGTGCAAAAGTTTCTCCATAGTCCAGTCCAGCTTCCTGGGCATACCCTTTGCAGACCAGTCTTGCCTTATTTCTTATTACTTTCCCTTCCTCATTCAGCTTGTTTCTGTAAACCCACTTGGTCCCTATGACATTCTTGTCTTGTGGTCTTGGCACAAGCTCCCATGTGTCATTCTTCTCAATTTGCTCAATTTCTTCCTCCATGGCCTTGACCCAGTTTTCATCTTCTAGAGCTTCCCTGGTGGATTTGGGCTCTATACAGGAAAATAAACAGATATTCTCTTTGGCCTTTTTCCTGGTCAAGACATTAGCATGTTTGTCACCAATAATGTTGTCAGTGGATTGATATGTGACATACCTTGGGAGAACTGGTCGCTCTTCCCGGTTAGGTTCTTCCGGTTGAGCAATTTTTTCAACATGGTTTTGAACAGCTTCTTGTTCACCATCCTGTGTTGACCTGTCAGCTTCAGGTACAGTCTCCTTGTTCTCTTTCATCTTTAGTTGTTGCTTCATTGAAGTCAAAGATATTTCCCTCATTTTGACATTCCAGACTATCATAATCATTATGACCGGTCTTCTTAATCTGTTCTGAAGATTCATCAATTTTTACATTGATGCTTTCAATTATTTTGCCTGTTCTCTTGTTTAGACACCGGTAGGCTTTGTTTTTGGTAGAGTAACAAAAAATGTTCCTTCATCGCTTTTGGGATCAAACTTCCCAGAGTACATATCTCTTTTGATGTAACATTTACTACCAAAGATTTTCAAGTAACCTACACTAGGAGTATGATTGAACCATAGTTCATAAGGAGTCTTACTGGTTCCCTTTTTGACTTGAACTCGGTTAAGTGTGTAAACAACAGTGCTAATGACTTCTCTCCAGAAGTGATGAGGAAGATCCTTTTGAATCAGCAGGGTTCTAGCACAGTCGATCAAAGTCTTGTTTCTTCTTTCTGCTACTCCATTTTGTTGAGGAGTCCTTGGTGCAGAAAGCTGTCTCTTTATTCCATGTTCCTCACAATAGTGAGTGAACTCTTGAGAGGTATATTCACCTCCTCTGTCTGACCTCAGACACTTAAGCTTTTACCGGTCTCCTTTTCCACTCTAGCCTTGTAGATTTTAAACATGTGGAAGGCCTCTGATTTCTCTTTAAGAAAGAGTGTCCATATCATTTTTGAGAAGTCATCTACAAAGAGCATGAAGTACCGGTCTCTGTAATAGCTCTTTGTCTTCATCGGTCCACACAAATCTGTGTGCACAAGATCTAGAACATTTTCAGCAGAGAATGATTTACTGTTGAAACTTGTTCCTGTCAGTTTTTCTAATTGGCAATCTTGACAAATACCTCTGATGGGTTTTGTAATCTCAGGGAGTCCTCTAACCGATTTCTTTTTGCTTACCTTGACAATACTATCAAAGTTTATGTGACAGAGTCTCTTGTGCCATAACCAGCTATTGTCTTCTTTGGAAATAAGATAGATTTTGTTTGATTCTCCTTTGACTGAAGCTATGAGACAAGCTCCTTCCATTGAGTCTAGGTAGAACAGATTACCTTTGCTCTGTCTACCTGTTGCAACATGGGTTCCAGTCTGATTCTTGACTATACAGGAACCTTGTCCGAATTCCAACAGGAATCCTTTGTTATTCAGTTGTGCAACACTCATTAAATTGTACTCGAGTCCTTCAACCCAGTACACATCTTCACAGACAACATTGTTGCAGAGTGCAATAGAACCTTTACCTTTGATGGCACAAAGAGCATTATTTCCAAAGGTAATTGATCTGTTGTCATTGAGCTCCAAGCTGATGAACTTGTTCTTATCACCGGTCATGCCCCTATCAATGATCCAATCATCATTTTGATGAGATCTTGAGACAAGTGCTATTTCACTTACCACTGGACTCTCCTCCGTTAGTGCAGCAAATGCAATTTTTGGATCCTCAGAGTCTTCAGATTCATTGTCTATAACTCCTTCTGCAAGGTAGCACTCCTTTGCTTTACTCCTGAACCGGTCTCTCTTATCTTTATTATCATTATCAGGACATCTTGCAACAATATGTCCTATCTTGTTGCAAGAGAAGCATTTCAGAAGAAGCTTTCCTTTGTACTTCTCTTTCCCTCTGGAGAATCTCCTAGCGACGAGTGCTTCGAACTCATCTTGCTCCATCTCTTCTGAGAGCAGATTCTCAACAAGATTACCAATCTTACCGGTAGAGCAGTTACCGGTTTTTCTTCCCTTTTTGGTGGAAGAGATATTGACAGAAGACTTAAATGCTGCTTCTTGAGTGGGTAAGCTATTATCAAAATTACTTAATTCAAAAGCAGCCAACTTACTGATTAGGGAGTCTAGGGTGACTTGATCTTTGGTCACCGATCTGAGCTCTTGAATAGCAGAGATCTTAATGGCATACTGAGATTTGAGAATTCTCAGTATTTTTCTAACCACCTCCTCTTCACTGAGCTTTCCTTCAACACTTTTGATGGAGTTGATCACTTCTTTGATCCGATTGCTGTATTGCTCAATGTCTTCTCCTTCATTCATCCTCATGTCATTATACTTTCTTCTGAGACTTTCAACCTTGGCTCTTTGGACATTTGGGTCTCCTCCATATACCAATTGCAGCTTGGTCCACATCTTGTAGGCAGATTCCAAATGTTCTATCTCAGCATAGACATGATCAGGTAGTGTGCTGGCTATCATATCCATAGTAGCCGTGTGCTCAGACTTGATCTTCTGTTCATCAGGTGTCAGGATTCCAGAAGGTTCAGTGTAATCAGTGGTTACATGATTTCAGTATTGATCTCCGGTGGTCTTTATATACAGCTTCATTTTGCTGCACCACAAAGTAAAGTTTTCTTTTGAAAACTTTGGTCCTTCCTTTCCCATCATCTTAACCTTTTTTTTTTTTTTTAATGCAGTTAAGCAATAAAGAAAATAAGACTTGGCTCTGATAACAATTGATAGTCCCAACCGGTTCTGAGAGGGGAGGGGTGAATCAGCACCTCTAAAACTCTTCTTTAAATCTAGTGAATTATACTTATAACTGTAAGCCAAAACAAATTCAATCATATAATAACAGCAAGCAAACAATCACACAGTGACACTAGATTTATCACGTGGAAACCCGGTTAGGGTGAAAACTACGGTGTGAGGAGACCTCACAAATTCTGTACTCTTCTGGAGTATGCCCTGTTAGGACCCTTCCCGGTTAAAGGATTACAATGCACTGTTAGATGCGATCCGGTTAAAAGATTTATTACAATAAGGCCGGTTAGTGCCTGCCTGGTTAGAGAACTTAGAACACCTTGAAAGATGTCACCCGGTTAAGGGATTTGATACAAGGGACCTATTAGAGTCCACCCAAATACTGGGATTTAACTATTGTAGTTGTTAGAAAACAATAGAAAGATTGACCTTTTACAAGTGACTTTGCATAGTCTGATAATATCTCTGTTTGTGCTCAACTGAGAAGCATCACCGGTCATCGCATGTGTGTTCTCCTCTACTGTTGTGATTCTTTGCACACTCTTCTTTCTCTCTCTTCTTCTCACTTCTTTTCACCCTAGCTTCTTTAGCATACAGGTTCACTTCTTTTCTCGACAGAATGAAGGCAACTTCTATTCTCAACAGATAGAAGAATATATAGAGTTCTTGCCCTAATTGCGCCTCTCATGCATGACCTAATTACAGATCCCTTTCGAATACATCACTTAGTGGAGTACCAGTTTATTGGGGAAACATTCGATGCATGCACTTGCTTTATCTGCTTTATAAAGAAAGCAATAGATGTATGTCAAGCACCTTTCCTTCAAAGAGATAACTCTTCGTTATAAAGCCATAGATTTCGACTTTAAAACCTCCAGACGCGCCTCAAGCCGATCACCATGTTAACTCAAAGTCTTCCGGATTTAGTGCAAGAAATCCCGGTCAAAGAGTTGGTTGAAACAGATAGTTGACTATGACTTTCTCGGTTTATACCGGAGTCTTTACTAAATTGGTTGAGATCCTCATGTTGTGAACAGGTAAGAGTCTTTGACCTGTCACTGTCTCTACCTTTGCTTACCGGTCGCACATTCCTCGGTTGTGTTGTTGACACCGGTTTGCACCTTTACTTCCTCTGTGCTTGTCTACATCGGTTGTATCCTGGTCCTCGGTTGACGGTTGAATCCTCCTTTCCTTGACTGTATATATTACCGGTTGTTGATGCTTTGTGTAGTGACTGGTTGCTCTTGATTACAGTCTTTTCTTTCTTGCATGTTGTCACCAGTTGCCAAACTAGCCTCTTTTCATACAGATCTCCTTAGATCTTTAGACTTCAGAGGGATGACAAATCTCTATCCTCTTTTGCCAATCAATGACAATACTTGTACCGGTAGTAGGCTTACCAGTTACCATCTCTTAATGCCAACAATTTTGACATCACAAAATTGTGGCAACCCTAGGCAATTTTCTTATGAATTCGTAGGTGTATCCTCGTTTTTGATGTTTTGGATAATGCGTTATAAATACAATTCATCATCCCTGAAATGTTCTTTATTTTGCATATTTCATACATCCTTTTTGAGGGTTCCGGTCAAGTTAATCACCTTATCGCTTGTCATGGCGAGTTTTTCTTAACTGACTACAAGCGCTTGATTTTTAGCAATCTTCAAGCCCTTTTCTTGGCTTTTCTCTTTCTTGATAGTAGTTTTTGATCTTGTTTTTCCCTTTATTTAATAGCTCTTGGAATTCAGCTCGTTTTGAGCTAACTTAGGCCTCAAATGGAGTTGTCTAGCTCAAGTTATAAAGGAAAAGGTGGGGTTTTTCAGGTTGATTGCACATTTTATTAAAAATCCTCCAAAAGTGGGCTTTTTATTGTCAATTGCACGAAATAAAATTATTTTTAATATTTAAAATGGATTTTGACATCCATTTTTAAATTTCAACTCATTCTGAGTTGATTTGACCATAGATTTTAATGATTTTATGAAAATTGACTTTTTCTAGTCTATTTTCATGTTACTTCATTAAAAATTATAGTTATATATTAAATTTAATTAAATTTAGTCGCTTAAGTGCATAAAAGTGGGGTTTTTATCATTCATTGCATATCATCCACATGCAAGTCATCTTTTAAAACCCACTTCCAATAAAATCTAAGTCCTAAATGCATAAAGGTGGGCTTTTCATATGCAATTGCATATACTTGAGTTTAAAATAATGCATTTACATGTTATGTTTTACAACTTAAGTGAAAAGGTGGCTTTTTCAAGACCAATTGCATATGCAATTGATATTAAAAATCCCGTTTTATAACTTAAGTGGAAAAATGACTTTTTCCTAGCCAAATACATGTCTTTTGAAATATGTATTTGCACTCAAAAAGTGCGTATTTAATCACTTAAGTTGTAGAGTTGTTTTTATATGCAAATGCACATATAAAAGACGTTTTTAACACATTCTTTCTATCAAGTTGCCAAGGACGTCAAATTTGGGAATGAATGAATGAATGCAGAATTTTAATGATGTCCACGAGACCATCAGTCTAAGGGACCACAAGAGCACAGCCCTAAACTAACTCTATAGTCTTTTCCATAGTCTCTCTCCTGCTGTGAATCTTGACAATCAAACTAGCCATCTGCTTGATCTTATCCTCCTCAAATAAATTGCACATGCTGCCATCTTTCATGATGTCCCCATACTGAACCCGAATGCCATCATAATGTAATGACCCTTACTATAAAGGCCACTAAAAACCCCCAATCTGAACTGAGACAATTCGTCAAACAGTTGGCATGCACTGAATTGTTTTGCTTGTGATGATGTGTTTCAATGTGTATTTTGTTTTGGGCACCAAATGCAATTGAGATAACAATACCAATAGTGTAATGTAATACAATGAGCAACAATGAATCTCTAAACAATGCAAGAACTCAATACTAACATATCAAGAACTTCTTCCAATTCTGATTACAATTCTCAGAGTATATATAACTGTGACATGTAATAATCAGATTACAATGCTATGATCTTTCACCATGCCTTGACCATGCCCTAACCAAGGTAATTGCAACTATAACAACCCAACCACAATGTATAATTTCAAATGACCATTTTCAGACATGTGACAGTCATATTCAGATTACAATGCAATGGATGACTGATTTTGTAGACTATTCTTTGAGCAAATATATGGACTGTCTATAACAGAGATTTACCCTTTTTTCAAACACAATAACTTGCAATTCCTAAGGCTAATGACAGTGACCAGATCTGGACTAAATCTGGACTGCAGACAGAGACCCAATTCTGAGAATTGCTATTACCAAAAAACAGTAAATTTGGAACCTGAATTTGATGCACCCTTTTGCTGTTGATGTAGACTGATGAAGACCGCTGCCAAACACACCAAATCCGCCCCAAACTGCCCTCCAACTGTGCCAAGATATGCAGCAATGTCCTGGCCGTACCAGGCCGTACAGGTACGGCTAGGGTATAAAATAAATGGCAGTGCTTTGTCACCCCAAATTGCTATGAATGGGGGCACCTAGGGTTAGGTAGTAACCCTCCAAAAGCTTAAAAAATATCTCCAAGGGAATTGGAAGATATGAGCAAACATTTGGTTCCAAACCCTGAGATGACAATTCTGAAAATGAGCCAAATTTGTCTTCAAACCCTTGCCAAATGCTTCACCAATGCTAGGGTAAAACTGAAACCCTTATTCCAACTAAAATAAACCCTTCAAACAATTTCTCAATGAAGTGCCAATGAGATGGCTGAATACCAACTCCAAATATGCAACCCTTTAGTAGATATTTCACTACCTCAGTTATGCCAATCCAAGGGAGTTATCGTTCCCAAAGACCTAATAGTATTTGCAGATCCAAAAGACCACAAATGGCTTCACAATGAAGAAGTAGAGGAAATCTCAAATCAAGCATGTCCAAATGAGAGGCCCAGCCCTCTATTTATTCACTTTTTTGAGAAGTTGCTAAGAACTTCTAGAAGTATCCTTTATAAAATCATATTATAATGCACTTTATAATAAAGTAACTTTATATTATAAAAAGTGCAATCTCAACTTAAAATTATAACGTATGAGCCCCACAAAACACATAATAATAAAATATAATCTCTTAACACTTCTTCAAGAGCAAATATGACCATCTGATCCGCAAAAATGACTCTCTCTCCAAACCATTTGCCTACGAGAGTCGATAATAGGCAAATCCATCCTGAAAGCACATGTCTCTAGAAAGGGGACATGACACATAAGCCGTGCATTCGAAGAGAAAGTGCTATTCCATTTCAATTGCACCCTTTTCGCAGAACCTACAAATCCTCTCTTCCCACTCCTCTTTGGGCCTTTTCCATCTACCAGTCTCGCATCTTAGATGATGAGAGCCTGTCCTCAGCTAAGTCAACAACACTCTAGGTTTATCTTTAATAACTGCCCCTAGATAAACTTTATCCCTATGCTCGCGGGAGGGGTTGAACACTTCCATATAATGCGCCTTTTTCTGCCCCATATTATTAGGCCACATGGCAATTTGAAATTTATCCATGACAAACTTCTTTATTTCCATATTTGTGTTCGGATAATCTTGTAGCTTGATGTTCCACTTATTCAGCCATTTTATGTTTTGTTTCATCCAAGTCTTCTTCTTGCGAACCAAACCCTCTTTCATTGCAATTTTGGGCCATCGTTTGTTATCCATGTTTTCAAGTTTCTTTAAATAACTTATTAACCGAGTAATCGTTGCTGCCTCCAATGGGAAAATGCCGGCTTCAATTAAAAGAATTTCATAAGGTATTAAGGCTTTGACCTTGATATTGCTAGTGATTAAATGCTTCTGAATCCTCTCTAACTGTCTCCACCCACACTTTGTCATGTTGCCCCCCCAAACCTTGCTTCCGTAAAGAACTGCCGGTGTGACTAGCAAACCGAACTGAATTTTCTTAGTTTTTCAATCCCACAACTCGGCTTTTCTGCACCTATTTTGAAGCAGATAGAATGCTTTCCAACCTCCTTGTATCCTTTTAGCTCTATAGGTTTCCTAGCTTAGCTTACAATGAAAGTCAATCCCCAAATATTTGTATTCTTTCATATGCATGTTTCTTATAACATGTATTTGCACTCAAAAAGTATGTATTTAATCACTTAAGTTATAAAGTGTTATTTTTATATGCAAATGCATATATAAAAACATTTTTAACCATTGAAGCATGTGTTTTGGACTTGTAAAAGCCTGTCATTACTCTTTATTACATGCATTTTGATCAAAACTCCTTTGGTGGCGATTTTGGAGAAGAAAACATGTGTTTTTGACTTCTAAAAATCCACTTTTTTGGGGCGTTTTTAAAAAAAAAAGGGATTTTGAGGCAAAAAATCACTTGGAAAATGGTCAAAACTGAACTGTTTTTGCTTCTTATAGAGTCGATTTTGCACTAAATTTCCCAAGGATCATTATTGGATCATCAAAATTGCATTTGAGAAGGTGTTTTGCTCTCAAAACAGCCCGTTTAGGGCACGTTTTTGGACGTTTTTGCTAAAAAACGGCCCATTTTTGGCCATTTTGCTTCATCAAAATCAAATCTTTTGCTTCTAAGATGAGTTCTTGGGCATTACATTTCATTCGCAGCTTGTTTATCATTATTTCTAAGCTGTTTTTGATGCCCTAGGTGCCGTATTTGGTTGCCATTACATGTGCATTGGAAATGGTCAAAACGGTTGCTATTTCCTTGCATTTAATCTCTCTTTTCTTCCCACTTGGCTGTGAAGGCATGTTGAAGGCATGTTGACTCTCCAAAATTGAAGGAAAAAGACTAGGAATGAGATTTATATATAGTTTTTAAATCTCATCTTTCCTAAATCCGAAAATCCATTGGATTCATTTCAGATTTTGCCCAAGATTTGGAAAGATTTCTTCTTGAGGATTGAGGTAATTTCTTCCTTAAGTCTTTTTCCTAATTTCTTCCCAAGGTATATTGTTTACATGTAAACTTTCATTTTTAGATTTACATGTGTTTGAATTCATGATCATTCTACTTTTGTCTTTCATTCTTAAGTTGCATATGCAAGAATTTCTACTTGCCTTCATATGCAGTCGGGATTAAAAACCCCGTTTTATGATGAAAAAAGGAACAAGTCCATGCTTGTGTATGTATGCATTATCCTTCAAAAAACCCATTTGCATTCATTTTTTGTCCCACAAGTTTCCAACCATCCTCCATATGCAATCCCCTTTGAAAAACCTATTTTTTTGGTTTTTCTCATCATATGAGTGACCATTTTGAGCCAAACTCATCCACCTTTTCATTGTCCCAAAGTTTTACAACCATTCCTCTTGTTCACACCATATGCCGTGTTCATAGTCTTCCAAAATTCATACGTGTACATAAAAAAGCGTGCAATAGACTCATCCATGCTTCATTTTCCCACCTAACACTTTCTGTCCATTTATATGCAATGCTCCTAGAAAATCCCGTTTTTGAGTTTTTCCCTCATTTGAAGAGTTGGTTTTGCGTAAAATCCTTCTCCCTTTGTTACTCAAAGGCCTTCCACTTATATCTTATACGCATACTCTTCTAGATATGCAAAGTTCGAGCTTGAAAGACCATGTTATGGTTTTTTCTAAAAACTTAAGAACGACAACATGCATAACCCCAGACATGCATAGAAGAAAGAGGGATACAAGGCAAGAATGATCACATAATGAAGCCTACAATGAGGTGAAAAAATGATTGTATGCATAGAATGTTTTCAAGACAAAGATGGAAAGAAACAAATGTGCTTTTCAAGAAACAACCACCATTATACTTCAGAACGGGCAAGGATGCAAGTTCTTGTTTTAGATCAAGATACTTCCACCAAACCGAGCACATCAATCGTAAAGCATTCTTGTAGAAGCATCAAGACCAACAATGGATGATGTAATAGGGGTTGTGTCTTTTCAGGCACTTAGAATATTTCCATCATGCATTTGTAATTTGTATTTGACACATTACATGTAATGTAACAACAAGATGTAATTGCATGTGATAGTATCACGTACAAAGCTATAACATGTAATCAGGTTGCAAGTGCTTTCGACCTTGTATCATTGAATAAGTCAAAGTTAGTTAGTTGGAGAATAAGTCAAGGTGGTTAAGGGTTTTCCCCTTCTTTTTCCACCTTTCCTCTCTTTTCCTATATAAAGGAGGGAGCTCATTTTAAATAATCATCTTTTGGCAAGGCAAGAAAATTCTGCCAGTTTGTATCTACACTCTAAGACTTTGAGCTTAGATGTAAATTTGAATTGCTTTCAATAAAAATTGCAACTTGCTTTCAAACTTGATGTTATCTTACCGGTTACTGAGAGGGGGGGGGGGTGAATCAGAAAATACTAAATCTTATTGTTTAAAACTTGTAAACAGATCCTTGAATGCAAAGTAGAAAGTCAACAGTCATTCACAAGCATAAACTGAATCACATAGATCTATACAAGTATTTGTACGTGGAAACCCTCGGTTAGAGAGAAAAAATCACGGTGAGACAGAGCTCACAACTTTATTAGTTCTAAATGAAGGTGCCTTGTTAGGAGCATACAAAGCACTGGCTAAGGTGCTACCCGGTTAAGGGATTTTACAAGAGATCTGTTAAGATCTAAACCCTATTAGGAGTTGCCTGGTTATAGGACTATGAACATCAACAAGATGTTAACTTGTTAAGGGATTTTTACAACGAACCGATTAGGTTCACCCTTTTAGAGGGATTTGTATATGATGAAATACCTTTCAAAAGCAGTGATCTATGATGACACTGATTGTTTGATTAGATCATACTTGTAGATTTCTTCCCCTGTTTGCCTGGCTGTTGATCTTCTTTTCTTCCTTCACCTTTGTGCCTGTAGCACTCCTCAGAAGATATCTTTCCTCTGCTCTCTGCGATTTCCACTTATCAACAACAGCAACATACTTTGCGTCCTATGACTAATATTTATACAAAAGTAATCCTCTTGACTCATAGAACCGCCGGGGAATAAACTTGACCATAAAATATGCAACGCAGGAAAGCTGTGCGTTGTGATCTAGAGTTTATCTTGAGATCATCCGTAGAACTTAAAGCTAACTCCTGTTGAAAGGTTAACTTCACATCAGAGTAATGGATGTCTCGCATAATTAGGCTCGTAACTCAAACTGTTCCACAAAGACTAGACCGGATTTTTCTATCAGTTAGATCGGTATCGGTTTGTCGTTGGATGCTGAATAAGACCGATATTGAGTACTTGGTTTAGTCTACCAATTTATTTAACTACTTAGTTGACCGGTGCATATACTATGTGCTTTATCTACCGGTGTCATCTAAGTAGTGCGAGCGACCGGTGGTCTTCGACCGGTGTGAATGGGTTTGATGAAATACACTAATGACAACCTATATTGCTAACAATCTTCCCGTTTGTCATTGGTGGCAAAACAGTCAAAAACAAAACCATTCATACAATAGCTGTTCAAACCTTGGTCAGTAAAGTAGAATACTGCCCTATTGCCTTTGCAGTCTTGCTTGATTGAATGATATGCTCCTGCCCGAAGCTTCCCCTGACTGAGTCCTTTGGTTTTCATTAACTTTTCTTAACTTCTCCTTGTTCTGTTTCTTTCCAAATAACTTCCCCTTTTTGCGTCCATAAGACAAAGGGTTATGTCTTCCTTCACATTTGAAGCTGTGTGAAGATATCTTTATATATGTTCTTTGCAGAGTGTAGAAATGGTGCCCATTGACCGGTTACATGTTCAATGTTTTGTTGGGCAGCCTTGAGAGATACAATGATGTTTGTTACCAAAATTTCACACACGCTGAATTTTACTTCAAGTAACATTATAGAAAAAGTTGCAAAAGAAAAAGTGCATTTTCTATTCATTCATTTTCATCATTTTTGCAACCATATATGAAATCATGAGCAAAGTAATGCAATGTTCATTGTATAGATCATCACTGGTCTGTACAATGTTCATTTTTTCACAAAATATGAAATGAATTAAGTATACTGAATAGAAAAGTCTCACACAAGCCGTGAGCATAGCCTATCTCTCAGTTAATTTAAAACAGCATTTAAAAGACAGAATAGAGGAAGAAGAGAAGAGGTCAAGAGTAACTAGTCATTGCTTGAATGCTTTGACTGGTTAGTTGTGGTTGCTGGTCTGGGAGATGTCTTTGGCCTGTAAGTTCTCCAGCACGTTCCTGAGTCCTGAAAAAGGGGAGAAACAATGAGGTTAGATCCTGTATGGATCTAAGCAATGACTGGTCAATCATGATGTTCTCTATGCCTATGCTGCCTTTTAAACAATTCTAAATCAGAACACGAAGAAAAATCAGTATGCTCAGTGCTGGTGTGAAAAGTTTTATTGCTAATGTGTTTGTTCTATGTGCAGGTAATGAAATGAGTGTCACGAGCCCGTGCTCGAACTTCGTTTTCACAACAAGGAATAACAGAACAAGGGATAACATGTACTTATTGTTTCCTAAGCATAAAAGTGATAACAACCTCATCAATAAGAATTCAATATTCAAGGAAGGATTTACAGAAATTGATGAATGCAGTAAAGCAAAATATTATCAAATAGTTGCAAGAATGGAGCATCAAGCTAGTATGGTATCAGTATTTCAAAGATTTCAAGAAATGCAAGTTGTCTACACTGTCAAAAGCTACAGAATGCAGATAAACTAAACAGAATAAAATAAAGATTGCAAATCAGACATGGGCAGTAAATTTCGGAATTCAAGCACATGGGAAAAGATGACTGTGACAGAACAGAGAGTATCCACTTTCAGCATTATAGAGCAAAGAACTAGGCTGCAATATCATTCTGGTTTACAATTATAAAGCTTACTGATAAACAACGAAAAATACCATGAATCAACTTGTTGTTATCAGCAAGTGTGCACACACGAATGAGGAAAACAGCCAGAAAAAGGATAGCAAGGTCAAATCTGCATGAATTATAATGAACATGCCACCAATCCATAACTGCAAAGTGAATGTTAAAAAAAGGTTCAAGCTACAGATGCTGCAATCAGCATGTTAGTATGAAATAGGAGCGACAGAAATTCAGTGATAGAGTAAGCAACTTTCAACAAAATGGTGGCTGCCAGTATGTTATCAGAAAGTGAAAATTCTGGGTATTTTCAGCAAACAGATACTTTCAGTTCTGAGTTCAGGTTGTTTTGCAAATAATACAAGCACACTAGATGTGGTTGGGGCTCTCTTACTCTCTATATAACCAAAAGGTATCCGAACAGCCATGTCACTGGCATCTGCAATTCTACCACACAAAAGGAATATGTAATTGAGAAATCTAGTGAATTGGGGATGTCCAATATTGTTATATATGTTGGAGACATTACCAGTTTTGAGATGGAGAGCACTTTGATCGCATAATATCTATTGAAATGTTTGAGCATATAAAAAACTGCGGAAATCTCCTTAAAAAGATATCGTTGTGGATGAGTCAAGAAAGTCTTCTATTCATTCATCACTTTTGCCACAAAGTATTTGCATACCATTTTGAGGAACATGTTTCAGTCATTGAATAGTGGCTTGTAAATGGAAAACACTATGCTCGAACAAGTGAAGCAATGGCAAAATCTTCAAAATCTGCTGGCTCACATGACACTTTAATGACAAATTCTATAGGATCTGAGTTTTCACAAGCTAATGCGAGAACCTCAATAGCTGACATTCATACAAGTTCTATGAGACATCAAAGCAATATGAAAATAGAAGATAGCAAAGGCGTGCATGTTCTTATTATTGATGTAGACTCTGATGATTTAAGCACTGGTTTGAGCTGCCCACATTCAAGTTTTGTGGAAGAATCGTTCCTAAGAAACGCAAAAGAGTCCCTTTGCATTGAAGGAATTTTCATTCTGAATTTGGTTTCGCGGTCAGCAACGATTCACAAGATGGCATCAAGAGATCACAGCAGCTGATTTATCTGAGATTTGTGCTACTCTGAATGCTGTAGGACTTGACATCTTAAAGGGTTTTTTTTGACTGGAAATAGCTCTAATTCAGTGAAGACTTCCGATCTTACAGAAAATCAACTTGTGAAGCATGCTTCCACTCTTGCTAAGCGGGTAATTGCATGTCTTGATGTGAGGGCAAACAACAAAGGAGATCTTGTTGTCACCAAAGGAGACCAGTATGATGTGAGAGAGAAAAGTGAAGAGCGTGAGGTACGGATCTTGGGAAACCAGTTGAGCTTGCAGGACAATATTACAAAGATGGAGCAGATGAGGTGGCCTTTTTTAAATATAACAGGTTTCCGTAACTTTCCTTTGGGAGATTTGCCAATGCTTGAGGTATTGCGCAGGACATCTGAGAATGTGTTTGTTCCACTTACCATTGGAGGAGGAATTCGTGACTTTACAGATAAAGATGGACGGTATTATTCAAGTCTTGAAGTTGCATCTGAGTACTTCAGATCAAGAGCTGATAAGATATCTATTGGAAGTGATGCAGTCTATGCAGCTGAAGAATATAGCAAGAAAGGGGAAAAAATGGGGACAAGCAGCTTGGAGCAAATTTCATACGTGTATGGCAATCAGGCTGTTATTGTGAGCATTGATCCTCACGGAGTTTACCTTAACAGTCCCAAAGATGTACCATTCAAGACGGTTGAACTCACTCATCCTGGGTTAATCGACTAGTATTCGATTGTTTGCTTGTATTCAGGACCGAAAGGAGGAAAATATGCATGGTACCAATGCACGGTTAATGGTGGCAGTGGATATCTTTATTCACTAAAATTTTCTGATAATGGTTTTGAACCAACAATTACTGTAACAAAGAAAGCACACCAGCAGAGAGCTGCACCAGCGACCAATACAATAATATATGCACAGAAAAAGAAATTTTATGGTGCCTTTTGTTTACAATGAAACTTCCCAAAAAATGCCATGAACAATGTGCAGAGATTTCATTTTAAAAGCATTTATAACAGAGAAACAACATTTCTATGCACAGAAAAAAGAAATTTCATGGCGCCGTTTTTTTTTTTTTTTTACAATGAGATTTTCCACAAAATGTCATGTAAACAGCAGGGTTTCGTTCAGATAGCAGATAGCAGAGAAGAAGGCATTTTGTTAAAAAATTATGGCACGTTTTCGTGCAAACCACAGGCTTACCTTTCCAAAATCCATGGCGGCTCGAACCCAGGCATCAAATGGCGCAGTTTTTAAACAGAGAAACTGCGAAAAGGGGTATAGAAAGAGCCTACGTCTCAGAAAAACCAGGCATGGCGGCTAGGGTTTCGAACCCTCTTTTCCTCCTCCTTCGCCAGCAAAAAAACATAAAATGAAATGTGGAAATGAATGAAGAGAGGGTTTATACCCTTCATCAAGTCTTCTCGCCACATGTCGGACTTTCTCGCCACATGTCGGCTTTGTTATTATAAGGTTTTGTTTTTTTTTACACTTAGAAAAAACAAACAAAAAATATATATCGGCCTTTCAATCTTCCCTTTTAATAAATTTAAAAATTAGATATTTATTTTTTTTAATTTATTATTATATAATTTATTTATTTATATTTCGATAAATATTAATTATTTTTGATATAATCCTAAGTGATAAAATATATATTAAATAGTTTATATTTCACATATGAAATATAATGTATTTAATATTTATCACTTAGGATATTATTTAAAAATAATTAATATTTCCAAAATAAATAAATTATATTATAATAAATTATTATTAAAATCAGTTATTAAATAATTGTATTTCATTATGAAATAGAAATTATTTAATAAATATTTTATGCAAGAAATAATATCTAATTGTCTTTTATAAAAGTTTTAAGGTTGAAAGGCAGATATTTTTTTAAAATTTTTTTTCTAAGTGTTGAGTCATTGGATAAAGCTGTTTTTTCTCTGCAGAGGAAGTTATTGCATTTCAGAGATTTTTATAAGTCTTCTAGAGAGATCTGACGCGTTTCTGAGCAGAATTTATGTTGATATTATCTGGTGATGACTCCTGAGCCACTGGGACACATGTTTTCAAAGGCTTTTAAGGCTTAATTTTTGTCTTTTTCTCTGCATCCGACCCCTTGATTTTTTGCCCTCATGTGTTGAGGAAGATTGTATAAATAGGGGCTGAGTACTCTTTGTAAGGCAGTTAGAAAATTTTATGCAGATAGCTCAGAGAGTGATTATTTTTTAGATCCTTCTTAGTTCTCTGTCATTTTTGCTTGTAGCTCAGTCATGGGAATGACCCTGTGTAACCTTTGAAGCATGAATAAGATACAGATTGAAGGCCTTTATTGAGTTCATCTTATTGTATGTGAGTCTATCTGATTTAATGTTTATTGCTGTGATCTATTTATGATCTTTTAGTAAGCTGTCTCAGTTTTAACATCTGCAAATGAATGTTTTGATAGCCATATAGGTTGTAAGTTGTGGGTTTTCTTTCAGATTCTTAGCTGTGAATGCCTTTGTTCCTGTTACGTTTTTGGAGTAAAGAATATCCTTCTTACAAAGCTTTATATGTGGGTATCTTGACATCAATATTGTGTCAAGTATTTGGTCTGTTTTTAGGAAGGTTTCATTGTGTTAAGGCATTGTTTTTCCCATTTTTCAGTTTTGGTGTATCACCTCAAGTTCCATTTTAAGCTTTTCCTGTTCAGTGTTACTTTTATGCAATCCTTCTGTCCTTTTTCCTCCATCAGTTTCAGTTTTCAGTCTTTCAAAAAGCAAATAAGGTGATCATCATATAGGAACCGGCCTAGAACCCGGAGATTCACTCCGTTTTTTTGGGAAACCCACAGCTCAGGAGTGTTTCCATGTTTCTCCAGAAGGCTAGATTCTGGCTATCTAGCAGGGTGCATTTTTGAGAGATACCAATGTTTTCCATATCATCTACAGTTTTGTAGTCCGGTTCATTAATCGGAACATCAGTTGAAGTAGCTGTCTGGTGCATGATATCAAGTGTTGGGGCCAAAAACATCTGGAATCCAACGATGTCTTGAATTCTTTTGTTCTCTTCTTCTGCAGTCTTTCTGAGGACTAAAGCAAGACTAGCCATTTCTCTGCTGAAAGTTGTGGCCGTTTTGGTCTTGATATCAAATTGGTTGGACAAAGCTCTTATGTCTTCTGAAGTCTGTGTAGCTTTGTTAGTTAAGTCTGTCAAGAAAATCTCAAAATTTGAAGTTTTGCTTAACAAATTTTCTGCAACTTGTATTTGCTGTTGAAGAACTTTGAGATTGTTTAGCAGAATAGCCTTTATATTTGCAACTTGCTTGTGAAGAAGCTACACTCTTTTCTGCGCATAATGGTCAATTGCCACTGTTTTTGGATCAGTCAGATCCTCACCGATGGTTGCAATCAGCACTTCCAGCTGGTTGATGACTGGTTCATCTTCATCTATATCAGCATCCGGCACAAAGTTGTACAGGATATCTTTTACTTTGTTCAGAACCATATCCTGTTTTCTTTTAGTGAGCTCTTTTAGCTGTCTTGTTGACATTTTGTTGATGTCAACTATTGTATCAGTTGCTTTGCTCCTTTTTGCTTCAGATTCTCCAGAGGATGTGATCTTTCTTTTGGAGGAGCTGACAAGAGTTTCTTGATCCTTTTCTCTACTCTGTTCTTGTGCCTTTGGAGCTTGCTCATGTTCTTTTACATCTTGTTGGTCTGTCTTGTTTCCCTCTTTTGGTCTGGCTCTTGGTTGCTGAACGTGAATCTCAGGCATAGCATCTTCTACTTGATGTGAGGGCTCTTGTGATTGCAGCTGTTCTTCAGCTATATGAAGATCATCTATAGGGATCCCTTCACCTCTTTGATTTGATCCGTTAGTAGGAAGATTGACAAAAGTCTGTCCCAATTTAACCGGTTCACTAGAAGTGAACTTTTCTGTGAGGACTTCCTGCTCATTAGATATCGGAGTTTGAGTTGCAGTAAACTGAATAGGTGGATCCACAATTGTAGTGGTGTGATCCTGAGGACTTGTTTCTTCAAGGGTATTGAAATCATACTACTGCTAGAAATTCAAGGTCTCTTTAAAGACTTCATTCTCATAACCATTGAGAATCTTGGCGACTATGTAATTTGTGTCTAGATTCATAGATGCATCTCCTAAAAGAAGCATGATACTTTTATCACTCAAGCCAGGTCTAGCCTTCTCTAGTGTTTCTTTATTGATTTGTGAGTTTCTTTCCAGACCGGTTTTCCATTTTTCTTGAAGCTTGCCATTCAATTCGAGAGGAAACTTGCCTCTATAATCCCTGGGTGTTTTCATGAAGTCTAGAAGACTTTCAACAAGAGCTTCTTCTATTGCCTGTTTGTCTTCCTCAGCTAACACACTATACCATTTGGCTGCATTATCTATTTCTCCAAAATTGGTAATTTCAGCTACAATGTCATTAATAGTCATGGTGCAAGCCTTACCTTTTTCTGGAGATACAAGAAGGGTAGGATTTGTCGGTTCATCGGTAATGTCAACGATGATCGGTTTGTCTACTCCGAGTATTCCTTTTCCTTTTCCGGTGTCACGAACCGATGGAGCTGTTGCCTTTTGGCGTGCTTCCTCTGCTTTTTGCCGTGTCTGAAGTAGGTTGTTCCAGATGGCTACTCCTTTAGTATGAACTTTCTTGGTTTCTCCAATCAGCAAGAGGTTTGTTCTTTTCTTTATCAGGAAATTCTGCTAGTGTAGTTCAGCTTGTTGACTCGCTTCTTCTAGAGTGAGATGATTTTGCACTTCTAGCAGAGCTTAAATCCTTAGCTCTATTTCCTTTTCCATTGAAGCTTTCCACCTGCCTTGAAGGATATTCAATAGATCCTTAGGCAGTACCTTCTGAAGCTCAGTAGGGCTTAGATTGAACTTATGCAGGCATTCAATGATAGCATCTTCAATTTTTTTTCAGTCTTCATCATTTGCCAAAGTGTATCTTCTACTAACATTAGCCATTCCTCTGGTTTCTTTCAGTCTTGTTATGAATTCATCTATCGTTGGTTTACCTTTTCTTGGTGGATCCACCATTGCTTGCTTGCCGGTCCTCTTCTTTCTTTTGCTGAGCAGAACTGTATCCTCTGAATCGGTTTCTTCTGCTTCTTGCTCCTGTGTGCTTGGCTCCAGTTGAGCTTTTCTCTTTTGTGCTATTGGTGGTGCAGTTTCCGGTTTCTTCTTTGGCGCGGGCAATCTTTTGACTTAGACATTCTTGATTGGCGCTTGCTTTAAATTCTTCTCTATTTCCTCATAGGTTCCAAACCATTGAGCCCTGAGCTCCAGATGTGTTTTTTCCAGGGCCTCTACATACACCGTTGCAAACTCTGCTGTGATTTTGTATCCAAACTCAGGTGCGTACTCGGTTCTTGGTTCTACTACTTGAATGATGCAGGAGTTAGTAGACACCAGAAAACATACCTCCTTTTTGTATTTTTCAACAATAGTGGATGGGATTCTTTATCTAGCATGCATTTTTAGTTGAAATGCATTGAAGTGATTGGTCATTTCCTTGTCAAACTGGTCTCCCAGTTCGTTAGCCAAATCACTGATTTGCATCATGACCGGTCGATCTATTGCCCACGTTACTTTTCCTTTACCGGGAAAGAAGTTAGAATAGTAGAAGTAAAGACATACCAAGAGTTCCAAATTTCAATGATTTCTTCTTGACGATGCCCAGCTTCTTCATGTTTTCAAAGATTTGTCCTCTTAGCATTTCGCATATATCATATTGTGCGTCGTCATGAACAATTCTGTAGGCTGCATGTATGCCTCCACCCGGTATGCTGTTGAGGTTACTTGATTGATATACTTTGTAACCGATTACAACTGATGCGAACCAAACAATTGGATCCTCAATGTCAGTTACGGTCATCAATCGCTTGTCGGATTTTGATTTTGTCAGGTTAGCCACCACTGCATTAGATATGGTTCTTAGAGTAAGCGCTTCTCCCTAATTGTAGAACCCAGTTACCTTGTAAAGATCATCTTTCGTGATTGAAGTGCAGATTCCTCTCATAAGCCAAAGTCCCAGATCATGCACCCGACTGACTACCATTCGAATCCACTTAGGTTTGAAGACGATTGGATATGAGACTCCATTTATGATTCCCGACGATACCAGCTTTGCTTAACCATTGGGATGATTACCATCAGGACAGCGAGCGATACTCGTTCTGTATGTACGTTTCTCCTAGCTCTTCTTGCTTAGCGTGAATAAACGCAGTTACATCTTCTGTCAGGAGCACTCCTTTAGGTATTGAGGAGAGCGCGCCAGCCATATCAATCTCTTTGTTTTGATTTGGCGAGATGTCAAAAGGACTACACTCCGTTTGATTTGCAGGAACAAGCTTTGCCTCACATGATGAGGATGCCATTGCTCTCACTTGGTTGCTAGAGATGATTTAGATTGGTTTGACAGATAATCTTACTCAATGATCGAGTTGCAAGAATATTGCTCGAGCAGAGATTAGATAACATAAAATCGCAAGGTAAAAAGGAAAGAGTTATCTTTCTTTTCTTTTATAGGATTAGGGCATAACGGTAATTACCAAACGGTAACTATTTGTTAAATGGCTATAGTAATAAATGCCTCACCTAACCTTTTTTGGCGCCTTTTCTAATCGGTAGTCTGACTTTTTCGATTAGGCATGTCCCGATTGATCACCTCATGTCCTTCCGGTTTGTTCTGTAGCCTGAGTGAGATAGGACTCCCTAGTTCTACCGGGAACGATAGTTGTACTACCGGTTCCCTCTAGGTCTTGTAGACTTAATTAGCAGAAGAAATATCACCATCTTGTGATTATGATTTTGCCTCCATTCCCTCCTCGGCAGAGTTCTTTGATTCCTTGACAAACCATATTTTCTTCACTACTTTCTTGGTTTCTTTGTCTTTGTTGTTCCTTTTATCAGAACTCAAGATCTTCACCCCCGGTCTGTCCGATCCTTTGTTTCTGTTCTTGATCTGGTTCCAACTGTCTTGAGCTAGGTGACCGAATTTGTTGCAGTAATGGCAGACTATACCGGTTGCTTTCCATGGATTCATTCCTCTTGAATTAGGTGGTTCGCTCCATGATTCTCTGTTGCAATGCATCTCTTTGTTTGGATGAGTAGTTGCATTCCGGTTTCTACCCTTTTTTCAAGAATACCGGTTTGGGTGATCTAAATGCCATAGTCTTTGATTTGCATTTTTCAGTTTTGTGTCTGAATTTGTTGCAGGCATAACAGTATCCCTTGAAGCTTCCCCTACTTGCGCTGGACACGGATATGGGACTGGACCAGCACTCATTGCTCTTGTGGCCCTTTTTGCAATAGTTTTTACAGTAACTCTTGTTGGTTCTTACCGGTGCATTTCTATAGTCATTAGTGTCATGACCTGGTCTTCCACTAAGCTTACAAGAGGTGTAAAAGTTTTTCCTACCTCTTTGTGCTAGCATCTTCCTTTTGTTGACTCCACCAGTAAATCCGAGACCGGTGTGATCATTGTGCCTTCGTTGAGTATTGAGTTGCTCATTGAGCTTGACCGAGCTTTCATTGTATCTTCTCAGCATTTCATTCCTTCTTTCAAGGACTTTCATTTGTTCTTTGAGTTGATATATCTCGATCGCCAGCTTCTTGTATGCTTCATCTCTAACCTGCCATGCTTTATGCATATTGGCATTTTCCTGGGTGGCAATCAACACGTCCTCTTGGAGTTGCATAATGAGGAGTTCATTGGCTCTTGCAGCTTCCTCTGCCCGGTTCATTGCTTTTTCAAAGGCTGTTGATGTCTTGACTGCTGTGTTCCTTTCGCTTTTGGTTTTTCGTTTCTGCTCAATCAGTTCAGTCATTCTTAGAGCATTTACCTTTTCCTCCCTTTTGAGATCAGCAATCTGACCGGTTAGGATTTGATTCTTTTCCGTAAGCTCGGAGATTGCTTCCTCGGCCTCATCAGACCCACTCTGCCCAGAGAGTTTGTCGATGGTTTCATTGCTCTCATTTAATTGCAGAGCCAGCTCTTTTCTCTTTGCAAGTGACTTCCTCAATCTATTTTCCAGCGAGGCAATAATGTCATTGGCTTCCTCTAGCTGTTTTTGGTACCAGTAACCCTCCATGATCTTTTTCTCAAGTCGTTAAACTTTTATTGTATAGAGAACAAGGCTCTGATACCAATTGATGTTATCTTACCGGTTACTGAGAGGGGGGGGGGGGGGTGAATCAGAAAATACTAAATCTTATTTTTTAAAACTTGTAAATAGATCCTTGAATGCAAAGTAGAAAGTCAACAGTCATTCACAAGCATAAACTGAATCACACAGATCTACACAAGTATTTGTACGTGGAAACCTTCGGTTAGAGAGAAAAAACCACGGTGAGACATAGCTCACAACTTCACTGGTTCTAAATGAAGGTGCCCTGTTAGGAGCATACAAAGCACTGGCTAAGGTGCTACCTGGTTAAGGGATTTTACAAGAGATCTGTTAAGATCTAAACCCTGTTAGGAGTTGCCTGGTTACAGGACTTTGAACATCAACAAGATGTTACCCTGTTAAGGGATTTTTACAACGAACTGATTAGGTTCACCCTTTTAGAAGGATTTGTATATGATGAAATACCTTTCAAAAGCAGTGATCTATGATGACACTGATTGTTTGATTAGATCATACCTGTAGATTCCTTCCCTTGTTTGGCTGGCTGTTGATCTTCTTTTCTTCCTTCACCTTTGTGCCTGTAGCACTCCTCAGAAGATATCTTTCCTCTGCTCTCTGCGATTTCCACTTATCAATAACAGCAACATACTTTGCGTCCTATGACTAATATTTATACAAGAGTGATCCTCTTGACTCATAGAACCGTTGGGGAATAAACTTGACCATAAAATATGCAACGCAGGAAAGCTGTGCGTTGTGATCTAGAGTTTATCTTGAGATCATCCGTAGAACTTAAAGCTAACTCCTGTTGAAAGGTTAACTTCACATCAGAGTAATGGATGTCTCGCATAATCAGGCTCTTAACTCAAACTGTAACTCAAACTGTTCCACAAAGATTGGACCGGAGTTTTCTATCAGTTAGATCGGCACCGGTTTGTCGTTGGATGTTGAATAAGACCGATACTGAGTACTTGGTTTAGTCTACCGGTTTATCTAATTACTTAGTTGACCGGTGCATATACTATGTGCTTTATCTACCGGAGTCATCTAAGTAATGCAAGCGACTGGTGGTCTTCGACTGGTGTGAATGGGTTTGATGAAATACACTAATGACAACTTATATTGCTAACGAAACTTTGTGTTGATTCAAGGTGTTATGTGACGACATTTTCTGGATATTGATTGTGAGTTTTGGAGTTTTGCTCAAGAGGGATTTGAATTCAATTGTGCAGACTTTGGGTTGCTTATTGCATTCAGAGCCAATTTAAACTTTTGAAGACTTTGTGCTGCAAGAGGACAAATTGTTATAGTTGATAGTGGCTGCAATTACTTAGAATTGAAGACTTTGGGCTTCAGTTGTAGGTATTTTTATTAAGTTTGAGAGTATTTGGTAAGAGACTTTGTGCCTTACTGGTTATTCTACTTGAATTCTAATTTGGGATAATCACAGGAGACTTTGGGTTCCTGTACTTATTTCACAAAATATAAAAAAAGAAAGTTGCTACCCTTGGTATTGTTCATACGTCAACTCCAGGGTCACCAGTATTATTGTAGCAATAAGATACTTTTTGTTAAGTTAGAAAGTAGTAGTTGTATGCAAATCATTCCTGAAAAAAGAGGAATTGATTAAGAGAACCACCCTTTTTGTAATTTCAGTTAAGCTCTTGTCGAAGCCACCTACAGTAAGAAGGGAGCCTCCCCTATTGCTGAGAGGAGAGAGAAATCTCATGAGACGTTGCCTAAAGTTACAATTTTGTAAGGTGTAGTCTTAGTGGCTTAGAAAATTTTAGCCAACACTCAGAAACTATGTTTCCGTACAATAGAGAGCATGGTTCAAATGGCTACATCTAGGGGAGTACTATTACAATATCGCCTATCACGTGTCCATTGAGATAGAACCCTTCAAAGATTTGTACGGGTATAAACCTCCTTCATTCGTGGACTTGGCTCTGGGTGATAGTCACGTGCCGAAGGCCATAGGTTGGCTATAGGAGGGAATAGATATTTTAAGGTCCCTCAAGGAAAATCTCCAACGGGCTTAGAATCAACAGAAAATATATGCTGACAAGTATCAGATTGAGAGAAGCTTTGAAGTTGGGGATTTGGTGTACCTCTGAATTCAACTGTACAGGCAGTCCTCTCTGAAGGTTTCTAGAAAGAAGCTGAGGTTGCATTTCTACGGACCCTGCCGTGTGACCAGGAGGGTGGGCGAGGTTGCATACAAATTGGATCGACCTGAGGGAAGCCGAAGCCATAGCGTCTTTCACGTTTCTTGCCTGAAGAAAGCCATGGGTCAACACGTCACAATCTCTACAGATTTGCCACCCCTCGACGATGGAGGGAAGTTAGTATTGGAACCAATAGAGATCGTCGACATTCGGGAGAAAAGATTGAGGACACGCATGGTCAAAGAATTTCTTGTACGCTGGAAGGATCTACTGCTAGAAGATGCTACCTGGGAAGGCGAAGAGATTTTGGAACACCCTAGTTCGAAATTGCTTTAGGACAAGCAATTGTTGGGACGGGAGGACTGTAATGTCCCTGTCATTAAATGAATAATAATAATTGTATTTGGGTGCCGATCGATTTAGTTTATCTTAGGCCCATATTTTAATTTCGGCGTAGGTGTAGTTGTTGTCGTCGGCTCTATTTGTGCACCCTTGGGAGTTATCCGAAGGGTATTTATGTCCGGCGTGTAGGATGAAATTCATATGTTGAGATTTGATATTTTATTTGTAATTGCGAATTCTTGTTGGGATTCTACTGGTTGCCATTTCGGAGGTGAAAGACCCTCCCTATTTGGTATTTGCAGTTTCAGTGGGTTTCAACCCTCACGCTATTCTGCTTGTTCTGTTGCATCGGGTCTGGAAAATCCGAAGTTCTATTAGTAATATCAATAAAGTTTCTGACAAATATACTTGGCTTACATCTTGTTCTGTGACTGTGACATCAAATCTAATTGGTGATGAAGGGACAAAGGAACTTTATACAAACGTCTGGCAAGGCATCCTCAACCACCGTACATCCTTCAACCCCCCCGTACTATCCCTCTCTGCTGTTCTGTAGGACATCCCTGCCACACCATACGGCCTCCACCACTTTCGTATGGCCTTCTCTATCGCACTGTACGGTCTCCAACATAATTCGTACGACCTCTTCTAGCAACGACGTACAGTCTTGACTTGCCACCGTACAGCCTACTACTGCTCCGTACGGTCTGCGTACTTATTTACTTCCATACAGTCTAGATTTTTGGCTCTATAGGGGTAACTGGAATTCTGAAGATGTGTTTTTGGTGAAGTTGTGGTTGGGTACATTACAATTCAGATTGTCAATTGTATGCTTAATGTTTGTGCGTTTCACCTTTATACTTGTTGACTCTTTGTAGAGATGTGGTAGTTTTGTATTCATGGTTTTCTTCTGCCAAAAAATTACATTACGTATTGACTCATATAATACATCTACCATGTCAGGGCATGATTCCTTCAATTGCAGAGTCTGCTGCCAATATGTGCAGAGAATGGAGAAATTTAATAGCTTCAGGTCCCAATGAAATTGACGTTTTCAAAGAGTTTTCTGTTCTCACATCTGAGATTATTTCACGTACAGCATTTGGAAGCAGTTATTCAGAGGGAAATCACATTTTCCGTTTGCTGGACCAGCACCTTCTCTTTGTATTTGAAAGAATGCGCAGCGTTTATATTCCAGGTTCCAGGTAACATGTTCTAGCCTTATTTTGACCATAAATTTTGCTTTAGAAAGTAATTATTGCAAGGTTTTTTCTAGCAACATTTTCTTAGGATGCTAAAACTTGCGGGTGTTTTAGTTGCAATGTTTCCATCATACTTAATTTCTCATAAAAGGTGCACAAATAGCTGTAAAGAGTATTTTTTTTTTTCCATATGGTTATGACAAGGGTTATACTTGTTATTGCAAGGGCATGACTGTTTCTTTTGATAATATTAGAGAGAGTTCTTTCGGAGTCCTCATGCATGAACTTTGAAAAAACTTACTTTAATACCATAACAGCCTTACTGATCGAGCAAACTGAAATGAGATACAAAAAAACAGTCAGCCATTTGTGACCACTAGTAACGAAGCCATAAAGAACAAAAATCAATAAAGTACAATGAAAAAGCCATGCAAAGCAAAGTGTAGACAAAAAAAAAACAAGGGTCAGGTTAGCTGCCAGAACCATCATCCACATCCAATGCCACCGTCCAACTCCTTGCTACCCCTACTACAGGTTCCAATTCTGCGACTTTAGAGCGACCACATTTCCATGTGGCTTCAAAATTAACACAATGAATGTACTAAAGTGCCCATAAATTTTATCCAGAAACTTGCAAATTTTCATAGTTTTGTCATACGGGCATTTTGTCAAACACTTTGCATATAATCAGATATAAATTATTTCTGAGTGCAAATAATGAGGGTTGCTGCTACTAAAATCTGAAATCAGAAATTCATCACAAAAATCATGGTAATGTTTAGAGATTTCACATGAATGTTAAACAATTTGCAATTCATAGAGTGTCAACAGATTATCACAAATAGTCATCACAATATTAAATTTTTCCGTCTTAATTGCTGCAAATAACTTTTATATTAAAAAATTACTGCTTGTGGTACATAGCAGTCAACCAATGATAATAGTATACATTGCTGTTGTAGGTTAGTATTAAAAAAAATTCATAGAATTGATTAAACCACAAAAATATTTAAAAATTAATAATTTTTTTTTGCTGACCTGTGAAAAGCAAAACTAGAACCAATTAGCAACTCCTCAATACTCTCTTCCCTCCATAGTTGTACAGCAGCCTCCCAAATTGTACAGTTGTACGGCTTCTTGTCTCATACCTTGTTTAGGTAAAGTGGGAAATTAAATATAAATTAAAATAAAATAATCACTGCAGTCAAATTAGTAAGGCATGGGTTTTATTAAGAGCCTGTGGTGCAGCATTAAAGAAAGTAGACAGGAGATGTGAAAGGATGGAAGGAGACAACCTAAACTTCTCAAACAAAAAACCCAGATTACTTCCTCTGCATAAACCCCATAACAAACCCTTCTAATAAAATAAACAAACAGATAAATATGTTAATAAAAAACAAATCTGTGAAAGAACCCATATTCATCAATTCTAAATGCATCTGTGAAGACTGCGGTGGAGCAGATAGATAGTAAGAATCTGAAAATCCTTTCCTATTAATCAAAATACTTTTGTAGCTTCCACACAGCCACATAAAAGTAAACTCTTGCCTAAAAACACCACGATAAAAGAATCAAATCTTGCCTGAAACCTCTCCACACCCAAAAAGCCAAAATCTCCTCAAAAAGGTGAAAACACAGCAAAAATAAGAACTGTCTAAATGGACGTTTGAACAGCTAAAAATAGGAAAGAAATTAATAGATAGGGGAAATCCTTCCTTATTCAATCGTTGTAACATCTTTTCTATTTTGGGAAGAATTGGCAGTTACATTATCTCCTGTCTTTTGAAAAGTTCTGAACCTCTTGCTTGAGAAGAATTGGACAATGTTGCCATCTAGTGCAAACCTTTCAGTAGGACTGTCATCAATGTTTTTTCTTGGGATTCTTTGACCCAATTTTGGGTCATTTCCAAAATTTCCAACCCCAGTCTTATTTGTGGAGAGGAGTCTAGTGTTGATTCCACCATTTAGTTGGACCAATAAAACTATGCAAATTCCTTAAAGTAGAATGCTCAGAATAATCACTAATAGACTTGAAATCTTTTTCTTCATTCCAATCACAGTTCACATCACGACTGTCTAACTGAGTTAAATAGTCATTTATTATCAAATTTTTGATCATATCCAAGGAAGACATTTAATGATCATGTTGATGTCCCCACAATTCACAATTTCCTTTAACTGTATTACAATCAACTGAAATTTCAGCATCTATTCACCAATCATTAGTTGGTTGAATTTTGTTGCAGGCTCTGCCTCAAATCTTGGTTGAGCCCACTCTCTGTTGTGAGGGTTTACAACATCACCCCATATCATGGGGACCCCCATTCTGAATTTTTGGAGCTTGGATTTTTGCCTGGCTTAGTCTTGATTGTTTGGATTCTGAGAGCAATGATGCTTAGATTTGCAATATGGATGTGGTTATGATTTCAAAATTTTGATAAGATGATGAACGTGGTTTGAACTTCGTGTGGTGAATGTAGTTTTCACTTGCAAATTAATGAACTTTTACAAAGCATTGAAAACTTCCTGACAATTTGCAATCTTCATTGTGGATTTTCGATTTTGTTGATAATTGGAGTTCATGATTGCTAAAACCGAGATTTTCTTTTTCAAGTTGACAAATCTGAGATTCTTTAAGATTCCTCAATTTCCCATGCTTGGTAAATTCGAAATTTTGATGGGCAATTGAGATAGTGATATTTTCATGGCGTTGGCAAATTTTGTTGGATTTCGATTTTGGTTGGGGCTAATAATTTCTAAAAATCTGGAAGTTCAATTTTGAGGCTCATTCATCAAATCTAAATTTCATTGGAATCAAATTCAATATCATGAGATTTTCGATTTTTTAGTTTTAAATTGCTTATTGGGATGATTTTCGAAATCAGATTGTATGTTTGCCAGTTTCTTGCATCAAATTCGAAATTCTCATTGGGCAAAGTAATCATGTCTAATTTTGAATCAAGTTACAAATATCAATGACTATTTTCGATCTCTAATTTGATTGGATTATGAAATATTTGAAAGGTTTAAAATCTGGAAGTGCACCATAATTTTCGATTTTCAAATAATCATTTCTTGGCATTTTCGAGGTTGCATTGGGGTTTTAATTAAATTCTGGGGTGTTGTGTCAAGATAAATCGAAACTTAGCATTTTGATTTCAAAATGGCCCCAGCATTTATTAAATTCGAAGCTATTCTAAAAGACTTTTTAAAAAATTTCGAAATTAATTTACCTTTTGCAAAGTCGGCCCTGTTATTAGCATTAACTTATTTTTTTTTTAATTACCAAACGTGTGGCAGGTCGGCCTTGAAATTAGGCCTAGCGGTGGGTATAAAGGGAAGGTCATCATCTTCATTTCCCTCACACTCAAATTGCGATTCCTCTCTGCTATTATAGGAGCGAAATCTGGGCTTAAAACAACGAATTTCCATCAATTTCGGCAGCAGTTTGCATCATATTTTGGAGCGAAACAGTCATAGCAAGGTGGCGACTTGGCTTAGGTAGCAGGCTTGGGCGTGAAGGACTACATTTGGGGGTGTTTGAAGGGCAAAATCCGGGCCCTAAGTCAGTGTCGTGGAGTGGAGAAGGAGCAGAGATTGATATTATCTATTTTGAAGGCCTTTTCCCACACATTCTATCCCCCCTAAATTCGATTTTCAAAGGCAATTTTTCAGCATTTTTGGGCAAATCCGAAAATCAGAGATTTCATTTCCAGAATTCAACAAAGGTGGATTAATTAATTTGACACAGTCATTTCCAGAATTTTGAGGTGTTTGGAAGGAGGATTTGATCCATATTTGAAGGCCTTATTCTCGGAATTTTGACAAGTAAAGATTGTGGTGTGAAGTTTGGATTGTGACAAGGTCAAGGGCATCCACTTTCGGTTTTCTTTGCATGAACGGAGTGCTTTCATAGCCGGTGAGTGGCTTATCTTAGCTTTTCTCTTTAATTGTTTTCATTTCATTGGTATTTGTTGTTAAGTGTTAAAGATTAGTTTCAAAAGTAGAGTTTGAAGTTTGGTTAGTAGGTTGATTACTCGATTGTCTTGATTAGTTTTCTTCCCCAAGTTCTTGCTTGCATCATCCATTCCATCACTTCACCACCTCACTAGGAAGAAGATTGGAGTGATAAGTGTAGTCCATCCCATAGGCAACGGTGGGGAGTTATAAGTTGTAGTTCCATCTCACTAGGAAGAAGTTGGGAGTTATAAGTGGTAGTTCCACCTCACTAGGAAGAAGATTGGAGTGATAAGTGTAGTCCATCCCATAGGCAATAGCGGGGAGTTATAAGTGGTAGTTCCATCTCATTAGGAAGAAGTTGAGAGTTATAAGTGTAGTCCATCTCATTAGGAGGAAGTTTGGAGTGATAAGTGTAGTCCCACCATCATTGTAGAAAGGCGAGGAGTGATAAGGGTTTAGGATGGCGGATGCCAATGCAAGCAAGCGACCCAAAGGAACTAATGCTAAAATAGGAGACAAGAAAGTTATGATACCCAATTCCAACTTCCGCTTGAAACTGAAACAAGTTGGAGACACCAACATCGGTACCCTTGACATGACTCAATTAAGAGATAGGTTGAGAGACAGCCAGTCCCCTATTGCAAAAAGAATCTACAAGTCCGGAGTTGTACATGCAGCTGCTTTCCCTCTTACCTTGACTTGTCCGGAGTTGATCATGGAGTGTGTATCTAAGCTCCACATCCAACGCAAGTCTATCATTATTGACGGAGGAGAGAAAGTTTTGGCCAACATTAGCAGTCCATTGATTGAGGATACATTCAAAATACCCTAGTAGAATAGCACGGAGGCACTGTCCATGGATCAAGCCACCAGATTCTACCAAGATAACCAAGACACATACTTTTCTCTATTGAAATGGAATTGGTTACATGAAGGCAAGAAGGGAGTCACCAAGGCATCAAAGCTCACCCGGTTAGACTTCAAATCAGAATATGGAGACCTCATCGTCCTCCTCAACCGAATCATGGGCTCAGGACAAGGTATGCAATTCGAGACTTGGATGTACTATTTCATTGATGGCATTGAAAGTGGAAAGAGAAAATTTGATTGGGCTGGAATAATTAGTGAAAATCTAGAATTACAGCTTAGAACAGTGCAGTCTCAGAAACAGTTTTATATGGGATCATACCTTTTTTACTTAATAGCAAGATTATATAGGCAACCTGGACTTAAGGCTAGGGGAGAAATTGGCCATGGGCCCGGGCAGTACTTGGTGTATGAGTGCTATCCACTGCTTCATTTGCGCAACACCAAGAACTTCAAGATATTCTATGATGCCTTTGCCATGAAACTAGTAAGGATTTTGCAAGGGACTCCTGCTCGGAGGCTCTCTCCGGAAGTCGAGGCCAAAGTTAAGAAATATGGGAGTTGGTTCATCCAATTTGCACGATTCACATACATAAGAGTGGTTGGATGTACAACTTGTCCCAAGAGGCTTCCAAGGTACCCGCCCGATAGATTGGTTTTGATGGAGTTGGCTAGGCAACTCGAGCAATACGTTAAGATAATGAAACGAAGAGGTGAGGCAGGGGTTACCCTCTCACTTGTGATAGGCAATGATAGTTGTCCCAATCTTGTTGCCTTTGCATCTGCTGAAAAGGAGTTGGAATAGTATCACCTAGCTTGGTATGGAGCAAGACAAGGATTTGATCCTCATGGTCTAATCAAGACATCTCGAGGAGATCCATTCAGGCATGTTCCTACAATAGAAGATTTTTGGGCTAATGCACAAGATGACTTTCATGTGAGGAAGCTAGCTTTCTCAAGATTATCACTAAGCCTGATGAGAGCCATAAAATGGAAAAATCTTATGATCCCAGACCAGCTGGAAGAAGATGAAGATGTGCTAAGAGAAGACTACAACACAGTAGAAGGAATGGAGTTAGATCCAGTCAACTGGAATGATCACCAGGATCCATCCTTAGAGGCAATCAATAAGTCGGTTGAACTGCACACTGAGTGGTGGTATAACAAGAAGTTAAGTTAGTTGCAAAGATCAAAGGTGCACCTTACCTATGAGAAGATGAAGCCGGTAGAGGTTCAAGCAGAATCGGTTAGTCAACAAGGTGAAGGCGATAGCCGGCAACAACCACAGCAGCAACAGCAAGCCAGTAAGGGCAAGAAGAGAAATTTAGAGGTTGAAAAAGATAGGGAAGATCAAAGGCCTCCAACAAAGAAGCAAAATAGAGTATCATCGAGGGAAAGTATATTTGAGGCTAGAAGCCAAGAGCACGATGCCAGTGGACAAGGTGCAGCAGTTGAAGTGAGCTCATGTTCGGAGTCAAGTAGTGAGGATAGCAGTGATGGATACTCTCCTCTTTCAGAAAATCAAGTAAATGAAGATATGGCAACCTCAAGTGATGAAGAAGATAGGCAAGTTGACATTGAGGCCGAAGCAGCACAAGATGAGAACCAGGCACCCGATGATGAGTATGAGGGGCTAGTTCATCCAAATCCAGCAGTGGGGGTTTGCATTGCACCTCCTTGGATAATGAAGATGCTCTAGCCAATTATCCCGGAGCCACCCATCCGGACAGTTGAGAAAATTCAAGGGTTTGCGGAAAGAGAAGGTGATGCCAGACAGAGACAAACAGTAGGAACAGTGGCAAGAGTAATCAGAGATAGAGATGGTCACAGAAGGGTTCAAATTGCAATACCAAGGGTCAACAGAACAATGGATGAAATTTCAATTCAGGACTATGAGTTTCAAGAGCATGACTTGGGAACAACAACAGATGAGATAGAGTGTGAAGAGCTTCAAGAAGGCGTGGCCTCAGTGGTAGAAAGGTTAGCAAGGGCAAATGCTGCAAATGCTAAATTGAAAAGAGAAAATGAGTATTGGAAGAGTATTTATGATGGAAGGAGTCAGCCAATCCAGCAAGTGCCAAGGGCAGCTCTCCTCCAAGCTAATGGGAGCAATACTGACTAAGAGCTCGGAGAGTGGGTCAGTGACACCATCCAAGAAGGGCGAAATTTCTTGCTTCCTTTCACTGCTACTTTCAGAACATTTATAACTATCAGGAATAGATTTAGAATGTTTGAGGCAAGGTGGAGGGATTTCCTTCCAATTTGTGAATACACCATTCCCAGGCTGGAAGCAGTTACAAGAATATCAGAAGGAACATTGGCAAAGGCTAAGGTGATAAATGAAGGAGAAAAGAGAGCAGTTGAGTCTTAGTTCATGGCCTTGACAGTCAGGTTGGGAACACTAGAAGAAATACAGAACAAGATTGCACAACACAGTCCAGGCATCGAGGCTTTCATTTCGAGCACAATGAATGATGCTAGAGTTGCACTTGATTTCGAAGGAATAACAGAGGAAGACTTCAATGAGACAGAGTTTGGATGATTTGGGAAAGATTGCCCCTTTGAAGAAAAGATTGGACATCCTTGCCTCTCTCAGAGCCCTGGTACAATTTGCAAAAGATGACGAGAAAGAGAACGAGAAGATACTCCAAGCAGCAAAGGACATGGTCATCACAGCTGAGCTCAAGATGAGGCATTCACCTTGCCCTCCCATGGAAGAAGTTGACAGCATGTTAGCTAAGTTCATCACTTATGCTAAAAGGATGAAAGAAAAGGGTAGAGTTATATTAGAAGACCATTTGATGTAAGCCCATGTGGCATTTTCCCCTTTCTTCTTGGGTAGGATAGGTGTTAGTTTCTGATTGGCTACCATTTTGGTGCCTTCTCATTGGTTACCACTTTTCTTTTTTCTCATTGGTCCATTGATGAGGTGGCGTCTTCTCATTGGCCGATGGGGTGGTAACCCTAATTAGGGTTTCTGGGATTTGATCTGGATTGTTGATTTTGCCTCTTAATTTTGGCCACTCGTAATTTTGAGCCTCTATATAAGGCCAAGTACTCTCATTTGTAAGGGGTTGAAGAAAATTGTTGCTAATATAATACCAAAATTGCTTCTCTTGTCATTGTTGTGTCTTGCATGGTGATTAAGAACACTTGGTGTTATTGCATGGTTTCTACTTTCAATAGTTAAAGTTAGATTTCATTGAGTTGTTAGAGTAAATTTTCATTTTCAAGCAAGTGTTAGAAGTAAGAGTAGAGATAGATGGCTAGTTGTATGGTGATGTTGGTAAATGTTTGATAGGGATCTTTATACTAGGCCACTAGCATCTTGGCGGCTTGTTGAGGAGCTTTGTGTGGTAATCTAGTCTTGTTTCCCTTTGAATCATTGCATCTATGGAGGTAACGCCGCTGGCAAGTCTTCATTAGGTTGATGCCCGTCCATTTGCCAATCTTTCCATTCCATAGGAGTAGTAGTAAAGCAGTCAGTAGTTTAGTAGTGAGAGTTTGGAGAAGCATAGTTAGAAGTGACATAAATTTGAAGTTGAGAAGTTGAAGTTCGAAAGTTTGAAAAGCAAAACTGGAAGTGATATAAATTGAGAGATCATTTGAAAGAGTTGCAAAGCTAGAATTCTCATCATCATCATCATAGTGAGAGTTAAAACATCTTTGAATGAACAACGTAAGCCCACCGACGTGATTACCAGCAAATCACATTTTTATGACTGAGTTAGTATCCACAGGTGTAAGGAACCTTGGAGTATCCTCGTATACTTTTCAAGAGAGGGTTGAGTGTTTGGTACGCTGTATCAAGTATTCAATTGCTATATGCTATGTAGTGGTACAAAACTGACATCAACACTCTCCAAATAATTTCTCTCTTTTGCTTCAACTTTTCCTTCCAATTCCGTTCTGGGCTTATTTTCAGCTTTCTCTTCAAGCTCAAATCTAGCTTCTATTAGAGGAGACAAAGCTACCACTTCAAATGGTTAAGTTTAATGATAGTTTCCTTCCCTTCATGTTGAATCTCATAAGTATTTTCTGTACCTCAATGGATTACATTCTGGTCATATTGCCATGGCCTACCCAACATCAAATGACATGCATTCATCATCACCATATCACAAAGTACTTGATCCTCATATGAACTGATTCTAAAAGCAACAAGGCAATACTTATCCCAAGCACGCTATGACTCTTCTTTAACCAAGAAATCTTGTAGGGGGTTAACTTTTGGAACACAAGTAAGTTGTAATTTTTCAACCATTTGTATACTCATCAAATTATTAGTAGATTCACCATCTATGATCACCTTACATACCTTGTCCTTATATTTGCATTTCGTTCAGAAGACATTTTTCCTTTTCCAACCAATTTCTAGAGTTTCCTTGTCCATAGATATTAAGGTTCTTCTCAGCATTAGTTTCTCTCCAAATTTAGCCTCAACTTCTTCTGATCAAGGTTTTTCTTCTTGGGATACCATCATCCTTTTGGGGTTTTGAGGGAAATCTATAGCCTTGTGGGCTTTGTTGGTGCCCAAAAACGATGGATGTGATTTGGCCAACTAACAGGTACAAATTGATACCTCTGCAATTTTGGCTTAATCAAGCCAAGGCTGGTAGGCCTAATTTCACTTTGAACTATCAAGTTCTCTATGTCGCACAACTATGTACATAAACAAAGAAAGTTCCTCCCAAGGTGGTCAATGATCCTTGGAGGAAAGCAACAAATCCTCTGATAATCTCTACTCTATAAATCTTGACTAAAGTGGATTAAACTAAGGACTCAAAAGTAATGTTTTAAAAGAAACTTTCAATCCTACGTACGATCAGAAACGGTTTTTAAAGAAACTTTATTTAATAAGACAAGACCATCATTTCAGAAGCTTCCACTTTAAGTATAATTCAAATCAGATTATAGAACTAGTTCTATTGAATTTAACTCTATTCAAGAGACCAAGAAAAATAGAAGAAAGACTTACACAAACCTTTCTACTGATATTCGAACTGTATAGTGGTTTTGAATTATAACACTTAAGGAATTTAACACAATGAACACTCTATTAAACAGAATATTCGAAAGACTAATTGAAAACATATAACTTATAACCACAAATAAAAAGAAGAGCACTTATCTTTATTAATGTTGAAAAAATAGTACATTAGAGTTCATATTGCAGTTGTGATCGAATTATATCCTATGAAAATCTGAATTCAATTCTCTCTTTACATTTTACATTATATATATATATATGTGTGTTTGAGTGGATTTCACACCTCTTTAGGGTGAAAAGACAACCCTTTTTACAAATTATTTTGAAAAATAATAAACTAACTAAAATATAATTACCTAACTTTCAGATTTGGGTCTGGTCGAAAAACCCAAACACCTTGTGGAAAGCTAAGATTTTTACTGGAGATAGGAAATTCAATTTCCCGAACTGGGTCGTTTTAGATTTTTAAAATTCAACTATCTTCAGCCTCTGTCGGCATCATCTTTGCAGCAGGTCGAAATTCCAGCATTTTTTGAAGGCTTTGATCACAGAATTTTGATTGTTCCTGTCACAGAGCTTCCTTTCTTAATCCCTCTAACTTTTAATTGAAAATTAATATAATTCTTTATCCCATTTCATTTACTCCATTAATTATTGGGCATGGAGTTCAAGAGGCCATTTTTAGAGTTTTATCACTATACAGGACTCCAAATTTTGCCCAAAATTTAGAGCTCCAACAGGCTTCTTCACAAATAAAACACTTCAAGGGCTCCCAGTCTCCCAATGGCGGTTGTCCACATCCTCTACCTCTAAAGCTTCACCTTCCTCTAAAGTCAACCTTCACATTCATGCCTTCTTCTAGCTCTTCACTAATGGTAGGTCCTAGATAAACTTCTTTCCTCCCCTTTTTTGATAGCTTTCACTTATTTTACTCATTATTTTGTTTTTCTGTTTTAGTTTCTCCTCAGCCTTCAAGACATATTCATACGCTTCATCTACAGTAGGAACTTTCACCAACGCAAGCTCATCTTGAAGTTGAAATTTGGGCCAATTCACATACTGTGTTGCCACTTGTCCTTCACTCTCTTGACTAGCCATTCGAATTTGAAGCTTCCTAAACTGTTTAGTATAAGTTTGCAATGACAAATCCATTTGTTTAAATTCTGAAAATCTTTAAACAATTTTTGTTGGTGATCTAAGGGCAAAAATCAAGCTTTCAGATGTTTCAGCATCTTAGGTCAAAGTTGAATTTATCCTTTCTTTGTCTGCTTCTCAAAACTACACATTCTCCCACCATAGGGCTATATGCAATTTCAACTTAGAGGCAGTAGTATTTAGTATTCACTCTTTGAGGATCATCTTCATCAATGTCTTCCATGTCAAGTATTTCTCCAGTTCTTGTTAGGAATATTGCATCATAGGATGCATAAAATAACAATTTGGTAGGTTTGTTATGGGTGTTGGGAATATCACATCATTCCCTAGGTTAGTTTGTTATTTGGTTGTGATTTGTTTGTTTTTGTGTATTATAAGTTGTTAAAACAACTCAGATCTTTAGCAGGTTGTTATAGGTAGTTACCTATAATATAGGCAATAGTAATCCTATATATATGTAAATGTATTGCATGAAAAGATAAAGAAGCTTGCATTATATTATGTTGAATTATTCACAACTTCATTTCTCTCTGATCAGAATCTCTAATAATTCTTGGACACAATCTAGAAATGCATCTAGGTTAAAATTAGAAATATCAACCTTTATCTTAGGACTCTGTTTCGTCAATGTCTCAATAAGCCTTTGGACAGGAACTAATATCCTAGTAGCATTCTCCGAGTTCTCTGGTTCCTCTTCAGACTTATCAAATTTTAATCTTGCCTCAAGGGTCTTTAATCTTCAAAGAAATTCATCAATGTTCCTTTGAGGGCTTGCATTCCTCCTGGCCCCTTTGCCTCAGTTGACACAGACTCTCCTCTGGGCCATTGTGGATTTCTTTGATACCAAAATGAGGCAGCGGATGAGAAGTTCTCTTGCTCTCCTTAGCAAAATCTCTCAAAAACAAAAAGCCAGATCAGTTTCTGTGCATAAATTCCATGACAAACCCCTACTTATAAAATAAACATACAAATAAATATGTTAATTAAAAACAAAACTAAGAAAGAGCCAATAGTCATCAATTCTAAATGCATCAATGAAGACTGCGGTGGAGCAAATAGGTAGTAATAATCTGAAAATCCTTTCTTATTGATCAAAATACTTTTGTAGCTTCCACACAGCAAGATAAAAGTAAACCCTTACCTAAAAACACCAGGACAAAAGAGTCGAATCCTGCCTAAAACCTTCCTTCACACTGTTGGTTCCCAAAACTGCAGATTGGAAATCCAAAAGACTTGCCTCTTTCCTTTATGTAGATTCCTCAATCAGTTCTGGCCAACAAACGAGAATGATCACTTCACCAAATTCTCCTGCACTTTAGGCTCTACAAGACCTAGGCGGGTGCACCTATTCCTCAGCCCTAATCTTGGTTGGAGGCTTTTTATAGCACATAACTTGGTGATCTCTCAAGATGGCAATTGTTCTTGAGAAAGATCAAATTGTGATTCACACAACAATTGAATATTTGAATTCTATAAGAACACTTTAATAATATTTCTTTTGAAAGAATGCTTTAAAATATATTTCTTATGTAAATGAATGTTGAATAGAATATCATAAACTTTAAACAATGAATCAAATGACTATAATCCAACAATTGATAAGATCAGTGCCTATTTTAACTTGGGCAATAGAGTCAATCCAATTTCAATCCTATGTACAACCTTGGAGATAGTTTTAGTAACTTGTTATTAGAAACAAGACCATCACCTCAAAAGCGTCTGTATAAATTGTGATTTTAAAACTATATAGTTACAATTAGTCTTACTGAATTTAACTCTAACTCTGAGAGACCACTAAGATAGAGAGAAGTTTGAAAACCAATCCTTCTAACTGATGCTCCAGTTGCAACTAATCTTGAAATCACAATAACATAAGAGTTGCATAGTGACGCAATCTAATGAAATAGATTTATCCAAGGGACTAATTGAATAAGAATTGGACCTTCTTACCACAAGTGAGATAGAAAAACACTTATCTTTTATTGATTTTGAAAAAAATAGTACATTTGAGCTCAAATCTCCAGTTGATGATCTAATTCTATTCTATAAAAGTTCTCATTTTTCACTCTCCAAAGATCCTCCTTATATAGATGAGGATTTGGTTACAAAAATGAAACGGCATACCCCTTAGGGTGAAAACAAACCACCCTTTTAAATAAAAATAATTCCAAATCCCGAAATTGCCTTAGCTTATGTAATTACTTACCATATTACAAGTTGTTTAAGCATATTAGAGTTATTTTAAAGCTATTATAGGGGTGTATAATGGATAAATGGTCTACAAATGATGTAAGTATCCCCTCTGGTGCTTCACAGTCCATTCTATGCCCATCATTGTATTTATGCTCTAGTTTCATATTCACACACATAGATGACACATACTGCTTATACCTGTTGCTCCTCTGTTTTAGCTTTTTTCTCTTTTGCTCGTGGCTGGTATCCTCCTTACTCACGCACTCGAAGCCTCCATTTGAGAAACTGTCATTCATCATGTATATTCTTCTGTATTCCTCCATGAGTTACTCTTTCACCTACAACTTTTCTTCCTCCTTTCCATCGGCATAGGTTACCTTGCTAATCCATCGGATATCGGTCTATGATGTAGGGGCATTCTAGGGTACTCAGTGAATTTGCATGGTGGTGTGTTGTTTTGGTTTTGTGTTACTCGGTTGTAGCTTTAATTGACAGTCTCGGTTATAGAAGGAAGCTCGGTCGCTGAAGGAACTCGGTGAGACTTCTTGTGCTTGGTGGAACTAGTACTCGGCGATGCTTGTGGTGCTCAGTCGACGTGCTTGCTCTGCGATGCCTTTGTTGCTCGGTGTTGCTTGACGTGGTCGATTGTTTCACTAGTGCTCGGTTGTTTCTCTGGTGCTTGGTTGTTCTGGTTTACCGACTGGAGTTCTTGGAGATTTGGTTGGCTAACTTGGTGCATTTATTGTTGGTAACTTTTGTTGTATTCTCCTATGTAGATCTAGAGGCTGACATGGAGAATTAAATATTTGTAAGGCTATTTATGAGCCGACTGTTGTTGCATTTAATATTTATTTGTAATAGGAGCCGACTTGGCTTAGGAGTTAATTGTTTCTTCCAGCCGACTTGTGGCTGAAGATTAGTATTTAAGAGTGTTTGGGTAGTTGTTTAGAGGCAGATTTGGGAAGATAGAAGGATAGTATCTTGGATCCTCTGAGATCTTGAAGATCAGATTGTTATCTGATAGTTTGTAATAGCAGAGCTAATGGTTTGCATGCTTGGAGACAAGGAGATTGCTTGGAGGCTTGTGAGCTCAAGTTCAGATCTGCCTTAGAGTTTCCATCAGTTGCTGATTGTTTCAAAGTGGGACTAGCTGAGAGATTGCATAAATACTTTAATTGTATTTGGCCCTAACCTGGAAGGCCTTACAGCCGGGCATGTTAATGAAAATTCAGTTGAAAACATTATCTTGTGTTATTTCGAATTGTGGTATTTGGCTGCTTGTTTGGACTGTCCTTAATTGGATCCTCCTTACCTTTCCTACGTCAGGTGGTATCAGAGCTTGAAGATCTTGAGTGTGTAAACCGATCTCCGGTTGAGGTTGTTTGCACTAGGACCTTGTTGGTGACTTATTGCTTTGGGTTTTGAAAATCTTGAAGGATGCCTCCGAGAAGATTGGACCCTAGAGCGATTGCAGATCTCTGTGATGCTGTGGAATCGAAGATTACAGAGAAGGTTAAAGTTGATTTCAGATCTGAGATGGAATTGATGAAGAATGACATGATCGCTGAGGTCATGAGAGCTATTGCTGGTATGCCGAGGAATCTTGGTACTGATGATGGCTATGAGGAAGTTGCTGAAGACTTTGAAGCTGCTGGATCTAGTGGTGATGACTGGAGAGATAGATCTGGTGAAGACATAACTGGTTGGTTGCATAGATCTAGAGCTCGGTTAAGTAATAGTTACCGAATGGAAGTTTCTACTTTCTTTGGTACTTTGAGACTCGAGGGCTTGATTGATTGAATTGGTGAATTAGAAGACTTCTTTGAGTTTGAAGAAATTGAAGATCCTCTTCGAGTAAGATTGGCACAGACTAAGTTGAAAGGACATGCTGCTTTTTGGTGGAAAGAATTACAAAGAGATAGAAAAGATGAAGGTGAAATGAAGATGAATTGGTGGAGGTTGATGGTGACTAAATTGAAAGCTAAGTTCATACCTGCCGACTATGACCTTGACTTGTTTAAGAAGTTGCAGAATCTGAAGCAGAAAGATTTGACTGTGGAGGACTATACCGAGGAGTTTTATAAGTTGACTATTCATTTTGGACCTAGAGAACTTGGTAAAGAAAAATTAGCTCAGTGTGTGAATGGTTTGAGATTTAATATTCAGGATGAGCTTGGTATGCTAAAGATTGATTCGGTTGAAGATGCTTATCAGTATGCTCTGAAGGCAGAAGACAAATTGAAGAGGAGACAACATAGTAATCCCCGAGGAAAGGAAAAGATTGATCACTTGGCGAAGGATAAACCTACTATTGAAGATGAACTGAAACCTGTGGAATTGAAAAGGAAGACAGGTGGGGTTATCTTTAAGGGCACCTGTTATAATTGTGGTGAAGGACATAGATCTTTTGATTGTACACAGAAGAAGTTTGGTGACCGACGGATTGCTGTAGTAAATGAGAACATTCAGAATGAACCTGAATCTGAGATTTTGTTGGTTCGGAGAACATTGCTCGGTGCAAAGGAGGAACCTTGTTAGAGGAGTAACTTGTTCAGGACTCGGTGCAAGTCTGGAGGTAAACTTTGTGATGTAATTGTTGATAGTGGTAGTACTGATAACCTTGTTGCTGAGGACATGGTTCAAAAACTTGGTTTGAATAGAATGAAACATCCTCATCCTTATAGGATTGGCTGGTTACAAAATGTTCATCCTTTGAAAGTGAGGGAGCAGTTCTTTGTTCATTTTCAGATTGGCCAGTATAAGGATCTAGTGTTGTGTGATATTGTGGAGATGAATAGTTGTCATATATTGCTCAGTAGACCTTGGCAATATGATTGCAGAGCTATGTATGATTGTGTCAAGAATGTGTTTACTATTGAGAAGAATGACATGAAGTTTTCTTTGATGCCTTTGCTGGATACAACACTCGGTAGAAGAAACCTGAGCTTTGGTAGCCGAGATGAGTTGGGAAATTCTGAAAGGATGGATCAGTATGGAGAACAAGCCTGTGTGTTATCAAGGAAAGATTTGAAAAGACAAAGGAAACTGAAGTGGAAGAGTATGCAAGGTGAAGAGTTGGAGGACTTGTATGTGAAGAACTAGTTTGGGGTTTATGTGCTGAATCTTGGAAGATGTTCTTCCAGTCTATGAGAACATCTTTTCGAACCTGGGGTGTCTGATGCAGGGGCATTCTAGGGTACTTGGTGAATCTGCATGGTGGTGTGTTGTTTTGGTTCTGTGTTACTTGGTTGTAGCTTTAACCGACGGTCTCGGTTATTGAAGGAAGCTCGGTCGCTGAAGGAACTCGGTGAGACTTCTTGTGCTCAGTGGAACTGGTACTCGGCGATGCCTATGGTGCTCGGTCGACGTGCTTGCTCGGCGATGCCTTTGTTGCTCAGTGTTTCTTGGCGTGGTTAGTTGTTTCACTAGTGCTCGGTTGTTCTGGTTTACCGAATGGAGTTCTTGGAGATTTGGTTGGCCGACTTTAGTCATTTATTGTTGGTAGCTTTTGTTGTATTCTCCTATGTAGATTTAGAGGCCGACATGGAGAATTAAATGTTTGTAAGGCTATTTATGAGAATTAAATGTTTGTAAGGCTATTTATGAGCCGACTGTTTTTGCATTTAATATTTGTTTGTAATAGGAGCCGACTTGGCTTAGGAGTTAATTGTTTCTTCCAGCCGACTTGTGGCTGAAGATTAGTATTTAAGGAGTGTTTGGGTAGTTGTTTAGAGGCAGATTTGGGAAGATAAAAGGATAGTAGCTTGGATCTTGCGAGATGTTGAAGATCAAATTGTTATCTGATAGTTTGTAATAACAGAGCTAGTGATTTGCATGCTTGGAGGCTTGCGAGCTCAAGTTTAGATCTGCCTTAGTGTTTCCATCGGTTGTTGATTGTTTTAGTGCTAGACTAGCTAAGAGATTGCAGAAATACTTTAATTGTATTTGGCCCTAATTTGGAAGGCCTTACAGCCGGGCATGTTAATGAAAATTCAGTTGAAAACATTGTCTTGTTGTGTTATTCCGCATTGTGGTGTTTGGCTGCTTGTTTGGACTGTCCTTAATTGGATCCTCCTTTCCTATCCTACGTCAGGTGGTATCAGAGCTTGAAGATCTTGAGTGTGTAAATCGATCTCCGGTTGAGGCTATTTGCACTAGGACCTTGTTGGTGACTTATTGCTTTGGGTTTTCAAAAATCTTGAAGGATGCCTCTGAGAAGATTGGACCCTAGAGCGATTGCAGATCTCTGTGATGCTGTGGAATCGAAGATTACAGAGAAGGTTAAAGTTGATTTCAGATTTGAGATGGAATTGATGAAGAATGACATGATCGCTGAGGTCATGAGAGCTATTGTTGGTATGCCGAGGAATCTTGGTACTGATGATGGTTATGAGGAAGCTGCTGAAGACTTTGAAGCTGCTCGATCTAGTGGTGATGACCGGAGAGACAGAAATGGTGAAGACAGAATTGGTCGGTTGCATAGATCTAGAGCTCGGTTAAGTAATATTTACTGAATGGAAGTGTCTACTTTCTCTAGTGCTTTGAGACCCGAGGACTTGATTGATTGGATTGGTTAATTAGAAGACTTCTTTGAGCTTGAAGAAATTGAAGATCCTCTTCGAGTAAGATTGGCACAGACTAAGTTGAAAGGACATGCTGCTCTTTGGTGGGAAGAATTACAAAGAGATAGAGAAGATGAAGGTGAAATGAAGATCAATTGGTGGAGGTTGTGTTGGCATCAAGTGATGGTAAGTGGTAAGCCTACTACTGGTACAAGTATTGTCATTGATTGGCAAAAGAGTATAGAGACTTGTCATCTCTAGAAAGTCTAAAGATCCAAGGAGATTTGTATGAAAGAAGGATGGTTTGGCCGATGGTGCCAACATACAAGACAAATGTCACTGTAAGCAAATACCACCGGTCACTATACAAAGCCTTAGCAACCGGGCAATGTACACAGTTAAGGAAAAGAGGACTCCAGCATCAACCGAGGATTGGGCTACAACCGGTGTAGACAAGTATAGATAAAGCAACAGCAAACCGATGTCAACAATACAACCGAGGACGGTGCAACCGGTAAGCCAAGGAAATGACAGTTACAGGTCAAAGACTCTTACTTGTTCACAGCATGAAGATCTCAACCGATATATTAATGACTTTGGTATGAATCAAGGAAGTCATAGTCAAACTATTTGTTCCAGCTAACTCTTTGACCAAGGTTTTCTTCTCTAAATCCGAAAGTCTTTGAGTTATACTGGTGATCGATTTGAGGCGCGTCTGGAGGTTTTAAAGCCGGAATCAGTGGCTTTAAAACAAAGCGTTATGACTTTTGAAGGAAAGTTGCTTGACACTCAACTACCGCTTTCTTTAGAAAGCAGATAAAGCAAGGCATGCATTGGATGTTTCCTTAGTGAATTGGTACTCCACTGAGTGATGAATCCAATAAGGATCTTTAATTAGGTCATGCACAAGGAGCGCAATTAGGGCTAGTGATGTTGCCTTCATTCTGCCAAGTAAAAAAGTGAACCTGTATGCTGAAAAGGTCAGGGGTGAAAAGAAGAAAGAAGAAGTGAGAAAGAAGATTGTGCAGAGAAGCACAACAGTAGAGGAGAACACACCTGTAGCGACCGGTGATGCTTCTCAGTTGAGCACAAATAAAGATCTTATCAGGCTATGCAAAACCATTTGTAAAAGGTCAATCCTTCTATTGTTCTCTAGCAATTACAATAGTTAAATCCCAGTATTTGGATGGTTCTAACAGGTCCCTTGTATCAAATCCCCTAACTGTGTGGCATCTTGAAAGGTGTTCTAAAGTCCTTTAATCAGGCAGGCACTAAACGACCTCATTGTAACAAATCCCTTTACCGGGTCACATCTGACAGTGCATTTTGATCCTTTAACCGGGAAGGCTCCTAACAAGGCGTACTCCAGAAGAGTACAAAATTTGTGAGGTCTCCTCACACTGTGGTTTTCACCCTAACCAGGTTTCCACGTGATAAATCTGGTGTCATGTGTGATTGTTTGCTTATTGTTATTATATGCTTAAATCTGTTTGCCTTTCAGCTGTAAGTTTACTTCACCGGATTTAAAGAGAAAAGTTTCGGAGGTGTTGATTCACCCCTCCCCTCTCAGCACCGGTTGGGATTGTCAGGTTGATGGTGACTAAATTGAAAGCTAAGTTCATACCTGCCAACTATGAGCTTGACTTGTTTAAGAAGTTGCAGAATCTGAAATAGAAAGATTTGACTATGGAGGACTATACCGAGGATTTTTATAAGTTGACTATTTGGTCTGGACACAGAGAACTTGGTAAAGAAAAAGTAGCTCGGTATGTGAATGGTTTGAGATTTAATATTCAGGATGAGCTTGGTATGCTGAAGATTGATTCAGTTGAAGATGCTTATTAATATGCTCTGAAGGTAGAAGATAAGTTGAAGAGGAGACAACATAGTAATCCCCGAGGGAAGGAAAAGATTGATCACTCGGTGAAGGATAAACCGACTGTTGAAGATGAACCAAAACCTGTGGAATTGAAAAGGAAGATAGGTAGGGTTATCTTTAAGGGCACCTTTTATAATTGTGGTGAAGAAGGACATAGATCTTTTGATTGTACACAGAAGAAGTTTGGTGACCGACAGACTGCTGTAGTAAATGAGAACATTCAGAATGAACCCGAATCTGAGAACTTGCTAGTTCGGAGAATATTGCTCGGTGCAAAGGAGGAACCTTGTAAGAGGAGTAACTTGTTTAGGACTCGGTGCAAGTCTAGAGGTAAACTTTGTGATGTAATTGTTGATAGTGGTAGTATTGATAACCTTGTTGCTGAGGACATTGTGCAAAAACTTGGTTTGAATAGAATGAAACATCCTCATCCTTATAGGATTGGCTGGTTACAAAATGTTCATGCTCTAGAAGTGAGGGAGCAGTGCTTTGTTGATTTTTAGATTGGCCAGTATAAGGATCTAGTGTTGTGTGATATTGTGGAGATGAATAGTTGTCATATATTGCTCGGTAGACCTTGGCAATATGATTGCAGAGCTATGTATGATTGTGTCAAGAATGTGTTTACTATTGAGAAGAATGACAGGAAGTTTTCCCTAATGCCTTTGCTGGATACAACACTCGGTAGAAGAAACTTGAGCTTTGGTAGCTGAGATAAGTTGGGAAATTCTGAAAGGATGGATCAGTATGGAGAACAAGCCTGTGTGTTATCAAGGAAAGATTTGAAAAGATAGAGGAAACTGAAGTGGAAGAGTATGCAAGGTGAAGAGTTGGAGGACTTGTATGTGAAGAACTAGTTCGGGGTTTATGTGCTGAATCCCGGAAGATGTTCTTCCAGTCTATGAGAACATCTTTTCGAACCTGGGGTGTCTGATGCAGGGGCATTCTAGGGTACGCAGTGAATCTACATGGTGGTGTGTTGTTTTGGTTCTATGTTACTCGGTTGCAACTTTAACCGACGGTCTCAGTTATTGAAGGAAGCTTGGTCGCTGAAGGAACTTGGTGAGACTTCTTGTGCTCAGTGGAACTGGTACTCGGTGATGACTGTGGTACTCGGTCAACGTGCTTGCTCGGCGATGCCTTTGTTGCTCGGTGTTGCTTGGCGTGCTCGGTTGTTTCTCTGGTGCTCAGTTGTTCTGGTTTACCGACTGGAGTTCTTGGAGATTTGGTTGGCTGACTTGGTGCATTTATTGTTGGTAGCTTTTGTTGTATTTTCCTATGTAGATTTAGAGGCCGACATGGAGAATTAAATGTTTGTAAGGCTATTTATGAGAATTAAATGTTTGTAAGGCTATTTATGAGCCGACTGTTGTTGCATTTCATATTTGTTTGTAATAGGAGCCGACTTGGCTTAGGAGTTAATTGTTTCTTCTAGCCGACTTGTGGCTGAAGATTAGTATTTAAGGAGTGTTTGGGTAGTTGGTTAGAGGCAGATTTGGGAAGATAGAAGGATAGTATCTTGGATCCTGCGACATCTTGAAGATCAGATTGTTATCTGATAGTTTGTAATAGTAGAGCTAGTGGTTTGCATGCTTGGAGACAAGGAGATTGCTTGGAGGCTTGCGAGCTCAAGTTCAGATCTGCCTTAGTGTTTCCATCGGTTGCTGATTGTTTTAGAGATGGACTAGCTGAGAGATTGCATAAATACTTTAATTGTATTTGGCCCTAATCCGAAAGGCCTTACATTCGGGCATGTTAATGAAAATTCAATTGAAAACATTGTCTTGTTGTGTTATTCTGCATTGTGGTGTTTGGCTGCTTGTTTGGACTGTCCTTAATTGGATCCTCCTTACCTGTCCTGCATCAGTCTAGCTGATTTCATCCTTCAGTGCTAATGAAAGCTATGTCGATTGAATTATCGATGTAAATCTTCCCAACAATACTCATCTCCCATCAGCATGACACACAATGATGTCTTCATTGGCTATCGGTCTAACCCGTTATGTTCTCTGCCACTAGTGAAAGCTTTTCCGTTGATTGTATCAAGATGACCTTTACCGACAGATCCTGATCCTTACTTGGTATAGCATACAACGATGAGTCATCGGCCATTGCTCTGACTGGTTTCTTCTTAGCCACTAACATATGTTACGCCGATGATCTTGTTGGGATATGCTATGATGATCGTTATGGCTTTGGCTGATATATACAACTATTTCCTTTGTTGACGAGCCTACATTGGTGAAAATGATCCTGATTTACAAACTGAAACTATCATCGGCCAAGGGCTTGCCGATATTGCAACTTTTACTTAATGACCTGTCTTTCTTCATCGATATATGCTATCTCGAGCACTCATGGCTGGAAACTGATCATTGTACACATGCATTAGAGCTGGTTTCTTGGAGTTGGAATTGTGAGATTATGCATTTCATATGTCTAGAGAGTGAAATTTTCTTCTTTGCTTGGAATCTGGAACTCCTAGACTACTGCACAAAATGAATTTGTTGAAAAGGCGTTTGAAACTTCTAAGCAAATGCAACTGGTAGGTGTTAAGCCAAATTCCAAAACTATTGGCCATGTGCTTCCTGCATCTGCTAAAAGGGGAGATTTAGAACAAGGAGTAGACCACCAAAGCACAAAGGATTGAAATTTTGATAGATAACTGAAGATAGGTGACAGTCTCTAGTGCATTAAGTTTAAAGGCAAGACAACAAGGGAGGATTTGGAGGTAGTAGATATGGATTATGATGGAGCTGGTTGGGTTGATTTCAATGCCTACACCAAATATACTCTCAAAATAATATCTAGAGCTGAGTGCGCTCCTTCACCCTTGATTTCTAAGGATGTTAGTTAATTCTAAATGATTCATGCTTGCAATTGAGAGGAATGAATCTAATTAAATTAGTTTTGTTTGAATGAAGCATTAGACAATTTCTCCCATTCCTTGTGCATGTTCTCCATTTCTTTATGACATTCTGATCAACAATCCTAGGCATATTGTCTAAGCATAGATATTGTCATCATAAGAGATCTTTGTGAATTTTGTGTTAGGTGAAATATGTATCTTATTGAATCATTGATCTTGAAATGTGTGATTTAAATTCATCTTAGTTAGTAAGGCATATATACATATACATTGTTCATTCCATGTTTGTTTGAGCTAGTAATAAGAATGCCACTAACATGTCTCAAAACATATGTATTATAATGGTACAGCCACGGTCAGAGGGACCTCAAGAGATCAATCCAATTGTGCAGCAAGAGTAAACACAACAAAAATAACACCAAGAGAATACAAAAACAACAAGCAAGATATGTAGTTATTCACTAGAAATCAATTATAGATAGTCGGCAACATACATGCCTTCCTACATGCCAGGCTACAATAGGTCTGCTTAATTACAATCTTCAGTCAGAGACCTTAGACTGCAATTCCAAAGATTCTCCTTGGTTCCTAACTAAGAGCTCCCACCAGAGAGGTATTACATTACATATATAGGCATCGTGACATGCAAGTCGGCCCAAGGACAAAGAACATTCCTTAAAAACAGGAAATGTGTTAAAGCAAATAGGGTAGGTCCTAAATCATAAGGAAATCGATCCATAAATTGTACAAGGCCCAACGAACCGAGATTTAGGTCCACACATCATCCAAGAACAAATATGTATGTGTCATTGAGCTTTGCAAGCCGTAGATTTCCATCTCAAGATTGGAATTCACCAACGGGTTGCAAATTGCCAAGAACACGCTACTCGAGAGAGAACAAATCATAACTCGAGCAACAATGAACCAAATGAGCTGTGAACCTAGGAACATGGTCCAAGATAGGTCCTAGATATAATCTGATCATCGCATATGCTAGCTTGAACATATGATGAATCACCAAGTTGATCTCTCAGATTGGAAAACATGACAATATTGAACAGAAATATTTTTTTGGTTGATGCAAGATTGCTCTAAACCCAAGATGCTCCTGCATTAGTCAATCGGGGTTATTAAGAAAGCGAGTCTCTCACTTTGCAACCTGAGAAGAATCAAAATGATCCAACTCAGCTTGAGAAATCCAAGAAGAATCTTCAACTGGTCTATCCTTCCACTTCACCAAATACTCCAAATATTCCTTTCCCCTGGTACTCCTTCCAACTCTACTATCCAAAATCCTTTCAATCTTGTCCATCTGCTTCTTCGGATACTCCTATTTCACTCTTGAATGATCCTTAGGCTTATGATATTCATACAAATCAACAATATTGAATATATGTGATATATCCATATCCTTAGGCAATTCCACTTCAAAAGCATTTCTGGAGTCAAACTTCTTCAATAATCTACAAGGTCCAAATTTCCTCATCTTCAACTTTCTATAAGTTCCAACTGGAAACCTTCCTTTCTTCAAATGAACCATAACTTCATCTCCTATTGCAAAATCCTTATTTCTCCTAGTTCTATCAGCCTGCTCCTTATACTTCATATTACTACTCTCCAAATGACATTTAACCTCCTCATGTAATGACTTCATAAGATCCGCATATCCTTCTGCTTCAGCACTCTTTTCCTTTGATGACTAAGATCCCTTAATTCTGTAACTCCTTTAGGATTCATGCCGGTAACTATTTCAAATGGTGTCCTTCCTGTGCTCCTATTTACCAAATTGTTATATGCAAACTCTGCTTGTGGAAAAACCAAATCCCAATTACCCGGTTTTGTCTCCAACCAAGCATCTTAGTAAATTACCCAAACTCCTGTTCACAACCTCTGTCTGTCCATCGGTCTGTAGGTGGAAAGTAGAACTAAACTTCAAATCAATATTCAACTTCTTCCATAGTGTCCTCCAAAAATAACCAACAAAATTACTATCCCTGTCTGACACTATAATCTTCAGTTTTCCATGCAATCTCACAATCTCCCTAAAGAATAAGTCAGCAACTTGCACAACATCTGATGTCTTCTTAAAAGGAATGAAATGTGACATCTTAGAAAATCTGTCAACTACTACAAATATAAAATCATTATCTCTTTGTGTCTTGGAAACCCCAAAACAAAATCCATACTAATATCTTCCCAAGGTCTACTAGGTACAAGTAAAGGTGTATACAATCCAACATTTTGACTAACTCCCTTAGCAACTTGACAAACTCTGCCATTCTGAACAAATCTCTGAACATCCTTATGAATCTGTGGCAAAAAATACCTTTCACTCAACAAACTCACTATTTTATCAATTCCGAAATGTCTTGCAAGTCCTCCACTATGCTTCTCCTTAATTAGATTATCCCTCATTGATCCTCTAGGTATGCACAACTGAACTTCTTTAAACAATATATCCTCTTGAATAAGATAATCCAACCACTTGCTTCGGTCAACTGCAACAGATTCTTTACAAGCCTTTCATGGTTCTGCAAAATCAAGATCTGTCTCATACAAAATCTTTAATTCATCAAATCCCAACACTTCCACTCTCATCTCTATCAGCAAATTCCTTCCACTCAATGCATCAACAACCTTGTTTGACTATCCACTCTTATGTTTCAACACAAAAGTATAACTCTGTAAGAACTCAACCCATCTCATATGTCTCCGATTTAACTTACCTTGACTACTTAGATATTGCAATGCTTTATGATCAATATAAAACACAAATTCCTTAGGTATCAAGTAATGTATCAACTTCAAAGCTTGAACTATAGCATAGAATTCCTGGTCATAAACTGAATATCTCTTCTTAGAGTGTAATGTCCCCATTTTTTAATAAATTATTTTTAATTAATTAATGATCACAAAATTTAAATAATATTATAAATGGACCTTTAATTAATAAAGGGGGGCCCATTTTTATTATTATTATCCGTAGGTGTTTGTCATGTCGGCGATCTTTTGTAAACCCTCGGGAGTTTCTCCGAAGGGGTATTTATGACCGGCGTGTAGGATGTATTTTTCATGTGGAGATTTGATATTTTATTTGTATTTGCGAATTCCAGTTGGGATTCAGTTGTTCGCCATTTCGGAAGTGAAAGATCCTCCCTATTTGGTTTGTTGCAGTTTTGGTGGGATTCAATCCTCACCCTATTTTGTTTGTTCTACTGTGTCGAGTTTGGAAAATCCGAAGTACCATCAATAAATTCAATAAGATCTTTTTGGCAAACATATTTGGCTTGCGTATTGTTCTGTGTTTGCAAAGGTCATATTTAATTTATCAGCGAAGGAAAAGGGAACATCATACAAACGTCTGGAAGGCATCCTGAAACACCGTGCATCCTTCAACCCATTCGTACGACCTACTTTGTCCCACCGTATGACACCCACCACTTTCGTACGGCCTTGTCCACCATACCGTACGACCTCCACTTCGTATGGCCTTGTCACTGCTATACCCTACAGTCGTCACTAGTCTCGTACGACCTTCTCTATTTCACTGTACGACCTCCACCATAGTCCGTACGGCCTCCTCTGGCAACCACGTACGGTCCCAACTTCAACCGTACGGTCTCCTGTTGCTCCATACGGCTTCAACACGGGCTTCCACTCTCCTGTTTACCATCGTACTGGCCAGGCTTGGACTCTGCAGGGGTAACGAAGATCTGAAGGGAGGGTTTGTGATAAAGTTGTGCGCGGGTACATTTCAGTGGTATTAGAGCTAGTGAGCTTGCTAGCCTGTTGGGATGATTGAGAGATTTTGGGATTCCGGTCACACCATGGTGCCCAATAGTGATGGATAGTGGTGGTTGAAGGCACTACAAAAGATTGGCAAAGAGCTCAGTGAGGGTGTTGATCTTCCATTAGATATATTGGATGTATGTTTGTGTAAGGTGGACCAATTACCTTCAAGATTTATACAGAGGATCCTTTCTTTGATTAAGGATGCCTTAAGCCAACCCAGGCTTTTGAGACACCATGACATGGAAGTGAAGTTGGCAAGTGCAGCATGTCTCAGTGAGATTTTGAGAATCTGGGCTTCCAGAGAACCGTATGATGACAACACCATGATAGAGATATTGCATTTGATCATTGACAGCTTTCAGAGCCTTGATGTCTTCAGTGGTGACCCTTTTGGTAGGAGATCTACAAAATTGGAGAATTGTGCAAATGTCAACGTAAGTAACCTCCTCTTAGATCTAGAGTTGCAAGACTTGATCCATGATATGTTTCATCACTTCTTGGTCACAATCAAGGAGTGTCAGGATACTAAGGTTTTGGTTGCTATGGAGAGCCTTATGATTTCCTGCATTGAAGAGATGGATGAAATATCCCAACCTATCATATCTATGTTGTGGGCTGTTCGTAATCTAGAATGTGTCCCGTCTATGGCAACGTGTAGATTGGTCAGTAATGTATTCAAGTATTGTGAAGAAAAACTAATATCTCATTTGCACAAGTGGGAGAAAGTAGATGACAACGATAAGGGTGATGCATTACATGAGGAGGGTGAAGGCATGATTACAGAGCTGCTCTAGGAGGATCTGCTAAATCTTGCTATTACACCTACATGTGGAGAACACCTAAAAACTGAAGAACTTGTTTGCATGGATCTTGCCAAGACAACCTGGATAGATCAAGGTGACATAAGCTCTGCCACTACTCCATTTCATGAGCCAGGCCTTCAGTTTGTTGAGTATGAAGCCCTTCCTTGTGTGCAGAAAGTTGCGTCTGTCACTGAGGCCCTGTCTGCTGTCGAGACTGTGTCTGTCGAGGCTCCGTCATTCGCCGAGACTGTGTCTATCGCCGAGGCTCTATTTGTCGCCGAGGCTGCGTCCGTTGTTGAGGCCGTTTCTGTTGCCGAGGCCTTGTCCATCGCCGAGGCTATGTTAGTCGCCGAGGTTGTGTTACTCCGTACAGCCTTGTCACTGCCATACCCTACAGTCGTCACCAGTCTCGTACGACCTTCTCTGTTGCACTGTACGACCTCCACCATAGTCCGTACGGCCTCCTCTGGCAACCACATACGGTCCCAGATTCAACCGTACGGTCTCCTACTGCTCCGTACGGCTTCAATACGAGCTTCCACTCTCTTGTTTACCACCATATGGCCCAGGTCTGGACTCTGCAGAGGTAACGAAGATTTGAAGGGAGGGTTTGTGATAAAGTTGTGCATGGGTACATTACATACAGCTCCAATTGCATTCCCACTTGCATCACAATCAACTTGAAATACCTTAGTGAAATTAGGTAAAGCCAATACCTGTTGTTCAGTAACTTTCTGCTTCAATAATTCAAAACTCTTATCTGCTCCATGTGTCCATTTGAAATCCTTCCGATCTCCTCTCATAGTTTCTATCATAGGATTACAAACCAAACTGAAATTCTTGATAAACTTTTGGTAAAAGCTAGGCAATCCATGAAAAGATCTAACTTCCCCAACACTCGCCGGTGTAGGCCATTCCAAAATTGCTTTAACCTTATTTGGATCCATCTTCAATCCTTTTGCTGAGATCACAAAACTAAGATACACTATCTCCTCCTTCATGAAAGTACATTTCTTAATGTTAATCAACAACTTCTATTCCTTCAATCTTTGCAATACTTGTCTTAGATGCAACAAATGTTCTTCTTTGTCCTTGCAGAAAATCAAAATATCATCTAGGTACACATTTACAAATTTACCTAAGAATTTCTTCAATACCTCATTCATTAGTCTCGTGAAAGTACTAGGTGCATTAGTTAAACCAAAAGGCATAACTAACCACTCATACAAACCCTCATTAGTCTTAAAAGCAGTCTTCCGTTCATCTCCTTCTCTGATTCTGATTTGATGATATCCACTTTTCAAATCAATTTTGGTAAAGTATTTTGCTCGACTCAGACAATCATTATATCATCCATCCTAGGCAAAGGAAATCTGTATTTCATGGTGACTTGTTAATAGCTCTAGAATCAATATACATTCTCCATTCCCCATTCTTCTTAGATGCCAATACTGCACAAGGACTCAAACTTTCTCTAATCAAACCCTTTTGTAATAATTCTTGCACTTGCCTATTCAACTCCTCATTTTCTGCCGGTGTCATTCTATGTGGCACTTTATTCGGTAAACTAGCTCCTAAAATTAGATCCATACAATGACTAATACTTCGAACAGGTGGTAATCCATCATGTACTTTGTCTGAAATGATGTCCTCAAATTCTATTAGTAAATCCCTTACCTCCGGTGGTTGTTCATCCACTATTCACGAATCAGATTTCCTAGGAATCAAAGCATAAAACATACTTTTTTTCTTCAAGCCATCCAAGAATTTCCTTCCTTCAACCAAGCAAACCCTTACTGAAGTACAATTCACATTCGTAGAATCCTCTACCAAAGGTAACAATACTTGCTTCATCCCAGTAGCCACAATAGTATACCTATTCAGTTTACCATCATGCATTGCTTGTCTATCATACTACCATGGTCTACCCAACAAGATATGACAACAATCCATCGGCATAACATCACAAAGAACTTCGTCATGATAAGACCCAATCTTCAATTTTACAAGACATTGTTTACTTACCAAAATTGTATGTTCATCCTTGATCCATGCAATCTGATATGGCTTAGATGCTTCTGTCTTGGCAGTTGCAACTTGGTAACCAACTCCATTGATGCCAAATTAGCTGAACTTTCACTGTCAATGATGACTTTGCAACATTTTCCTGCAACTTTGTAATGTACCAGCCGTGGCGTATCTTAGAACCAGACACCTATTTGTACGGTGTACACACTTACACCCCCACACAAACCCGTACGATCTCAAACAATGGATCATGTGCAGTCAAACAATAGGTCACTCGTACGGTAGCAGAAACGATGTGCAGCCCCACCACCTGTCCGTGCATTAACTCTAGGCGTACGGTAATGCCGAACTTCTCACTTGCATACGACCCAACACTTTCGTACGGTCTTGACCATACGGTGCCTCTCTCTCCTTCACGTTCGTACCATGACACCTTCCATACGATCAACAATAAACCCTCTCCATACGGTACCCCCACCATACTACTTATATGAGAATGGTCTTCTTCAGCCATCCTGCTAGTGTAATTTTAATGTTGAATGCACACAATTAATCAATTTGTCATGGATAACTGATCACAAATAAATACAAGTTGTTCGGTACTGAGAGCTACAAAGATAAATAACCATGCCACGAAGAGAATACTAGAATATTGGAATGCTTTGATTATGAATATTATTCAAAACACAATATCAGATATCGTCGCCTAATACAAATTTGTCTTCTATAGAAGACTTCACAAATTTGGAGCACATAGTGAAATATCAGAATGATATTTCCAACGGAAGACTAGGGTGGTTGTGAACCACCGAAATTGCAACAAACCAAATAGGGAGGATCTTTCACCTCCAAAATGGTGGACAATGGAACTCCAACTAAAATTCACAATACACAAAATATTCCAAATCGCCTAATAACAACTTCCTACATGCTGATCATAAATACCCCTTTGGAGAACTCCCGAGGGTTTACAAAAGAACGCCGACACGAAAAACACCTACAGACAACAATAATAAAAAGGGCCCCGAGATAAACTAAATCGATTGGGTCCCTTACATAGAATTTATAATTTATATTTATTTTATGATGGGGATATTACAGTCCTCCTGTCCCAAAGATTGCTTGTCCTCAAGCAATTGTAGACTCGAGTGCTCCAAGATCTGTTCGCCCTCCCAAGTGGCATCGTTGAGTGGCAAATTTTTCCATTGTACCAGGAATTCTTTGATGGTAGAGTTCCTCAGTTTCCTCTGACGGATGTCAAGGATCTCAGTGGGTTCAAGAACCAGTTTCCCTTCTTCATCGAGGGGCGGTAGATCTGTAGACACAGTGATGTGTTGTCCCACAGCTTTCTTCAGACAAGATACATGAAAGACATTGCGGATACGATTCCCCTTAGGTAGTTCTAATTCATAGGCAACTTCCCCTATGCGTCGGATCACACGGTATGGCTTGTAGAAGCATGGCCTTAACTTTTCTTTGCCACCTACCCTCAAAGATGACTGTCTGTGCGGTTGGAGTTGGAGATACACCAAGTCACCCACCTCAAAGCTTCTCTCAATTCGATGCCTATCAACATACATCTTCTGTTGGTTTTGTGCCCACTGGAGGTTCTCCTTCAAAGACCTCAAAATGTCTTGTCTTACATGTAACCAGTCCTTCGCTCTCGGTGCATGACTGTCACCCAGAACCATATCCACAAATGAGGGGGGTTCATAACCATAGAGTGCTTTGAAAGGCGCCATCCCAATCGACAGGTGGTAAGTAGTGTTGTAGCAGTGCTCTCCCAGATGCAACCTTTTAATAGATGCCTTCTTTTGTGTTGAAACATAATTCTGGAGATACCCTTCCAACCATTTATTCACGATTTCCGTCTGTTCGTCAGTCTGTAGGTGATAGCTAGTGCTTGGTGACGATTCTGTCCCTGCAAGCTGAAACAACTCTGTCCAGAAAGTGCTGAGAATTCGATTGTCCTTATCCCTCACTATGTTTCGTGGCAACCCGTGTAGGTGGAAAACCTCCTTGAAAAATAAGTTTGCCACCTGTGCATCTTGGAACCCCGTGGGGATGGCGAAGAAATGCATACTTCGTCAAATGGTCCACTCCTAAAAAAATGCATTCCTTGCCATGTACCTTCCGAAGTTCAGTGATGAAGTCCATGGAAATGTTGTCCCACTTCTGCTTCGGTATTGGCAATGGTTGCAACAAGCCCGCCGGTAAGTATGCTCAGATTTGTTTTGTTGACATGTAGCACATTCCTGAATGTACTGCAAAACATCATTCTTAAGTCCCTTCCATGAAAATCTTTCCCTGATTAGCCTGTAGGTCTTGAGAAAACTCGGGTCTCTGGCCAACGGGGAGTTGTGAATTTCCTTCAAAAAATTTTGCTTCATTGTGGATTCGGGCACCAAGTAAGTCCTTTCCTTGTAGTGGATGATGTCGTCAACCACCCTGTATCGATCATCCTGAATGTCGTCATCCATTAGTTTACATGGAAAAGTATTCTTGGAGTATTCCACCAACAAGTATGCCTTCCAATCAACTGAGATCTGGGATAATGAGTAGGTGGTGGGTTTCCTTGACAGGGCATCTGCCACGACATTATTCTTCCCTTTTATATATTCGATATCAAAGTCGAATGCCTGAATCTTGCTTACCCATTTTTTTCTCTCTCATTCAGATCCATTTGCTCCAGAAAATATCTTAGGCTGTTGTGATCGGTACGGACGACAAACTCAGCTCCAACCAGGTATTGCCGAAACTTGGTATAACCGCTCAGCCTGTGTGAGTTTACGGCTCTCTAAAACTATCGAGTGACAATCTTGCATCAACATTGTGGCAATGCCCTCACTAGAGGCATCACATTCCTTGAGATGAAAGGTCGAGTAAAATCTAGTAATGCAAGAACTGGACAAGTACTCATAGCTTCCTTGAATTTATCGAAGGCTTTTTGTGCTTGTTCACTCCACTGAAAAGATCCCTTCTTAGTTAAATCCGTCAATGGTGTGCTGAGCTGAGAGAAACCTTTCACAAACCTTCTGTAGTAACTGCACAACCTGAAAAACCCTTGCAATTCCGAGAGAGTTTTCGGCGGTGGCTAGTCCAGGATAGCCTTAATCTTCTGTTAGTGAACTTGAACTCAATATCTACTAACAACTATTGCGACTCCATAATCCTGAACTTCATCCAAATGCATCAAATGCTCTTCCCATGTTTTACTCTAAACGAGGATGTCATAAAAAAATACCAATAGGATCTTACACAGTTGTTTGTTGAATATGCGGTTCATGTAGAACTAGAATGTGGCTGGTGCGTTCACTAACCCAAATGGTATGACCAAAAACTCATAATGTCCTTAGTGGCATCGGAAAGCCATCTTCTCGACATCTTGTTCTCTCATGCGATTTTGATGATATCCAGAACGGAGGTCTATTTTGGAAAAATAGACTGTGCCATGCAACTCATCTAGCAATTCATCGATCTTGGAGATAGGGTATCTATTCTTGATTGTTTTATTGTTCAGCGCACAGTAGTCCACACACATTCGTAAAGTCCCATCCTTCTTCACTAGTACCATTGATGATGCAAATAGGCTAGAACTAGGTCGGATCCATCCCTTGTCGAGAAGTTCTTGAATTGTCTTTTCAATCTCATCCTTAAACTTCTTGGGGTGACGGTATGGTGTGGTGATGACGGGTTTGGCATCAGCCTCCAATTCAATAGTGTGCTCAAAACCCCAGTGTGGAGGTATGCTAGGTGGAATGTCGGTGAAAACCATATCATGCTTATTCAATACGGCCTGAAGCTTATCATCTGTCCGTTGCCCCTTTATGGGCTTTGTCGAGACCAAGAAATGCACTGCCTAGGAAACATCATCATGTCGGAAGATAGCCTCCATCCGTCGTGTTGATATCTCCTTTGGCCCATCATTTGCCATTCCTCTCAAAACAACCTTTTTACCGTCAACTTCAAAGGAGAGCTAAATTTAGTTGAAGCTCTCTGTGTATACTTGTTAAGAGTCTCCATCCACTAGATTCCTAGAATGACCTCCATGTCATCTAGATCTACTATATAGAAGTTGTCCGTCACCATGTGGTTCCCCATGGTAATGCTCAGTTGTGGGACCAAATGGGTACATGATAAGAGAGTTCCTCTTGCCACCTTGACTTGGAATCCCACATGTGCCTGCATAGGTAAACCTCTTTGGTTCACAAGTGATGAGTTAATGAAATTAAGCGTAGCCTCGTTGTCAAGCATCACTATGACCTTCTGTCCCTGGAGAGTCCCCCGTACTTGGAAAACTGTGCACCTCAGGCTATTAGCAAGAGTGATGGTGCCTCCGCTTCATATGAGTGCAACAATTCTCTTTGTATGGTTTATGGTAACCTCCTTGGAAACTTGTTGGCTATCCCCTCCAGGTACCGGATCTTCTTGTTCTTCCTTGCCATCTGACATGACCTCAATGTAGTGTATTTTCCCCTTACCTAAGCATCTATGCCCAGGCTCCTATGGCTCTTTGCAAGTAAAACAAAGCTTTCTGCTCCTAAGTTCTTGTTTGGTGGCTTCATCCAACGATGGCTTCTTCGGATGGGGTTTGTCATCTTTCGGAGCCAACGGTGGTTTGGTGTGTGAATAATTTCGAGAAGATGAGGCTGATGATGATGCCATGCTTCGAGCTTTCTTGATTGCCTCGGAGAGGGTGTTGGGGTTGAACCCTTTTACCCATCCCTTTAGTGGTTTTGTTTGTCCATCTATGAATAGCACGATCTGTGGTCTCTCCGAAATATCCGTAACCAGCACTGAGAGTCTCTGGAACTCAGTGATGTAACCGTCGACTGACCTGGTCTGCCGGAGCTGTGCCAACTCTTTAAAGCTGAGTTCAGGATCTTTACCATCAAATCAATCTATAAGCCTTTCTGTAAACTCAGCATAAATGTTCACTTGGTCATGTTTGAGAGTAACCATACCGTGGTGCCACCATTCCTGTGCCACTCCTTCCAGATGGAGTGCATCGAATTTAATTGCTTCTTCTTCAGGCATTGGATTGAGCTGGAAGTATGTGTCGGCCTTCATCACCCATAGTTGAGTAGTGATTGATCCAGATCCATCAAACGGAGAAACATTTACCTTGCTTAACTTCCTTTTAAGGTCATTATTAAAGTGCTCATGGTTACCACTAGAGTACCTCATTCTTAACTTGGCATAATCTTTGTAAGATACATCCCCTTCCATATTGGCGTACCTCCAATCTTCCCGTAACCGTCCTTGCATTTCTTTGAAAGTGGGTTCCCATCCTCAATGCGGTGTCTCAATCCTTGGAGGGAAAGTTGGAATTGAGAGGTGAGAGCGTGAGGGATGAGGGTTTTCCCTCGTAACTAAATCGTCGCTGTGACCATTTTGTTCTTCGTTGGTCTTCCCTTCTGCCAATCTCCGTAACGTCTCCTCCATAAGCCATTGACGTTCTTCTCCTTTGGTCATCGTGTCGTTGAGCTGTGCTTGACTTCTGGTTAGCTCCGTCAATAGTGCCATGACGGTAGTGGCGGGATCCTGTGGGTTTCCCATTTTGTCGGCAGAACGGTCTCTCCTAGTGTAAACTATCGGTTCCTTCTACATTCACCAAAATGCTGGTAGAATCACCAACTCTGATACCACTGTAATGTATCGACCGTGGGGTATCTTAGAACCAAACACCTATTCGTACGATGTACACACTTACACCCCCACATAAACCCGTACGATCTCAAACAATTGATCACGTGCGGTCTCAAAAAATAGGTCACTTGTACGGCAGCAAAAACAATGTGCGTCCCTACCACCTGTCTGTACGGTAACTCTAGGCGTACGATAATGCTAGACTTCTCACTTGCATACAACCCAACACTTTCGTATGGTCTTGACCGTATGTCGCCTCTTTCTCCTTCACATCCGTACGGTGACACCTTCTGTATGGTCAACAATACACCCTCTCCATACGGTACCCACCGTATTGCTTCTGTGCGAATTGTCTTCTTCAGCCGTCCTCCGAGTGCAATTTTAATGTTGAATGCGCATAGTTAATCAACTTGTCATGGATAACTGATCATAAATAAATACAAGGTGTTCGGTACTGAGAGCTACAAGGATAAATAATAATGCCATGAAGAGAATACTTGAATATTGGAATGCTTCGATTATGAATTATTCAAAACACAATATCAGATATCGTCACCTAATACAAATTTGTCTTCTATAGAAGACTTCACAAATTTGGAGCACACAGTGAAATATTGGAATGATATTTCCAACGGAAGACTAGGGTGGCTGTGAACCACCGAAACTGCAACAAACCAAATAGGGAGGATCTTTCACCTCCAAAATGGCGGACAATAGAACTCCAACTAGAATTCTCAATACACAAAATATTTCAAATCGCCTAATAACAACTTCCTACATGCCGGTCATAAATACCCCTTCTGAGAACTCCCGAGGGTTTACAAAAGAACGCCGACACAACAAACACCTATGGACAACAATAATAAAATGGGCCCCGAGATAAACTAAATCGATCGGGTCCCTTACATAGAATTTATAATTTATATTTATTTTATGACAGGGATATTACAAACTTTACATTTGGTCTTGAACAAACTTTTCGTCATTACCAGTTCTTGATCAGGTTCTTCATTGCATAGGACTCTTCTAACCATTAGGGTTTCTCCATTTTCCAGTTTATTCATAGATTCATGTGACTCTTCTTTTAGAAATGCATTTCTGCTAATGCTACTGGTCTTCTTGCTTGAATTCCTATGAGTACATTCAAATGCTCTATGACCTTCTCCACATTTGAAACAAGTTCCTTTAAAGCAATTCCTGTCGTCTCTTTTGTAGCTATTACCTCTAGGGTAACCTCCTCCTCTTCCTTGGTATGAACTCTCTTGTTTCCATTCAGACTTTCCTTTATCTTGACCGGAGTAAGATCTACCTCCTTCTGCAAATGATCTACCTCTTCCTCTTTAAAATCTGCCACCTCTTCCTCTCTGCCTATGCTCATGCCTCTTGTTCAACTTCTCCTCTGTTTTTAGGGAAAACTGATAAGCCTCCTCAATACTATCTATTTTGACCAGACTAATTTCATCTTGAATAGATGTCCTCAAACCATTCAGGTATCTTGCAATTCTTTCAACTTCATAATCCGCATGTCCAGATCTAATAGCCAACTTAAAAAATTCTTCGGTGTATTCCTTCACAATAGATTCCTTTTGTCTTAAATTCTGCAATTTCCTCAACAAACTAACTTGATAATCACCAGGTAAGAATTTACCCTTCAACTTGTTTACCATTTTATCCCAAGATTTGGTCGTTTCCTTTCCTCTCCTTTGTCTATCTATCTGCAAATGTTCCCACCATAAAGATGCATGTCATCTCAACTTAGTGCTAGCAATCTTCACCTTCTTGTCTGCATTAGTGCTCTCATACTCGAAATACTTTTCCATTTCCGTGATCCAATTAAGCAATTCATCAACATCAAGCTTGCCATCATAATTCGGTAAATTGAAATGTGGTCTAGCATTCATTTTAGTTAGGGCTCTCAAGAATCTTTCATCACCTTGTTAATTCAGGTTCATTATTTCCAACCACTACCTCGGCTTCATCATCACTTACATCCTCAATAGGTCTACCTCTTCTTTGGGCAATCTCTACTGCTTCTAATCTAGTTGTAATTTGTCTCAATATATCCATCATGCCTAGATCTGCTTCTCTTTCGAACCATTTTTTTGTCCACCCTATGTAGTTGTAGGTCAAATCTCAACTCTGCCACCCTACAACCAAATCAACTTAGGGATTCACAACAATCAAGCTCAACAATCAACTCCACAAGGAACACAACCTGCTCTGATACCACTTGGTGCAGCCACGGTCAGAGGGACCTCAGAGAGATCAATCCAATTGTGCAACACAACAAAAATAACACAAGAGAATACAGAGACAACAAGCAAGATATTTATTAATTCACTGGAAATCAATTACAGACAGTCGGCAACATACATGCCTTCCTACATGCCAGGCTACAATAGGCCTGCTTAATTAAAAATTTCGGGCAGAGACCTTAGACTTGTGAGATTTTCACACCATCGCCCCATCATAGATGAGGACCCCCTTTTTGCTATCTTACTACTGTCAACAAGGCAGCAATTGAGTGGAATTGAGGAAAATTGACCAAGTATTGAGGTGAGATTAATCTGGTTTTAATTTGGCTAAGGCTGGGAGGTGGAACGAATATTGAAGTTGAAAATGGTTAGGTAAAATTTGGCTAAGTTCAAAATGTTTTGGAGATGAGACTTGTTTTTCTACCCATGAAAATTTTGCTCCATCTTTGAGCTGAGACATATTTCGCTACCCATGTGGTTTGTGTCTCATCTTGGAGCCGGGACTTGATTCTCTACCCATGCAATCCTCGTCTCATCTTTGAGCTGAGCCCTTTCTCTTGCCCCTAGTTTGTGTCTCATCTTGGGGATGAGCCTCCTTTTGCTTGCCATGTGATTCGTGTCTCATCTTAAGGCTGGGGCCTTTCCTCATGCATCAAATTTGTTGTCTCATCTCATACCTTGGAATTTGTTGCACAGTGCAAACATTCAGCCCCTATACATGGTGCTAGGGCTTGGGTTTTTATGTTAGACCTTGATTCAAACCAAGTAGGGCTTTGTCTAGGTCCTCTAAACCATTATTTGAGACGCAGTATGGCCCAGATTTTAAAGGGCAATGATTATGTTTGCATCTGCACTTTGGAATTTGACAATATGACCACAAATTTTGAAATTTTAACTCTCCAAAGCAGCAGTTGAACCCAGAATTCGAATCAGACCTGCAAAACAAACTGAAAATGGGTTTAAAATGGCTTTAAGACTCCTTTTATATGAGGCAATTTGCATTTAGATTAGGCCAGGCCTAAGTCACATTGGTTAAAGCCTCAATACATGGCCATACAGACCCTTAATTAATACAAATCTGGGTATTAAAACACTAAATCTGGGCATTTAAACATTAAATCTGGTCCCTTAATTCATGTGGCATGTGGGCCTATATGGCCTAAACTCGAACTTAAGACAATTTGGGGCCTAATTTATATGAAACGTGTGGCTTTAAGGGCCCCAAATTAATTCGAACATCCAGCCCCAGATCTGGGCGCTAAGCATTAAGTCTGGTCCCCCTTAGTGAAACGCGTGGCATTGGGGAATCAAATGGGCCTTTAATGGATGTAGCGTGTGGCCTTAAGCATCAAATCTGGTCCCCCTTAGTGAAACGTGTGGCATTGGGACTTAAAATGAGGCCCAATTATATGGCGTGTGGCAATATGGCCCCAAAACTAACCTAAATCTGGCCTCATAAACAAAACGTGTGGGTCTATAGGTGTGGCATGAGGGTCTGATTTTAAAATGTGTAGGTCTGATTTTAATGAAGCAAGCCCTAAATCAAGCCAATAATGTGAAACGTATGGCCCCATTTCATATGCAAAGCCCTACGCATCTGACGTGGAGACCCAACTTCAAAGTGCAGACTTTAATTCCAAATGAGATGGGCCCTAAATAAGGCCTAGAATCCAAACGTGTAGGCCTAAATCAGGCATTAACCTCAAATGTATGGGCCTCTATTTCCAATGTGTGGGCCTAGATTTAGCAATTGTGGCCTTGTTTTCAGTGCACGGGCCTTAAACTCAATGAAGTAGGGACCTAAATCAGGCCCTTGTTCAAACAAAATCAAATGTATAAGGTATGGGTCTCAAGGATGAGGCCCTAAATCTGGACATATGGCCTCAAGTACGATGGTTATTGTCATGTCCCCATTTTGGCTGACATCGTTTGGCATGACGGATTTGCCTATCATCGACTCTCGTAGGCAAATGGTTTGGAGAGAGGGTCATTATGTTGATCATTTGATTGCATATTGTTGACAAAGCCTACATTCGGTAGAGCCTACATCCAGTTTGGGCCTACATCCAGTTGTAGTGGAGCCTACATCCAGAGTGAGTCTACGTTTAGTCTTGAGCCTACATTCGGTTGTAGTTGGGCCTACATTCAGTTATGAGCCTACATTGTTATAATTTTGAGTTGAGAAATGTACTTTATTATTATAATGTTATTTTATTATAAAGTACATTATAATTGGATGTTTCTAGAAGTTCTAGCAACTTCTCAAAGAAAAGAATAAATAGAGAGCTTGGGCTTTCATTTGGACATGCTTGGATTTGGGATTTCTTCTACTTCTTCATTGTGAAGCAATTTGTAGCCTTGTGGTCTGCAAATACTATTCGATCTTTGGGAACGAATCACTCCCCTAGATTGGCATAATTGAGGTAGTGAAATATCTACTGAAGGGTTGCAAGTTTGGAGTTGGTACTCAGCCATCTCATTGGTACTTCATTGAGAATTTGTTGTAAGGGTTTGTTTGTGATTGAAACAACATTTCAGGAGGCATTTTTAGTAGGGCCGAAATTATAGGAGGCAATTTTTAGCAGGTCCGAAATTATAGGCGACCGTTTTTAGCAGGTCCGAAAAAGCAGTCCGAAAAAGCAAATCCGAAAAAGCAGTCCGAAAAAGCAGACCCGAAAAAGCAGTCCGAAAAAGCAGACCTGAAAAATTGATATTGAGGGTTTGTAACTGGTTGAATAAGGGTTTGGAATTCATCACTTAATTGGTGAATCATTTTGGTGATAGATTGAAGACATTTTGGCACATTTTCAGTCACTTCATAGTATCATACCAGGGCCTGGATTCAAAATTTTGCTCATATCTCTTAAATCCCTTGGAGATAAATTTAATGCTTTGGAGTGAAGACTAGTACTGTATAGGCGGTCCTATTGATATCAGATTGGGGTGTCAAAACCCTCCCCGTTATTTTATATAGGTGCCGTACATGTACGGCCTGTACTTGCAGGCAGTTTGGCAGAGATTGGAGGTGAAGTTTGGGACTGTTCCAGTCCAGATTACATCAGCGGTCATCACCAGGCATTGGGAAGCGATTAACAGGTTCCATCCATGAGTTTAGTATGCATTTGAATTCAAGGAAGTTGTGATAATTGCTTGGTCTCAGTCATAGTTATAGCAGATATTGGTTAGTCACTGTCATAATTAAATTGGCATAGTAATTGGATGCATTGTATTGGAATCAGTCACTGTTATAGTCTTGGAGTCATTGTATTGGAAGTTGCATTATTAGACGTAGTTGTTACCAAGTTCCTTGCTATGTAACAGTCCCCTATATATGTTTATGAAACAGTCATTGTATTCAGACTTTGCATTGTAATGTGGTGCATTGATGGGACTATGTCATGTAAGATGATTCATATGTTTCATATCCTAGTTCATGTATTGTAGACAGTCCATAAACAGTGCTCATATGTGATAGATGTAATAGTCATATAAATTTTGGAAAGTGAAATCAGAATTAGAGAAGTTTGATATATATGTAGTGAGTCTTTACATTGCTTTGAGATTCATTGTTGCACATTGTAATACATTTCTACATTGGTATTGTTATCTCAATTGGAATTTGGTGCCAAAACAATAAACACCTTGAAACACATCATTGCAAGCAAAACATACCAGTGCATGCCAACTGTTTGACGAAATTCCATAAGCACAAAATGAGAGATTTTAGTGATCCTACTAGTGAGGGTCATTACAGTTATGGCCTCAAATTTAATGAAATAGGCCCTAAATCTCCCTTGTGTGGATTGGGATTTAACCATTAGTTTCTGATAGCACAAATTTAATCCTTGTAGCCAGGTCGGCCTTGAAGAAAATTGTGTCTCTTGGGGTAAGACGCCATGTATAAAGTAGATTTCTTTCTTCATTTTGGACCCCAAAGCGAATTAAGTCGGTCCTTCATGACAGATCGAACTTTCAAAGCAGAGGTAGCTTCCAAGTAATGCGAATCTGGAAGATATTCAAGAAAAATCCTAAGTGGCTGGAAGCAATAAATAAGGAGAGCAGGCCTTCTAAATCACAGATCTGGAGTAGCATTATGGACTTCCACAACATGTGTGGCGAGATTGAAGAAAGTTATAAAAGAAACCATTAAATCAAACAATTCACAAGCTACTCAAATTGAATTAGCAGAGCAGGGCAGACTTTAATAAAGACACCAGACCTCCCTACTTGCAGACTTGGTTGCATGCCTGGCAATATTTGATAACAGCAGATTGATTTGGGGAAAAAAATTAAGACCGTGAAAATTGGGCATCAGCCAACAATAAGTCCATCAAATCTGGGTTATAAGCGCTGTAATTTTTAGAAGAAAACTCAAAGGTTAGGGGGCTGCGCATTGCAGATCTGGATGCAAAATTAAATGTCCCCATGACCATCTATGCCTTAAGATTTTTGGGACTGACTTCTCTAAATCATAAGAAATCTCCTTCTCTTAACACTTGCAAGTATGTCATGTCCCCATTTTGGCTGACATCATTTGGCGTGCGAGATCAGTCTATCACGGGCTCTCGTAGACTGATAGCGATGAGGAGAGAGTCATCTCGTGATCATTTGGAGATCAGTTGATTGCATATTGTTGACAGAGCCTACATTCGGTAGAGCCTACATCCAGTTTGGGCCTACATGCAGTTGTAGTGGAGCCTACATCCAGTTTGAGCCTACATCCAGTTGTAGTAGAGCCTACGTTCAGTCGTAGTTGGGCCTACATTCAGTTATGAGACATTTGGGCCTACATTGTTATAATTTTGAGTTGAGAAATGTACTTTATTATTATAATGTTATTTTATTATAAAGTACATTATAATTGGATGTTTCTAGAAGTTCTAGCAACTTCTCAATGAAAAGAATAAATAGAGGGCTTTGGCTTTCATTTGGGCATGCTTGGATTTGGGATTTCTTCTACTTCTTCATTGTGAAGCAATTTGTAGCCTTGTGGTCTGCAAATACTATTCGATCTTTGGGAACGAATCACTCCCCTAGATTGGCATAACTGAGGTAGTGAAATATCTACCGAAGGGTTGCAAGTTTGGAAGTGGTATTCAGCCATTTCAAGTTGAGCTTATTTGGAATCCTCAGATTTACCTGAGGGTTTGAGTTTTGGTTGCAAGAGGAAAAAAGATGTCCGAAAAAGCAGTCCGAAAAAGCAGATCCGAAAAAGCAGATTCAAAAAAGCTGTCCGAAAAAGCAGATCCGAAAAAGCAGTCCGAAAAAGCAGATCCGAAAAAGCAGTCCGAAAAATTATGGCAGCCATCTACAATCAGGTTCCTCATTTCTCATTTGGCATTTGGCATATTTTCTGAGAAATGTATGTTTTCAGCTGAGTACAAAATATAGCTTCAGCACTTTACTATTTTACATTGTACTTGTCTTTGTTTGCCATTTGGCATTATTGGTAACAAAGGAAGGCTAGGATTTTGCAAGTGAAAGGGCATTGTAATTTTCAGTCTATCTATATTGCAAACTTAGGGTTTGATGGTCATATTATTGACTGAAAAATGTATGGCATTGTTGCAAATTGTTGATATATGAATGGCATATGGTTTTGAGCAATTTCCTACATCATTGATAGTGTTTTAGATGGTATTTGGTTGCTATCTATTATTCTGAAATTTTGGGACAGCGAACTCATATATTGCAAAATAATTTCCTATATTCAATATTTTTCTTTCAGCAGTGTATTCAGTACATGCCAACTGTTTGACGAATTTTCTCAGTTCAGTATTAGTGGTTTTTAGTGGCCTTTATAGTAAGGGTCATTACAAAGTAAAAGCCTGATGCCTTAAGTCTATGGAAGAATTATATTTTCAACAGACCGAAAATGAATTTTGATTTTCTCGTCTTTCTATCTGAATCTTTAGATTTCACAAGATCAATATCAATGTAGTCTGAAAATGTCAACCCACTAAACTACTGCTGAAACAAGTGCTTCACATATGTATCTATAGGTTTGAAGTTTTAATGTTCCCTATTCTTGTTAATGGATCTATCTTCCTTTTTTCATAACTCCTGTCTTGGTGTTGGATCAATGGACACTATACTTGCTGACCGTAGCATATAGAAATGACTGGTTGCTTGTTGTGCTGACTGTGCAGCCTACACAGACTAGATGCTGGTAGCCCTATTCTCCAAACATTGGTTGTCAATATCTAGTGCTGACGGCATCCCCAAAATTCCTATTTTTTTATGTTCGATTCCAATCCACACCCTATCTTGTCTTCCTTATTCGCCTATTCCCTTCCTTGTGATATTGTGATTGTCTTTTATTACTTGTGGAATGACACGACACTTGGTGAAGGACGTGTCCCATGTCCTATGCTGTGCGTCATTACCTTAATCGCTGCCTTAATCCCCCATTGGGTTTATGCTTGCACCTGACTATGAGAAGTCACGGGTGGAGTGGACGATTAGTTACGTCCCTTGCTTATCCGTAATTGTCTTCATACTAATCGTTTTTGTCTCCCTTCATTCATGTAATTGAGTAAGCCACGTTAGATATCCATGTCCGAGCCTTATCCATCTTGTCGATCAGCATATCAGTGATGCATAGGAAAGAGACGTCCAATGGTTCCAAACCATGTAATGGTTGATGGCGTGATGAAAAGCTAACGTTCAGTGGTTCTCCTCGTGTTTAATGGTAAAGGACCTCCCAAGTTCCCTTATAAGCGGTATGGTTGATATTGGACTCGTCGATATGATTAGTATGAAAAATGAATGTTATGGAATCCATTTCCTTATTAGTATGGGTTATATTATATTGTCTAGTATTAATATTGATATGGATTATTTATTAGTATTGATGCATATAATAAATTAAATATACTAACTAATAATTTATAATGATTAATTAATAGTGATTATAATAACACTAATATTACTATTTTAATATTAATAATATTGATTAACAATATTTCATAGATAACTATCAATTGATTAGTTATTATTATTATTTCTATTGATATTAATCATACATTATTTAATAATATCATGCATTAATACTATTTAATCATAATATTATGCACTCTTTGGTGATTAACTCTCTGTTAATTCCTTAGTTTGCCTTTTGTACTGTTGGGTCAGCACCCTTTTTTTTTTTGCTGCTACTTTAATCAAAAACATATTATTTATTAATAATATATTATTATTATCTATTGATAATAATCATATATTACTATTATTATATATTGTTAATTATTATTATATATCATCAATTATTATTATATCAATAATATATAATTGTTATATTATATTATAGCAATATTAATGCTCGATATATCAACTTTTATATCTCGATATATTGTAACTTATACTATTAATATATTATTATAAATTATATAATACATTACTTATATTATTCTCAATCCTTCTAATTGAGTTTAATTACTGTCATTTCGTCTTTAGAGATTCTACAAAATAAAACGAGGATATCGCCCTAAAGGTCTTCAAATAGAGGGACATGACACAAAATCAGGATTTAGAAAGGTGAATCATACTAGATTGAAAGTTAATTGCAAAAAACATCAAGATACATCAGGCTTAAAGGTTGAAAAATCAGAATATCGTGGAGGAAATCAAGTACAAGAAGTCTAATCCCCTTACAGATTTGAAGTTGCAAACTCAGAATTCAAACATTAAGGTGCGGGCTTTGATGAGGGTTGTTGATGCATTCTAATAGGCGTTTTCCTTTTGCATTTAACAAGTTTGTTCTAAATCATTATTTCATTTTAGAAGTGCAATCTGAGGCAAGGATATAAAAGGTTCATCTCTTTCATACTTGAAGTCTGTTGAGATTGATTTGAAGTATGTTAACTTCACTCTTTTGGTTTGAAGGTTTGATCTTTTAGAACAAGAAGTATGAATCCAAGTTTTTAATGGAAGTCTCTTTCTTATTTTGCAAGGTGAAATACAAGATGGACATGTTCAAGGATTGTGGCAAGGATTTCAAGAGAAAGTTCGATGTGAAAGCTTCAGGCCAGCAAGTTGCAAGAGGTTCGAGGATCAAGCAAGTATACCAAGACGAGGTTTGAAGGTTAAGTGCAAACAAGACGCTTGCAAATCCAAGATCAAGGCATCATCAAGATTTCAAGTACAAATGCGAGATCAAGCCAAATGCAATGAGAAGGCTTCCAAGGGTAGAGAAGAAAAGATGAAGAAATTTCAAAAGGAAGAAGCAATTATGAAGATGAGCCATCACAATTGAAGGATTAACAAGTGATTTCTCATCAAAGAGTTGAAGGGTATTTATCAAGTTTAAAGGATAAGTTTGCTAAGGTGGCAGCCATATCCTCCATCAATAAACATGCCAAGTTTCACATTGTGACGATTTGATGAGATTATGTCCAGGGTCATTGAATGTGAAGGAAGATGAGGGTGAGTAGCGCATTCCCCAAGGTGATGAGGTGGCTTCTTCTACACGTGCCCTCTTCTTAGTGATCCACATGTCATTGATCCTTATCCGGTTGTTATAGATTTGAATTTTCTTATTGGCCCATGAAGACAATGTAATTTTTCTATTTGCCCAAATGGTGGTGCTTAATTGTAATTGGGTGGGTATTAAATATTTGTAGTAGGTGGTTATGGAAACCTTAATTAAGGCTTTTGCCTCTTAATCTTGGCCCTTGATTTCAAGTTTTGGCCTCTTAATCTTGGCCACTCATTGTACTTGAGCCTCTATGTATGGCCATTTTATCTCATTTGTAAAGGGAGTTATGTTGGAGAATTTGTCATGTCCCCTCTTTAGTGACATGTCATTTTTCAGTGGATTTGCCTATCATGGACTCTCGTAGGCAGATGGTCTTGGTGAGAGAGTCATTCTGATGATTATTTGGGGATTGGATGGTCTTATTTGCTTTTGGAGAGATGGTGTTTATCATATTTTTTATTATAATGTGTTATGTGGGGCCAAAATGTTATAATTTTGAGTTGAGTTGCACTTTTTATTTTATAAAGTTACTTTTTATATAAAGGTGCATTATAAAAGGGATTTTATAAGAATATTTTATGTATACTTCTAGAAGTTCTAGTGGCTTTTTAGAAAAGTGAATAAATAGAGTGCTTGGCCTTTCATTTGGACATCCCATGACTTGAGTTTACACTACTTTTCTCTTTGAGCATTTGTGGCGCCATCTTGGTCTGCAGATTGTCATTTGATCTTTAGGAATGGAGTTTTTTAAAGATTTGCATAACTAAGGAGGTGAAATATCCTTTGAAGGGTTGCACTTTGGAAGTGGTATTCAGCCATTTCAAGTTGAGCTTATTTGGAGTCCTTAGACTTATCTGAGGGTTTGAGTTTTGGTTGCAAAGCGAAAAAAGCAGATCCGAAAAAGCAGTCCGAAAAAGAAGATTCGAAAAAGCAAAGCGAAAAAGATCCGAAAAAGCAAAGCGAAAAAGCAGATCCGAAAAAAACAGTTCGAAAAATTATTGCAGCCATTTACAATCAGGTTCCTCACTTCTCATTTGGCATTTGCCATATTTTCTGAGAAATGTATGTTTTCAGTTGAGTACAAAATATAGCTTCAGCATTTTACTATTTTACATTGTACTTGTCTTTGTTTGCCATTTGGCATTATTGGTATCAAAGGAAGGCTAGGATTTTGCAAGTGAAAGGGCATTGTAATTTTCAGTCTATCTATATTGTAAACCTAGGGTTTGATGATCATATTATTGATTGAAATATGTATGGCATTGTTGCAAATTGTTGATATATGAATGACATATGGTTTTGAGCAATTTCCTACATCATTGATAGTGTTTTAGATGGTATTTGGTTGCTATCTATTATTCTGAAATTTTGGGACAGCGAACTCATATATTGCAAAATAATTTTCTATCTACATTTTGAGTTGCATTTTTGAGGGGTTTTTAGTGGCCTATTGGTAAGGGTCATTACAGTGGTATCAGAGCGGTGTTCTTGCCATCCTGTTGTGTAAGAAATCTTTATGTATCCTTCAGCATTTGGGCATCACAGGTATTATACACGCATGAGAGCTGCACTTGAGGGTGAGCAGGAATTCAGAGATATACTTACTATGGGTGAGAGACAGTCACAGAGTCCACCTAGAGTCCCTAGGACTGATGATGATGAGGCTAGAGACTTCTTCCAGGCTATGACTACTGGACAACAGGAGATAGTTCAGTCTATATGTGCATTGACCACTATAATGGAGAGAGTTGCTCAGCCGAGGAATCAGGAACAGGGTAGAGGGACACCAGAGCAGGATAACAGGAGTGTAGCAGGTTCACAAGGTGCTCCTAGGCACAGGTCGTGGACTGCAGACAGGCCTACACGTCCTACATTCCTTAGAGAGGAGGCCCAGGAGGCAGGAGAGAATGATATGCCAAAGGACTTTTAGGATGATCTTAGAGCTGCAAATGTAGAATGACAGGCATTACCTCCACATGTTCGTGAGTTGCTGAATTTTGATCGCTACCTGAGTCAGAAAAGAGAGCACATGAGGAGTAGCAGGTAGAACAGGAGGCCTAGAGGAGGTCAGGACAGTGAGTTGCAGCGAGCTGCTAGCAAGCTCACCTTACCATCTTTTGATGGCAGTGGACAGATGACAGCACAAGCCTGGATCCATAAGTTAGATACATTCCTAGCATTGAGGCCTATGTTAGAGATGGATGCTATTAGGTATGCCACTTTGCATTTAGAGGGCGCAGCACATGATTGGTGGTCACATGGTATGATTACATTGCAACATAATCAGGTGACATCCTACCAGGATTTTCTGGATAGATTGGTAGAGCGCTTTGATAAGAAAGACCTAGAGGTCTTCTTCCGCGATCTTGCACAGCTGAGACAGATAGGCAGTTTGGAGGTCTATATCAGTGAGTTTCAGAGATTATCAGTGATGGTGCAGGATGTGTCCGAGAGGAGGTTGGTTATACTATTCATAGAAGGGTTGTCTGAACCTCTAAAGGGTTGGATCAAGGCATTCGATCCCCCTTCATTGCAGGAGGCTATGAGGAAGGCACGGAGTATGGAGCTCACAGCACACTCCAGCAGATTCACCCCCAGGAACACTTCTTCATTCCGGGACACTAAGAAGTTTGATAAACATAAGGGCAAAAAAGATGATACCAAGGGTAAATCTATTGCACCTTTGGATATGGAGACACTGAATGACTTGCGCAGGAAGAAGCTATGTTTCTACTGCAAGGGTCCTTACGACAGAGATCATGATTGTCCTATGAGGCCTAAGGGGAAGGCCAACAGGGTTATGTGGGCTTACTACGAGGATTCGGATTCTGACAGTTCTGGACATGAGGATGATCGTAGTGATGCAGAGCTTGAGGCAGAGGCAGAAGCTTCAAAACCTAAGGAGGAGCTCGAGTTGCACTTACAAAAGGCACGCTTGTCTAGCATTTAGCAGGAAAGATCTTTTAGACTGTGTGGTGTTCTAGCAGGTCAGAGAGTTATTACATTGGTTGATATAGGTGCTACGCACAATTTTATTGATGCACGTTTTGTTGAGCGCCGTGGTATTATGACTGAGGAGTTTGAGGGACTTTGAGTTCAGGTTGCTGATGGTTACACTCTTAAGTGTAACAGGATGGTTATAGATTTGCCCTTACACCTGAACAACTATGAGTTCAAGGCGGACTACCATGTTGTCAACATGGGTGATCTGGATATTGTTCTTGGGATGAAGTGGTTGCACTCATTGGGAGAGGTCACCTTCAGATTGAAGGACATGGAGATTAAGTTTGAGGTGGATGGGAAACAACATATTTTGAGAGCCATCAGAAATAGTGACATTAGGACTATTTCCTTCAGACGGATGGAGAGGTTAGCCAAACATGATGACATGGAGTGGGCAGCAGTATGTACTCTCATGCCTACACAAGAGGGACAACATAAGACAGAGTATCATCCAGACATATAGAGGTTGAGAGTGAAGTATGATAGAGTTTTCAGTGACATCCCACTTGGCAGGCCACCAGACAGAGGTATTGAACACATCATTGAGTTGGAGGAGGGTGCTAAACCCATGATGATTACACCCTACAGGCATCCTAAGAGACTCAAGGATGAGATAGAGAAAACCATCAAGGAGTTGCTTGCGATGGGACACATCAGACTGAGCAAGTCTCCTTTTGCTTCTTCGGTAGTGTTGGTGAAGAAGGATGGTACTTTACGGATGTGCATTGACTATAGGGTGCTGAATAAGAAGACAATTAAGAACAGGTACCCCATTCCACGGATTGATGAGTTGATTGATGAGCTTCACGGTGCATGTTACTTCACGAAGATTGATTTGAGATCCGGCTACCATCAGATTAGAGTTAGAGAATAGGATATTGAGAAGACAGCTTTCAGATGTCATTGTGGGCATTTTGAGTTTGTGGTCATGCCATTTGGGTTGACCAATGCGCTAGCTATTTTTCAGTCTACTATGAACAGGGTCTTCCATCATCAGTTGAGGAAGTATGTGTTAGTCTTCTTCGATGATATTCTGATATACAGTCGGACTTGGTAGGAGCACATGGAGCATCTAGAGATAGTTTTGGGGATCTTGCAGTCGGAGTCCTTGTATGCCAAGGAGTCCAAATGTGATTTGGGCATAACAGAGCTATTGTATTTGGGTCACATCATTAGTGTAGAGGGAGTAAGGATGGATCCTGATAAGATCCGTGCTATTGTGGATTGGCCCACTCCAGAGAACCTGACACAGTTGAGAGGGTCCCTTGGGTTGTGTGGTTTCTATCGTAGATTTGTCAGTGGGTATTCTCGTCATGCAGCTCCTATGACAGATTTGCTGAAGAAGGGAGCCTTTGTTTGGACACTTGAGGCACAGGCTTGCTTTGAGAGATTCAAGGAGATCATGACTACATGCCCTGTGTTAGCATTGCCCGACTTCTCGAAGCCATTTGAGCTTCAATGCGATGCATCTGGAGAGGGTATTGGTGCTGTTCTGATGCAGGACAAGCACCCCATTGCATTTGAGAGCAGGAAGCTCCGTGGGCCAGAGAGATCATTTAGTATATATGACAAGGAAATGTTAGCCATTATACATGCATTGGCTAAATTCAGGCACTATCTAGGGGTGGTAAGTTTTGCATTAAAACTGACCACAATAGTTTGAGACATTTCCTTGGACAGAGAGAGCTCAATGACAGGAAGCAAAAGTGGGTTAGTAAGCTGCAGGCTTATGATTTTGACATCTCCTATGTGAGAGGGACTCAGAATGTGATAGCAGATGCTTTGTCATGCAGACCACATCTCAGTGCTATGGTTGAGATATCTGAGGATTGGAGGCATTTGATTATTGCAAAGTATGCTAGAGATTCATGGGCATTCGGGATTGTTGATGGGACAGTTGTTGATACCAAGTACACACTTGTGGATGATTTGATTATCTACAAGAACAGGATATTCTTAGTCCCAGGATCGAAGGTGAAGCGTATTGTTATGAGAGCTCTTCATGATTCACCTACCTTTGGACATCCTAGATACTTCAAAACTTACAGGCAGGTGCGAGAGCGTTTCACTTGGAAGGGGCTCAAGGCGGATGTGTTGCAGTATGTACGAGAGTGCCCTGTTTGTCAGCAGAACAAACAAGAGCACACCTTTCCAGCAGGGCTCCTACAGCCACTTTGAAGAGCACACGAATATACTGAGAGGGGGGTGAATCAGTATATTAACAATTTTTAACTTTTAAAAAGAACTTTATTCAAACGTAACTTTAACAATTGTGTACATAGAAAATAATTCTCCAAATAATTTATTTTATTTATATAATAATGTTCTTTTGCAATTTATGTGAGCACCAACCCACTGGAAGCACCAACCTCCAAACGCTGTTCTGTGAGCACCAACCCACTGGAAGCACCAACCTCCAAACGCTGTTCTGTGAGCACCAACCCACTGGAAGCACCAACCTCCAAACGCTGTTCTGTGAGCACCAACCCACTATCTGAAGGCACCAGCCTTGAAGCAAAGCACCTACTTCACTTCTGAATATAATTTTGAATTCCACCTTTATATAGTTGCTTATTCAACTTGATGATGGATGCAATCTGCTCTTTTAAGTCAGCCAATATCTGAATATATAGTTCTGTAATTTTTCTCTCCTTTCCTCTATTGATGTTCTTCCTTTTATTTTAAAAAATATATCTCATGTCAATGTATATTCTGAATATATAGGCTTTGAATTTTTATATCTCTCTCTGCTCTTCTTTTCTAATTATTCCATGCTGACTTGTTCTTCTTCATTCACAAAAATGATTGTATATATATATATAAATGAAACAATATGTCCTTTTAAAAGACATGACCTTTTAACTGAAAAGGTGTCTTTATTTATATTAAAATTATTAACTTAAAGTTAATATCTTTCTTTAATTTTAATCTTCTCTTAAATATTATTGATATACTCTTTTATATTTGCTGTTTAATATAGATCGCTGCATAACCTTCCATAATAATGAAAGTCTTCATCCGCTGCAAAAACTATCGCATACTTTGCCGTTTATATATATACTTTTCAATGTATATTATATCTTTATCGCATATATTGACTGCATTTATCTGTAACATCTTTGATCGCTGGTATCGATATAATGTTTGATTGCTATGTTATGTAAACGTTGAGAAAGCTTCTTCTTCGATCGCTGTTTGTTTATACAACTTCAATGTGAAGGCTTTGCATTTGTCTTCAATAACCGTCTATGTTCAATCTCACGTTCCATATTAGGCGATCTCATATTGCCTTCGATATGTGTATACTGTATCTGCAATGTCCGCCGTAAATCTGCCCTGCATATGCTGTGAATGGTGTTTGAGTCTTCGATAAACTATCAATCCCTGCTTAAACCTTCGATACATAATAAAATGTCGATCCTGCCTGTGCATATGTTTCCATTTGCCACACAAGCACTGTGTTTTCCTTGCCGTGCCAAGTATTGAGACTGCTCACCCATCGTGAGTATTTGATGAATACGCACCCGTCCAAACAGTGACCAAAGTGTGTTAAATAACTAATTTGATATCTTCGATATGTCTCCTCCTTTTACTGCGTTCTCTTGTTCATAACATTTTGGCGCTGTATACATATTAATCACTGTATACCTTTTATAATATATAAGTCTGCCGCTGTAGATATATTATATTTACAATATATCCTTCGATACTCCAATAACTGTTGTATAGCCTTTGTGTCACGGTAACCGCAGATGATATAACCGGTAACGTTGAGTTTTAATGTTCATAATAAAAACATCTTTTGTATGTTCTGTTCATCACCACTTGTATTAATATACAGCTGTTGATGATATATGCTGTTGATAATATAGCCATCTGTGGTCTGGTATGCCTGGTCTTTATTCATATATGCCTCTCTATAACCATGTGGAGTTTGCATGGCAAAGTTCTGATGAATATTTTCGCCCCTTCTGGTGTCCAACAGACATGAAGCTTGTGCCATATACATGTGTCTGTATGTTGTTCATCTGTTGCATGTAATAAGAGTTCTGTTTTACATAATAATAGTCCTGTCCATAATAAGAGCAATACTATCTTGATATATGCTATTATCATTTATCATCTGGATGTTGTGTCTCCTTTGCTTGTTCAATTGTTCTTTGTAGTAATGAGGACAAATCATTTATATTATATGCTGTTTATATCACATGTTGATTATATCATTTTTGGCATTTGCTGTTTATTATATGTGTGCTATAACATTCATATTTGTCAATACTACGTATGACATCAATGACAATCTTCCTTCAATCTCCCCCTTTGTCATTGATGGCAACTTCTCAACTATAATATTGATTGTGCAAGACTCCCCCTTAGTTCGTTGTTCCCTTCATCTTCTATCTCTCCCCCTTTGTCATCAATGGCAAAGGGTTTCCAAGGCTAGAGACTAGCTCCCCCTGAACACATGCTTCTAGTGAAATTTTTAATGAATGGATGAGAGTGATAGTACTCCCAATTTCTCTCTTAGGTACTCAAAGGTTTCCTTAGGAAGTGGTTTTGTGAAGATATCTGCTAACTGCTCCTTTGTATTAACATATTCCAACTTGACTTGCTTCTCTAGGACCTGTTCTCTCAAGAAGTGGTATTTGATTGAAATATGCTTCGTTTTGGAGTGCATGACTGGATTCTTTGAAATGCTGATTGCACTTGTATTATCACAAAAAATGGGAATGGGATTCTCAAATTCAATCTTTATATCTCCTAGTGTTTGCTTCATCCAAAGCACTTGTGTACAACTAGCAACTGCTGCAACATACTCAGCTTCCGCGGTAGATAGTGTTACTGAACCTTGTTTCTTGCTTAACCATGAGACTAGACTGTTACCAAGAAAGAATGCTCCTCCACTCGTACTTCTTCTATCATCAATATTGCCTCCTAAATCAGCATCTGTATAGGCAGTAAGTAAAAAATCTTTTCCTCTTGGATACCATAAACCAAGATCCATAGTGCCCTTCAGGTACTTCAATATTCTCTTGACTGCTAGAACATGTGATTCTTTTGGCATTGCTTGAAATCTAGCTACAACAACAACTGCTTGCAGAATGTCAGGTCTTGTGGCTGTTAAGTACAACAACTTTCCAATCATAGATCTATATTGAGTTTGATTTACATCGGGGGATTCATCATTTTTGCTAAGCTTGCATCCTGTAATCATGGGAGTGCTAACCGGATTACAATCTTCCATCCCAAACTCTTTTAATATTTCTTTGATATACTTGCTTTGAGAAATGAATATTCCTTTACTTGTTTGCTCAATTTGTAATCCAAGAAAGAAGGATAATTCACCAAGCATGGACATCTCAAATTCTTGTTGCATATTCATTGAAAATTCTTTACACATTTTGTCATTTGCTCCTCCAAATATTATGTCATCTACATATACTACTACTACCAAAAGTTTGTTATTTTCAGATTTGATATATAGATTACTATCAGCCATACCTCTTTTGAAACCTTGATCTAGAAGATACCTGTCCAACCTTGAATACCAAGCTCTTGGAGCTTGTTTTAGCCCATAAAGAGCTTTTCTAAGTCTACATACAAGATCTTCCTTTTCTGAATATGCAAGCCCTTCAGGTAATTCAACATACACTTCTTCTTCTAAGTCTCCATTTAAGAAGGCTGATTTGACATCCATTTGGTAGACCTTGAATGCTTTATGGCTTGCAAATGCTAAGAACATCCGGATTGCTTCTAATCTTGCAACTGGGGCAAATGTTTCTTCAAAATCTACTCCTTCTACTTGAGCATAGCCTTTACAAACTAGCCTAGCTTTGTTTCTTGTGACTTCTCCATTTTCATTCATTTTATTTCGAAACACCCATTTGGTTCCTATGACGTTTTTGTCTTTTGGTCTAGGAACTATTTCCCAAGTATTATTCTTCTCAATCTGATTTAATTCTTCTTCCATTGCTTTTACCCAACACTTGTCTTCACTTGCTTCTTTGAAGTCTTTTGGTTCTATTTTGGATAAGAGACAGATATGTGCACTTTCATTAGTATTGACAAATCTCCTTCTTGTTTGGACTTCTCTATCTGGATCTCCAAGGATCAAGTCTTCAGGATGGTTTCTTTGAACAAATTTTGATGGAGTCTTTGCTGGTGTTTTTGCTCTTGAAGGGGTCTTGGAAACTTCTTGCTCTAATTCTTCTTCCTCTTCATCTTTAGGGTCTTCTATTTCTTCACAAGTGCTTGGCACTTCATTATTTATCTTCTCAAATGATTTTCCTTCATCTATCTTTACATTTGCACTTTCAACAATTTTGTGAAGTCTCTTGTTGTAGCATCTATATGCTTTACTCTTGGAAGAATATCCAAGAAAAATTCCTTCATCTGCTCTAGCTTCGAATTTTCCCAAATCATCTTCATCTCGTCTTATATAGCATATACTTCCAAAAATTCTGAAATACCTGACTGATGCTGGTCTTCCTTTCCACAGCTCGTAAGGTGTCTTATCATGATTTATTCTTACTTGTGCCCGGTTCAAGATGTGAACTGTTGTATGTACTGCCTCCTTCCAAAAGGAATCAGCTATCTTGGATTCATTTAGCATTGCCCTTGCCATTTCTTGCACGGTTCTATTCTTTCTCTCTACAACTCCATTCTGTTGGGGAGTTCTAGGTGCTGAAAGTTGTCTTCTTATGCCATTCTTTTCACAATATTCATCAAATTCATGAGAAGTAAACTCTCCACCTCTATCCGTTCTAAGACATTTTATTTTAGCATCCATTTCATTTTCAACTAGTTCTTTGAAAGCTTTAAATTTGTCAAGAGCTTCTGATTTTTCTTTTAGGAAAGCTACCCAAGTCATTCTAGAATAGTCATCAATAAATAATATGAAATATTTTTCTCCTTGTAGGCTTTTTGTCCTAGTTGGACCACAAAGATCTGAATGAATAAGCTCAAGTGGTTTTGATGTAGAATATTCCTTGTTTTTAAAGGTGTTTCTTGTTTGCTTCCCTAGTTGGCATTGTTTGCAAATGATATTTGTAGGTTTTGAAATCTTAGGTATATCTCTTACAGCTCCTTTATGACTGATTTTGACAATATTATCAAAGTTCAAGTGTCCTAATTTTTTGTGCCATAGCCAATTTTCATCTTCTTGTGCAAAGAAACAATTTTCATCATTCATTTCTTGCAAAACATATAAATTGTTTGCTGTCCTACAAGCATTAGCTATTAATTTTCCATCCTTTTTAATTTCACAACCTTTAGAATAGAAAGTCACATTATGCCCTTGATCACAAAGCTGACTTACACTTAGTAAGTTTTCTTTTAAACCTTTTACATACCAAACATCAGCTGTTTTTGTTTTGCCATGGTCTAGACTAAGAGTTCCCTTTCCTTTTATATAACGTTTTGAGTTGTCACCAAATCTCACTGATCCTCCATCTGCTGGTTCAAAAGAAATGAATTTGCTTTTATCTCCTGTCATGTGTCTAGAGCATCCACTATCAACGTACCACCAATCCCTTTTATTTTGAGCATGTAGAGCTACTTGAACAAATAGTGATTTCTCTTTCTTTTTCCATACTTTCTTTTTGAGAGGATCTTCTTTCTTTTCTTGATTTGTAGGAAAGATAGTTCTACAATTGTGGGCAGCATGTCCAAAGTTGTTACACTTAGAACATAAAATATCATATTTTACCAATGGAGCAAAGGGATTATGTATGCTGAAATTTTGAACATTCTTCACTTTGCTTCTGCAGTTTAGAGCTTTATGACCAAATTTGTTACAAGAGTAGCAATAACCACTAAATTTATAAGAAAAAAGCTGTCTATAATATGGCCTTTTCCATTCATTCATATTTTGTCTAGGTATTCTACATTCTCGTGCTTTATGACCAAAACAACTGCAAGAATAGCAATAACCATGAAAATTATGACTAGTTTTATCAACTTCTTTATTTTCTTTAGGCTTGTTTTCTTTTAGTGATTCATTTATGACTGATTTGCTTCCTTCTTTTATGAAGCCTTTGAATGTATTATTAGTGTTTGAATTTCCTTCAAAACCAACACCTGTTTTGTTGAAAGAAGGTCTTTGACTATCAATGATATCATTTAGTTTTTCTGAACTTTTTTCAAACTTGAGATTATTAATGGTGCATTCCTTCAACTCTCTTTCTAATTTTTCAATTTTTAGTTTTAAATTAGTTTCAGCTTGTTTAGCTTCTTCTAATTGATTCTTCAAATCTTCAATTGTTTGTTCTGATTCTTCTACTGCTTTCGTAGCTTCCTCTTTGAGTTTTACAAGTTTTCTTTTTAGTCTTTCATTTTGTTTATATGCATAATGAAGTTCTTCTTGGAGATCAACATCTTCTTCATCATTATCTGATTCGTTTTCCTCTTCTTCATAACTATCATTGGAGACTGCTTCAGCCATGAATAGAATCTCATCCTCATCATCACTTGGACATTCTTCGCTGCTTTCATCTGAAGGGCTGTCTTTTTTTGAATAAAAACTCTTTTTATTTTTGCTTTGATATCTTTTCTTCTTATTAAACTTGTTGTTACTTTTCCATTTCTTCTTTGTGTATGCTTGTTTTTCATCTTCACTTGAGTCATCATTATTTTGAGGGCATTTTGAGGCATAGTGTCCTATCTTTCCACAATTGAAACATTTGAAAGGAAACTTTCCTTTATATTTTCCACTTCCCTTTTTCAATTTTCTTAAGAAATGAGCTTCAGCTTCATCAGTTTCACTGCTTGAACTATCACTTGAAATTTGTTTCTTGCTCTTATTATTTTTAGAAATTTTAAAGGCTATTTCCTTCTTAGGTTCCTTGTCTCCAATTCTCATTTCATAAGCGGTAAGGATTCCATGTAACTCATCTTTAGTAAGTTTATCTAGATCTTTCCTTTCTTCTATTGCTGATACTTTAGAATCAAATCTAATGGGTAGAGATCTCAAGATCTTTTCAACCACAAGTTGTTCTTCTACTTCTTCACCAAGGGCTTTTATTGAATTGACCACTTCATCAACACGAGAAAGAAATGAGGCTATGTTTTCATCTTCCTTCATTTTCAAACTTTCGAATGTGCTTCGGTGAGTTTGAAGTTTGGCCTTCTTTACATTGTCGGTCCCTTCATATATATTTTTCAACTTGTCCCATATCTCCTTTGCAGATTTACAATGCATAACTTTTGTGAATTCCGAGTCGGCTAGATTACATAGAATAGCATGTTTTGCTTTGGCATTATTTTCATTTCTCCTTTTTCCGGCTACATCTGTTGGTGGGGTTGCTGGTGGTGTATAACCATCTAGTACTGATTGCCAAACATCGAATCCAATAGCATTTAAATATGCTTCCATCTTTATACTCCAAAATGCATAATTTGTCCCATCAAAATTTGGTGCCTTGTTTTGGAAACTTTCAGCCATTTGTGCTCTTTTAGATCTACCTTCAAGCGGTTAGGCTATATAGAAGGAACCTGCTCTGATACCAATTGAAGAGCACACGAATATACTGAGAGGGGGGTGAATCAGTATATTAACAATTTTTAACTTTTAAAAAGAACTTTATTCAAACGTAACTTTAACAATTGTGTACATAGAAAATAATTCTCCAAATAATTTATTTTATTTATATAATAATGTTCTTTTACAATTTATGTGAGCACCAACCCACTGGAAGCACCAACCTCCAAACGCTGTTCTGTGAGCACCAACCCACTGGAAGCACCAACCTCCAAACGCTGTTCTGTGAGCACCAACCCACTATCTGAAGGCACCAGCCTTGAAGCAAAGCACCTACTTCACTTCTGAATATAATTTTGAATTCCACCTTTATATAGTTGCTTATTCAACTTGATGATGGATGCAATCTGCTCTTTTAAGTCAGCCAATATCTGAATATATAGTTCTGTAATTTTTCTCTCCTTTCCTCTATTGATGTTCTTCCTTTTATTTTAAAAAATATATCTCATGTCAATGTATATTCTGAATATATAGGCTTTGAATTTTTATATCTCTCTCTGCTCTTCTTTTCTAATTATTCCATGCTGACTTGTTCTTCTTCATTCACAAAAATGATTGTATATATATATATAAATGAAACAATATGTCCTTTTAAAAGACATGACCTTTTAACTGAAAAGGTGTCTTTATTTATATTAAAATTATTAACTTAAAGTTAATATCTTTCTTTAATTTTAATCTTCTCTTAAATATTATTGATATACTCTTTTATATTTGCTGTTTAATATAGATCGCTGCATAACCTTCCATAATAATGAAAGTCTTCATCCGCTGCAAAAACTATCGCATACTTTGCCGTTTATATATATACTTTTCAATGTATATTATATCTTTATCGCATATATTGACTGCATTTATCTGTAACATCTTTGATCGCTGGTATCGATATAATGTTTGACTGCTATGTTATGTAAACGCTGAGAAAGCTTCTTCTTCGATCGCTGTTTGTTTATACAACTTCAATGTGAAGGCTTTGCATTTGTCTTCAATAACCGTCTATGTTCAATCTCACGTTCCATATTAGGCGATCTCATATTGCCTTCAATATGTGTATACTGTATCTGCAATGTCCGCCGTAAATCTGCCCTGCATATGCTGTGAATGGTGTTTGAGTCTTCGATAAACTATCAATCCCTGCTTAAACCTTCGATACATAATAAAATGTCGATCCTGCCTGTGCATATGTTTCCATTTGCCACACAAGCACTGTGTTTTCCTTGCCGTGCCAAGTATTGAGACTGCTCACCCATCGTGAGTATTTGATGAATACGCACCCGTCCAAACAGTGACCAAAGTGTGTTAAATAACTAATTTGATATCTTCGATATGTCTCCTCCTTTTACTGCGTTCTCTTGTTCATAACATTTTGGCGCTGTATACATATTAATCACTGTATACCTTTTATAATATATAAGTCTGCCGCTGTAGATATATTATATTTACAATATATCCTTCGATACTCCAATAACTGTTGTATAGCCTTTGTGTCACGGTAACCGCAGATGATATAACCGGTAACGTTGAGTTTTAATGTTCATAATAAAAACATCTTTTGTATGTTCTGTTCATCACCACTTGTATTAATATACAGCTGTTGATGATATATGCTGTTGATAATATAGCCATCTGTGGTCTGGTATGCCTGGTCTTTATTCATATATGCCTCTCTATAACCATGTGGAGTTTGCATGGCAAAGTTCTGATGAATATTTTCGCCCCTTCTGGTGTCCAACAGACATGAAGCTTGTGCCATATACATGTGTCTGTATGTTGTTCATCTGTTGCATGTAATAAGAGTTCTGTTTTACATAATAATAGTCCTGTCCATAATAAGAGCAATACTATCTTGATATATGCTATTATCATTTATCATCTGGATGTTGTGTCTCCTTTGCTTGTTCAATTGTTCTTTGTAGTAATGAGGACAAATCATTTATATTATATGCTGTTTATATCACATGTTGATTATATCATTTTTGGCATTTGCTGTTTATTATATGTGTGCTATAACATTCATATTTGTCAATACTACGTATGACATCAATGACAATCTTCCTTCAATTTCCATTCCTGATAGGAAGTGGGAGTGTATATCCATGGATTTCATTACGGGCTTGCCTAAGGCCCAAGGGCGAGATTGCATCTATGTGGTGGTGGACAGGTTGACGAAGTATGCACACTTCTTTCCCATCACTACTACTTACACAGCAATGCAGGTGGTTGAGGTCTTCTTCAGAGAGATTTTTAGACTACATGGGATACCCCGGAGGATAGTGAGTGATAGGGACAGTAGGTTCTTGAGTCATTTTTGGCAGGAGGTGTTCCGTTTATGTGGCACTGAGCTTACACCTAGCACCAGTTACCACCCGCAGACTGATGGGCAGACTGAGATAGTAAATAAGTGGGTGGAAGGCTACTTGAGGAACTATGTGGCAGGGCAGTAGAAGGCATGGGTTAGGTGGATTTATCTATGTGAGTATTGCTACAATACCACATACCACATGTCTATTCAGATGACTCCTTTCAGGGCACTATATGGTTATGAGGCGTTGAGTTTTTTGGATTTGCTTATGAGTGATGTTAGAGTTCCTCGTGCTGGAGATTTGCTTCAGGAGAGCAAAGACATTGTTGATGCTCTCAGAGATAATATTGCCAGGGCACAGAATCAGCATAAGCAGTATGCAGATCAGAAGCAGACAGAGAGGAGTTTTGAGGTTGGTGATATGGTTTATCTCATGTTGCAGCCCTATAGACAGTCTACTCTTAGGAAGAGTGGATCGGAGAAGCTTAAGCCTAGGTACTATGGTCCTTTCAGGATTATCAGGCGTATTGGAGAGATGGCATATGAGCTTGAGCTTCCAGCAGACAGCAGGGTACACAATGTTTTCCATGTGTCACGCCTCAAGAAGGCGTTGGGTCAGCATGTTGTGCTTTCAGTAGTTCTTCCTCCATTGGATGATGAGGGGAAGTTGGTTCTTGTTCCCGAGTACATCATTGACAACAAAGAGAGGCAGCTCCGCAGGAGGACCATCAGGGAGTATTTGGTGAAGTGGAGAAATTTGCCTGAGGAGGATGCCACATGGGAGGGAGAAGATATTTTGCAGCACCCAGCTTTGAGATTGCTTGAGGGCAAGCAATTTCAGGAGGGGCAGACTATCATGTCCCCTCTTTAGTGACATGTCATTTTTTAGTGGATTTGCCTATCATGGACTCTCGTAGGCAGATGGTCTTGGTGAGAGTCATTCTGATGATTATTTGGGGATTGGATGGTCTTATTTGCTTTTGGAGAGATGGTGTTTATCATATTTTTTATTATAATGTGTTATGTGGGGCCAAAATGTTATAATTTTGAGTTGAGTTGCACTTTTTATTTTATAAAGTTACTTTTTATATAAAAGTGCATTATAAAGGGATTTTATAAGAATATTTTATGGATACTTCTAGAAGTTCTAGTGGCTTCTTAGAAAAGTGAATAAATAGAGTGCTTGGCCTCTTATTTGGACATCCCATGACTTGAGTTTACACTACTTTTCTCTTTGAGCATTTGTGGCGCCATCTTGGTCTGGAGATTGTCATTTGATCTTTAGGAACGGAGTTTCTTAAGGATTTGCATAACTGAGGAGGTGAAATATCCTTTGAAGGGTTGCACTTTGGAAGTGGTATTCAGCCATTCAAGTTGAGCTTATTTGGAGTCCTCAGACTTATCTGAGGGTTTGAGTTTTGGTTGCAAAGCGAAAAAGCAGATCTGAAAAAGCAAAGCGAAAAAGCAAATCCGAAAAAGCAAAGCGAAAAACAGATCCGAAAAAAGCAGAGCGAAAAAAACAGTCCGAAAAATTATTGCAGCCATTTACAATCAGGTTCCTCACTTCTCATTTGGCATTTGCCATATTTTCTGAGAAATGTATGTTTTCAGCTGAGTACAAAATATAGCTTCAACACTTTACTATTTTACATTGTACTTGTCTTTGTTTGCCATTTGGCATTATTGGTATCAAAGGAAGGCTAGGATTTTGCAAGTGAAAGGGCATTGTAATTTTCAGTCTATCTATATTGTAAACCTAGGGTTTGATGATCATATTATTGACTGAAATATGTATGGCATTGTTGCAAATTGTTGATATATGAATGACATATGGTTTTGAGCAATTTCCTACATTATTGATAGTGTTTTAGATGGTATTTGGTTGCTATCTATTATTCTGAAATTTTGGGACAACAAACTCATATATTGCAAAATAATTTTCTATCTACATTTTGAGTTGCATTTTTGAGGGGTTTTTAGTGGCCTATTGGTAAGGGTCATTACAGAATTGGTGCCAAAATACTATCAAAATTGTTCTTTATTCATTGGTGTGGCTTGCATGGTGGATATACATGATCATTTTGGTGTATTTGCATGGTTCTTTACATCTCTCAATTAAGATAGGATTTTATTTCAAAGTTGTTAGAGTAAGAGTATAAGTAGATAGATTGTGTGGTGATATTGGTGGATGTTTGATTGGATTCTATAAAACTAGGCCACGAGCTCCTTGTAGATGCAAGGGTGCCTTGTGTGGTAATCTAGTAGTTGTACTCAAGTTCAATTGGCATTAGATCCTTGATTTGTACTCCAAGTTGGATTGAGGGGAAGGTGTTGATATGAAAGCCATTTGAGATCCTTTGAAGCTTTGCACTAGGTGGAGTTGAAGTCGCAGGCAAGCCTCCATTTTGGTAGGAGTCCTAGTCCATCCATTAGTCTTCCCATCCATAGTTAGAAATAGAAGTAATCTAAATAGTAGAAGTTTGAAGAGGAAAGTTGGAAGTGATATAAATTATGGATATATTTTTATTGCACATCGTGAAGCCAAATCTTTAATAGTGCAAGTAAGTTGACACCCTTGAATGAAACAGGTAAGCCCGTCTAAGTGATTAACCAACAAATCATATCATTTCGACTGAGTTAGATATCCACGGGTGTAAGGAACCTTGGAGTCATTCCATGATCTTCATTGCAAAGCTTAGCATGGGAGATGACTTTATTCAAGAGAGGGTTTAATGCTCAATGTTTCTCGAAGCATTGAGTGTTTGATCCTGCATGTTGTGTAAGTGGAACAAAACTCGCATCAACAAGACCCCAATTCCAAAGATTATCCTTAGTTCCTAACTGAGAGCTCCCACCAGAGAGGTATTACATTATATATATAGGCATCACGACACGTAGGTCCGTCCAAGAACAAAGAACATTCCTCAAGAATAGGAACATGTTAAAGAAAATAGGGCAGATCCTAAATCATAAGGAACTCGATCCGTAAACCGTACAAGGCCCAACGAACCAAGATTTAGGTCCACACACCATCCAAGAACAAATATGTATGCGCCATTGAGCTTTGCAAGTCATAGATTTCCATCGCAAGATCAAAATTCACTAACAGGTTGCAAACTGGCAAGAACACGCTACCTGAGAGAGAACAACTCATAACTCGAGCAACAATGAACCAAATGAGCTGCGAACCTAGGAACATGGTTCAAGATAGGTCTTGGATATAACCCGATCATCGCATAAGCTAACTTGAACATATGATGAATCACCAAGTTGATCTCTCAGATTAGAAAATAGGAACAATACTAAATAGAAATAATTTTTTGGTTGATGCAAGATTGCTTCGAACCCAAGATGCTCCTGCATCATATATTGCTGCAGAATTTATAACATGCTAAAATATCTAGTGTATATTTCATGATATAACAAGCAGATTAACATAGGAAAGCCTTGTCTTAAGGGAAGTTTGTTAACCTCTATTTTTGATAATGTTAAGGTCTTCTTTATGACTATTAAAATTTTAAAAGGGGAGTATCGAGCATATGAAGATCTAACAGAAAAATTGTTCCCACTACCTTGAGCATGACTTAGGTGTTGGTTGAGCTTAAGCAAGTTAATAATTTCGGCTGTATGCCTTCATATAGTTGGATAAAGTACTAGAGTTTACATAGTGTGTCTATATTGAAGACAATAAGTTTAAAGACTGTAACAACGGTATATGATATGAAGTGTTGTTCAATACATCCAAGTATAAGATTAGTGGATGAGTTTTAAACACGAGTTTTCCTATATTTTGTAATCATACCAAAGAACACATTATGACACGGTGGGTATCTATAATTACAAGAAGCTTTTAGTTATAAGTGTCAAGTGCAAAAATTATCTAATTTGAGAACCAAGCTACTTGAGGAATAATGGGTCACATAATGAGGAAATGAAACTAGAATGTTAAAAATATCTATTGATATTAGGTAGTGTATATCTCTCTATATGAAGATATGATGACCACCGTATTGTCAATTGTCTTGAGTATAACCCGAGCATTGGTTATGCTTCACGCTAGTTGTAAGCATTGACATGCCTTTTAAGGTTCAAAAGGATTTTATGTCGCTTTATTAGGAAGATGCCATTATGATACTTGATGTCGTTGAGCCATATTGAAGTAGGGCCCATCGTGAGACTTATTTAGGCTTTTGCATTATTGATACATCATTTTGATATTATGACTACATGATGTTTATTGACCTCTTAAGTACAATAACCTTGATAAGAGAACTGCCTTGGGAACTAAGGAAGGGTACTACGGTTGTGATGGATTGTGGTATGTTTGTGTAGGAATCATAGATAAGGAAAGGATAAACTTGTGCTATAAGACCTATGAGATTTTAGAAACTTGTGATATTGGAAATCTTAGACGTAGTGTTGTATGGAGAAGATATTAAGATTCTTGTAATTATGGACCATTTGGGAAATTCTATGGTAGTGGCAACAAATGTAATAAGTACTTTTAATGTCAATTTACCCTCCTTGCTTGATGTAATAAAAGGTATGCTATATGATTTTAGAATGGTATTTGAGTACTGGGGTGTTGTGAGGTTTTCACACCATCACCCCATTGCAAGTGGGGACCCCCTCTTTTTGCTTTGGCAGTAGGAGTAGTGCTCTTAGGTGGCCTTAGGTTGTCTTAGGTGGTGGCAATTTTCAAGTCTCCAAGTCAAAGAGATGAGTTTGGGCAACTTTGACAGCTGAATAGTCAAGCCTGTCAGAGATATGCGCGAAAGTTGGGCTAAGCTAGTCAAGGAGGTGAGATTGAAATCAAGGGATTTGTGATGAAATGAGTTGGAACCTTATAAAAATCCTTGTTCCAGCTTCAATTTGATCTTAAAAATCCTTAGAATCTCCTCTCAGGTCCAAAGGTGGCCTCGCTTTTTTTGGGGAATATTCGCAGCGAGCCTAAGGGTGGCCTCCCTTTGGTGCTTCACAACATGCCTGTATGCCTGTGTGGTGTAATCATAATTGGTTTGGCACCCTCCTCCAACTCAATGATGTGCTCAATACCTCTATCAGGAGGACTACTTGGTGGAATGTCACTGAACACCTTACTATGCTTGATTCTCAGCGCCTGTATGTCTGGATGATACTCCGAATGTTGCTGCCCTTGTGATGGCATCAAAGTGCAATAGTCTGCCCACTCAACTTGGTCATGTCTCAACAAGCTCCCCATGCGTCTGCAAGACATCATCCTAAACTCACTGCCACAGATGGCCTTAAGTATATGTGTCTTTCCATCCGATTGGAACTTCATCTCCATGTCTCTCAAATTGAGGGTGAACACTCCAATGTCATGCAACCAAGTCATACCAAGTACTAGATCTGTGTCACCCATGTTTACAACATAAAAATCAGCTTTGAAGTCAAAGTTATTAATCCTCAGGGGTAGACCTGTAATCTTCCTATCACATTTGAGGACATAGCCATCAGCTACCCTCACTCTCAAACCCTCAAACAACTCTGTCTGAATCCCATGTCTCTCAACTAGCCTAGAATCAATAAAATTATGAGTGGCACCCGTATCGAGCAAGGTGATAACTCTCTGTCCTGCCAATACTCCCCTCATCTTGAATGATCCCTCCTGCTGCACACTAGTGAGACGGGCCTCCTTAAGTCTACCCTCAGTCTTTTCATCATCTGTAGCCATTTGGTTCAGCTTTTCATCACCTGTGCTTTCCTTTTCTTCAACTGATTCCTCATTTTCAGATTGCTGGTCCGAATTTTCAGAATCAAAATCCTCATAATAAGCCCACATAACCCTGTTTGCTTTGCCCTTGGGTCTTAAAGGACAATCATGGTTTATGTCATAAGGTCCTTTTCAATAGAAACACAATTTCTTCTTCCGTAAATCATCAAGTGTTTTCCTGTCAAGAGGTGCAAATGATTTATCTCTATTTTCGATTTTAAATTAAGTCCTCTGTGGTTTCTTAAAGGATGGCTTATTGTCCTTGATGGAGTAAGCTGCCTTGGGCTGAAATTTATTCACTGGGGTTGCATGCTCCATACTTCTGGCTTTCTTCATAGCATCATTCAATGTGAAAGGATCAAAAGCCTTTACCCACCCTCTAACTAGTTCGGCTAAGCCTTCAGTAAATAATACTATCAACCTCCTCTCTGATATGTTTGGCACCATAACCGAGAGCCGCTGAAACTCATTAATAAAATGCTCTAAGCTCCTTGTCTATTTGAGCTATGCTAGGTCTCTAAAGTAGACCTTTGGATCTTTTTTGTCAAACCTCTCAACCAATCTATCCATGAAGTCCTGGTAAGAAGTCACCTGGTTCTGCTAAAGAGTGATCAACTCATGATACCACTAATTGTGTGCTACTCCCTCCAAATGTAAAGTGACATATTTTATTGCCTCAATCTCTGTCATAGGCCTCAATGCTAGAAAAGTATCAAGCTTGTGGATCCAAGCTTGCGCTATCAATCTACCACTACCATCAAAAGTGGACAAGGGAAACTTCCCTGTAGCATGCTTTAGCTCATTATTCTGCCCCCTGGGTCTCATGTCCTGTGTGACTGAATGGTAGTGTTCTCTCCTTTGGTTCACAAACCTTTCAAAGGTCATCTTTTCTCGCTCATGCGGGGCCAATAGTTCCCATTCATCATTTGCAGCCATAAGGATGTCTGCAAACATCTCATCCCCAACTTCCTCTATTGGATCCTACACTGTTCCTCCCTAATAAAGGTAGGACGTGTGGGTCTATCTACTGTCCTAGAGTGTGTCCTCTGTGCCCGTGGAGAACCTATAGCACTCATGTTATCCTCCTTTTCTCGATCTTGTCTTGCTGGAGGGTTCATGCGCTTCATCATAGTGGTAAGAGCCTGCAATGCTTGAGCTACTTGCTGCTGCCCTGTAGCCATGGCTCTATGAAAGTCCTTGGTTTCTTGTTCTTCATTGTTCCTATTTACCCTAGGTGGGCTTCTATCACGCCTGTCGCCCATGGTGACCGGTTGTGGTTCTAAGACTTGTTCACCTTCAAGTAAGGCTCTCCTGCGTGTGTAATACCCGTGTGACCCAATTTCCTGTGGGTGCATGCAATTACTAAACCCTTAAGATGGCAGGATTTAGCTCTAATACCAATGTAAGAACCCCAAATCAGTCCTTAACTACTACAGATGTTTATCTCAATTTGTTGTTTGAAAGCTTATGATTTTTTTTGGATTTTCAAGGGTTTTAGAAATAAAAAGCAAATATGCATTAATTTGAAATTCTGAAACAATTCAATTAACTGTTGCAACTTCTATTTATTTTCTAAATGAAATACATAAGGAAATCAAGACAATCCTTTATTGGAAAATGATTGACAAAGGCAACTGCGAAATGCATAAAAACCTGAGAGAATACACCAACTTCTGCAGGAACTTATTTATCTCAACTCTACAATGTTTGTGATGATCCAAGCCACCTTTTTTGACCTCCAACCAGCAAACATGTGCCACATAAAATTTATTTGATTTTTTTATACCAAAATCATAGGCCTGGAGATTAGCGCCTTTTTTGCCTGTTGACTGCAATTTCTTGTTGTGGTTGTAAATCTGAAAGAGGATAATGGCTGCGACTTATTCCTCCATAACCTGCAATTAAATAGTATCTTCTTCTTCTTGCTGCTGAAACTAATATTGCTGAAGCACAAATAGAGTCTCTAGATGAAACTCTCTGAATTTCCAAATTCATTGGATATTTCACCAGCTCAAATGGATACACAGAAGAACTACATTCTTCAATGGCAAAGTTGAAACCCTTCTCACAGCTCGAAATCACAATGATCAATTTGCAAAATAACAATGGATGCCTTCCTTCTTCCCCCAACAAGCATAAATAGACTTTCCAACCCTAAATTGCAATTCCTTGGAATGCTGCGATTTTTTTCTTGAAGGCATTAAAAATATAACCATTAAATAAATTTAATGATTTAGACTTAGGAAAACGTGCCAATAAATTATTACATAAATTTGGCCCCCTTCATGATACTTAGACCCATCACTTAGTGATTTCATATTTAAGTGATTTAATATAAAGTCAATTTACAACTTAATATTAAATCCTTTGCCATTTTATTAATATATAATCACTGAAAAATGAATAACTCCCTAAAAAATGTGAATCTGGCTTAACCGTCTGAAACCGGAGTTGGCATAATAATTTCCCATGTGATCAAATAATATTTCTAAAAATAGCAAGAGTCCATCTCTATGACTCTAAAAGTTGCTAAAAATAGAAAAACTCAAACAACGGAGTCTGAAACCTCTCCATACAAAATCAAGGGTACTGAGCTCTGCAAAAGTCGAACCATTAGATAAGCATATCTCCTCTGTGCACAAATTGACCTTCTATCTGTCTCTACTAGCCTACGAGGGTCCAATGATAGGTTAATCAATAGCTAGAATGATGTCTCTAGCTAGAAGGGGACATCACACTACCGATGAGCAGGTATATACCAATGTTATGAGATTCGGACTCACCTTGAACTTTGCAAGCTGATGTTGAACTCAGTCTCAAACTTGGCATCGAGACTCAACATAGACTTGGCAAATTGGAAAACCCAATAAATTCTTAAGGATTTAAAAGTTGTTTCATTTACCCTTTAATAAATTAACCTTAAAGACACAATAAACTCATCAAATAGAAGCTACTTTGATCACATGTACATCGATGAAATAACTACGAGCGCAAATTTTAGTTGAAGGAAATAACACACTTAGATATATGATTATGGTCAAATGTATACAAAACTCATGGAATATGAAATTCATGGCATCAAAACAAATATCAAAACTAAAATTATAAGTTTATGACTTAGAGGAGGTTGCATTACTCATCCCAACATTAGGACAAGTCACACGCTGGTGTATAAGTAGGTCCTGGATGATGTAGCCATGATATTTGCTTGTGTCTCAACGACAGGTGTGTATGTTCAAGTGAGGAATTTATTATTAATTTTTTCTAAAGCCTTCAAGATTCCATGTTTTTCTGACAAGCTCGTTAACAAAGAGGAATGGTTAAGTAAAAAGATAAATGGTTATGTTCTATTTTTACCTTAGCTAGTATACTAATAGATGAGATTCTTCTATGAGTTATCTATGCAGGGCGTGATTGATACATTTCAATTATGAAAATGGCATTTCTTACCAACTATGAGTTTAATTTGTATTTGGCAGTACAAGGATTGTAGCATGCCAACTTTGCTTATGGTGGTCCTTGTATACTAAACAAGTTGTCCAATGTATGAAACAAGATAATCCTTGATTGTGACTTTGATTGTGAAGATGCAAAGATTGACAACAAGGGATATGTATTTTTGTATATTTTTATGATAATGATTCATCATTGGCCTATTACTTGCTTAGACTTAGGTTGATGGGGATTTGGGAGCAACACCAAAACGACCAAGTCTCTGGGTCCAGACTCGCCAAGACGCAGCAAGGTTGGTGAGACTCGGTGAGGGTGCCTCACCACAGGCTCGCTGAGTCTTGGTGTGTCTCGTTTCTATGGTATATGGTCATGCAACTCTATAATGCCATATTGTCTCTATATTTTATAGTTATTTGAAGATGATTGTCATGTAGCAGGATAATTCTGTTCTTGTATTTGAACTAGATGCTTGTTGTACTGATTTAGTCATTTTCTTGTTCTGCAAATACAATTGAACATCTTTTCTGAGATAGTTTATTGATTCTAAAAATCTAGTCCCTTTTATGAGAATTGAGAATTGAGATAGTTTATTGCAATCAACTATAACTTTCAATCTCATTCCTTTTAATGAGTGAGGAGAATTCCATTTGAAATAAAGTCTACTTTATCATTCATGGAGTAACTATTCTTCATTCAGTATGGTACTATGTAGATTTTTCACAATATTAAGATATTCCTATTTATGCAGTTTTGTGTTCTACGTTTTACTTTTGGTTTCAAAAGTTTATCTTTTAAATCCATTAGAAGAGAATCATTACAATGTGCAAGGTGCCCCTTCTTCTAGGGGAATTCCAAATTTTGATTTGGATTAATTTCTGACGAATATTTGTTCTATATCAAATTTCTACTTGAGGCATTGGCAACTTGCTCTAGATAGGGTATTGATAAAGTGGAATAAGAATGTAGAATTTTAACATAGCAGAGTTGACATTAGAATAGCGTAGTCCCAAAGCATAGATCTAAGATATTGGAATGTACTTGGCACCATCTGAGTCTCAACCTCCTGTATGAGAAGAATATTTGGATTTGAATACATGGGTGAAGTTTCCAGTTCTGGACAATTTTAAAATCTACATAGATGGTTGGCATAAAAGTCTAGTCATCAGAGCCATAAATTTATGGGTAGTAACAAAATGTCTTTTAATGAATGGCTATTATACCTGTTAAATATTAACATGCATATGCTAATGTCAAATTTAGACAAGGTTTTGCTGCACCCTTAGGAGATGGTATTGCATATAAAAGTCCAATTGGTGCCGTGTGGCTACTGACTTTCCTTTTCAATTTTGATAAATGGCTGGAGTTCTTTACTAAAAGTAATTTAAGATTTATGGCACAAACTGGTTTGATGTTATGCATATTTTATTATTAACTGTAATCTAATCTCTCTTTTCTAATGCTGTAAAGATGTAACCAAGCCAGAGATTTTCGTTGGTGAACCATGGGAAAGGTTTTCTGACTCTTGATATTCCATGGAACTTTGTACATTTAAACTTTCAAAGAGATTATTTGTCTAATTTTGATTGTCCTATATAATGGTTGTGAAGATTGAATTCTAGGAATAACTTATGATAACAGGTTTCTTCCTACAAAAGGGAACAGGCTTCATTGGTGGTTGGATAAAGAAATCAAAAGATGTATAAGACAGGTGATTCAAGGCAGGGAGAGGAATGCTAGAATTGAAAATTCAAGTGACTATGGTACAGATCTACTTGGATTAATGATGAATTCCAACAAGAAGCAGAGTGGAGGAAAGCTGCAGAATAACATGGGCATGACTATAGATGAAGTATTTGCTGAATGCAAAACTTTCTATGTAGCTGGACAGGAAACTACAACAAATCTCTTGACATGGACCATGGTCTTGTTGGGAATGCATCAAGACTGGCAAAATCGAGCATGCAGGGAGGTGTTAGAAGTATGTGGGAAAGATGAATTTCCGAATGCTGATACTGTAAATGGCCTAAAGATTGTAAGATTACATACTATAAGTTTCACCCAGATTCCATTTTTTCTAATGATTTTCTTGAAGGCATTTGGCTTTTGTAACATCGATTTAGGAACTTAGGAAATAGTTCAAATGTGGAGATAAATTGCAGAGGAAGTTATGCAAATAGTCTTTGTTTTCCAGATATTGAACTAGTCATTGAAAGCTTAATACAAAACTTTTGTTTGTAGATTAAATTATTTTGTATTGTTGTCATTGCAGATGGGAATGATATTCAATGAATCGTTGAGACTGTATCCACCTGTAGTGGAATTGAACCGGCAACCATTAAAGCCAATGAAGCTTGGAAAAGTCTCAATTCCGGCAGGTACTCAACTTCAAGTTCCAATCCTTGCAATGCATCACGATCCATTGTTGTGGGGCAATGATGTGCATGAGTTCAATCCAGAAAGGTTCAGCCAGGGAATTTCAAAAGCTGCTAAACATCCAATGGCATTCATGCCATTTTCTTTAGGTCCACGGATTTGCATTGGTCAAAACTTTGCATTATTAGAGGCCAAAGTAGTATTGGCCATGATTCTGCAACGTTTTTCCTTTGTGATTTCACCTCATTACATCCATGCACCTGTTTATTCATTCACTCTTAAGCCCAAGTATGGAGCTCAGGTCATCCTCCACATGAAGTGAATTTAATATAAAGGATCCTGAGTAAACATTCGACATTGTGAACTGCTACAAGTTAACTGTGCAGTAAATTATCATGGTGCAAAGATAGAGAACTGTCTGATATAAAGCACATTAAAATACTAATATTTTTGTGTAATGACTTTGAGTATTACAATGTAAATTTGGTACTCTATGTAATTATGTGATTATTTATATCTTTAAACTATTAGTCATACGATTATGGTTGCAATCCCCCCAAGGGCTTGTGCTGACCTGGTCACATTTGGCTCATCTTCTTCATCAAATCTGGAGCGAACTGCTTAGTTTCAAGTCAATCTTTATTGAAATTTATTTACGTTCAAACCAAATTGTTGTTAGTTCACCTTGATATCAAGGTTTTAATTGTTTTTTTTCAAATGAGTAATTTTAACTTTCATAACCAAAAACAGCAATTGTCTTAATAGAGATGAAAAATACTGCACATGATATGATATATCTGAAGAGTGCTTCTAATTAAATATAGATAATTTGTTTAAAGACATTATAATAGTGTTAGGCACTTATACCTTGCACTTGACTCCATTGAAACTAGTATTTCCTATTAGTTAGGCAACCAGCTGTGATTTTGTATCGGTTATTAATTCTGCCCAAGATTAAATGCTGGTTTTCCTTTCTATATTCAGCCATCGTTTCCAGGCATTTAGGTATTACTTTTCAACAAACAATATTATATAGCTTATAATTTGTTCTCAATCCATAAAAAATGGTCAAAGGGACCACAAATATATAGACAGTACTTTGATGTTCTCAACCCATAAAAACAGGCCAAAGAAATGTATAAAATTATCACCAATTTATTGTTAGTTAAGTGAATGTTTTTTAATAAAGTAGCAGCAAGAGGGTGCTGACCCGTAGTACAAACAAGGAACAAGCCCAAAGGGCTGACACTTGAAACCATTAACAGAGTAACAGCAACAAGTGATAAAAGACAAGATAAACCAGCACCCTAGATCTACCTCTGTCAAAAACAAAGGTCTGGATGCGACTAAACAGCCAACCATAGTCAACACTCTCAAAGATCATCTTGGGACAAGCCCCCACAAAAGCTGCAAACTTTAACCAAAAACAAAAACAAAGGACCAGAGTGAGCCCTTTAAAATTGCCAGCAATCACCCGATCACAGGAAGAAAAGAAACTGAAAAAGAGACACTTTCATCACCATAAAACTGAAGAAACAAAATCAGACAACAAATAGTTTGTCCATCCTTCTCTGTCAAGAACAAAGGTCCAGGAACGACTAAACCTCTAGCCTAGGCCAACACTGTCAAAGATCTTCCAACCCGCTGCAATCTCCTTGTCCACCTCAATAGAAAAAGGGTCCACATCTATAGGAGCAGAGAGGAGAAAGATCAGAATAACAAAGCTAAAGCTGTTACATCTCCTTCCATCAGCACAATCACAAGAGGTAGCCCAGATATTCTCCACCTCAATAGGAGTCTTCTCCACCTCCAAATTCACGAACAAAATCTCCACCTCAATAGGAGACTGTGTTGGATATTGCTAATGCATGGAGAGGTGATTAAGACATTTAATATGTTTAATCACTACGTTACTAAATGGGCATTCATACTGTTGTCATTTGTGTTTTGTCACTAATGTCAACATATGTTTCTGAGAGAAAACCAGACTGGTTATCACAGTGTATGGACACTGTACAGATTTTTCAGATGCTGTGAAGTTGGACAAGAGTTGAGATGAATGTTGTGATCTTATATCTGAGATCGCATCTTTAGATGTTTCATATTGAGAGAGATACAAATGGTTTAATGAAGACTGGTCACTGGATTGTGATAGTGAGAATTGACAGAGTTAGTCTCTGGGTTTTTGGTATATCTTTCAGAAGACTTGGATTCAAGGTATGTGAGCTTGAAGGATGAAAGACAGGGTATTGAAGGATGTTCATTGGTTAGCGCAAGGTACGGAGTGATTGGTGATGTCATCTATGGCGTGTGTTCTGGAGATGGTTTATTTAGAAGCCGACTTAGAAAAGGAAGTGTGTGTTTTGTTTGGCAAGCATGAATTAAGGATGTCGGTCCTTAATTGCTGTATTGTAATCATTGTATACTTGTTCTAGATACTGTGTGTATCTTAGCAAGAGTTTATGTAATCATTTGTAAATTAGGAAAGCCTCATGAGCCGACTTGATCATGGTAAAATGTAATAAGGTATATATGCAGAGTCTTTTCTTTGGAAAAGACATGGATGGAATATATGTGATATATAGAGGTTGTGAAAGCTGTGAGTTTGTGTCTGCTGCATGTAGAGCAGAGGTTTATTGGTAGACTTCATTGGAACTGATCAAGCAAAGACAGTTGCTGGCAAACAGTTCAAAAGATTTTGTATTTCTTCATATACACTTGTTGCGAACTAGTGAGTTCTTAAGGTGGATTTAACCTTATTTGGGCAGTGAGCTTTGGGCAGTGAGCCCTCTTTTGTTCCTTGACTCCTAACAGGGTCTGTCCTCTAACAAGGACTATGTACTATAATGTTTCAATAAGCTCCTAATAGGGCTATATCTTCTAACAAGGATTACTATACTCTCAGTACATCATTTGTGGGTGCTAATTCCCACTGGGGTTTTTACCTTTAACAGAGTTTCCCCAAAACCAAAATATTGTGTTATTGAGTTGGCATTCATTGTAATCATTGGATCTGATATTGATGAGCTTAAAGTTTAAAGTTTAATATTCTGTTATACAACTGATTCGCCCCCCCTCTTAGTTGTATTGTGAGCTGTTATTCCTAACAATTGGTATCAGAGCGTGTGGTCCTCAGAGAGAAAACTTAACAACTTGAGGTGATCTTGGAGATGACACTCTATAGGAAGGATGGTCCTAAATTTGATTATGAAAACTTTCATAGTTGGAAGAACAAGATGCAAACACACTTATTGTGTTTAGGCATAGATTACTAGATGATTACAAAGAAGGAAACCTTGAAGATTGATAATGATTTTCCATTTGCTACTGATGATGAGAAGAAGCTATTTTCATATAACATGGTTGCAAGAGAAGCACTGATCAACGCACTATCTGAAGGTGAGTTCACTAAAGTTAAAGATTTAGATTTGGCACATGAAATCTGGAATAGATTAGAAGCATTATATGAAGGGGATAAATATACCAAGTAGACAAAGTTACAAAACTGGAAAACAAAGATGGAGAAGCTGCAAATGAATGAGGATGAAAGCATTAGAGCCTATGTTCAAAGGGTCACAGAAGCAGTAGTTGGAATCAGAAACTGTGGAGGTACTTATGATGAAGAGGAAGTTATTGCGAAGATCCTCAAATCATTGACTCCTGCATACAAATTCAAGGCAATGTCTATTCAAGAAACTATACCCTTGACTCCAAACTTTAGTAGAGAGATGTTGATTGTAAAGTTAACTACCTTTGAAGCTGTGGAATTAGGAGAAGCTGCACCTAAAGTTGAATCTACATTTAGGGCATCCGCACACAAGAAAGTATCTGCACTTCCGAGCACAAGCAAAGAAGACCTAAAAGAAGAGCTTGGTGAGTATGCTGAGGAATGAGAGAAGATAATGGAAGAAGAAAGAAAGATGGAAGAACTTGTTGCACTGATTGCTAGAAGAGAAAAAAGAGGCAAGGGAAAATTTGAAGGCAAGTTATCTTTGAAATATTTTTCATGCAATAAGATAGGTCATTTTGCATCTAGATGTCCTACAAGAGTTCCTAAGTACAAACCTGATTATGCAAAGATTAGAAAAGACAAAGAATGTTATTATGCTAGTGAAGGAATCTCTGATGATGATGATTTAGAAAATGAAGAGATTGGATTTGTTGCTATTAAAAATGAACCGGTTCATAGAGAAAAAGCCTTAGTATCTCATGTTGACAAGAAAACTGAATGGATAATTGATAGTGGATGTTCTCATCACATGACTGGTGATAAGAACAAGTTTGTTAAATTAGTAAATTATGATGAAGGTTTTGTAAGGTTTGGGGACAATCTCCCAAAATCCATCATAGGAGTAGGATCCATCACTCTGGATGGAAAGACTAATACAAACAATGTACTACTTGTTGAAGGATTGAAACATAATTTGTTGAGTGTCAGACAGTTAATGGATAAAGACTTTCAGTTAAGTTTTGTTAATAGTAAATTCTTCATCAGAAGCAAGGAAGGAAAACTGATTGCTACCGGTTCAAAATCTAGAGGTAATGTATTTGAACTAAACACATCTGGAGCCTCTTGTTTTGTTGCGAAGGTAGATGATAGTTGGTTATGGCATAGAAGATTTTGTCATGTTAACTTTGATAATATTGTGAAGGCAAGTATGGCTAATGCAGTAAGAGATCTACCGAAGATTGTGAAACCTTCTAACACTGTATGCAGAGAATGTGTTATGGGAAAGCAAACTAAAAGCAGTCATAAAAGCAAATCATTTACATCAAAAGGGAAGTTGGATCTGGTACATACATATCTATGTGGGCCTACAAGAACAAAGTCATACAATGGTGAAATGTATTTTATACTCTTTGTTGATGACTTTTCTAGAATGATGTGGGTTACTTATTTGAGAGAAAAATCAGAAGCATTTGATAAATTCAAGTTGTTCAAAGCAAAAGTAGAGAATGAATCAGGACTGAAAATAAAGTGTTTAAGATTAGACAGAGGTGGAGAGTTTACATCAGATTTATTCAACTCATACTGTGAAGAGCATGGGATAAAAACAAAAGCATCTGCTCCTAGGACTCCACAACAGAATGGGATAACAGAGCGAAGAAACATGACTATACTTGATGCTGCACACAAAAACTTTAAAGTGTATCAGATGGATGTTAAATCTGCATTTCTGAATGGAGATCTTGAAGAAGTATACATAGAACAACTAGATGGATTTAGATTCAGAAAAGGTAATACAGACAGTAATTTGTATTTAAGAACTACTAAAGATGGAATCATGATAGTAGAAGTATTTGTGGATGACATTATCTTTGGAGGTAATGATGATCCATGTAAGAAGTTTGCTAAAGAAATAGAAAGCGAATTTGAGATGTCCATGATAGGTGAAATGAAATTCTTTCTTGGACTGCAAATAACTCAGAATGAGAATGGTATTTTCATTTCTCATACCAAGTATCTCAAAGAATTGCTTAAGACATTTAGAATGGAAGATTGTAAACCAGTAGGAACACCTATGGTAACTGGCAACAAACTAACAATTGATGATGAATCAAAATGTGTTTTTCAAACTTTATATAGATCAATGGTTGGAGGGCTACAATATCTGACTCACACCAAACCAAATATTGCTAATGATGTTGGAATTGTGGCTAGATATCAAGTAGAACCCAAAGAGGCACATCTAGCTACTGTAAAAAGGATACTAAGGTATCTCAGAGGAACCATAGACTATGGTTTATGGTATGACATAAATGATAGCTTTGAACTTCATGCTTATACTAGTGCTGATTGGGTAGGAAATATTGATGACAGAAAAAGTACTAGTGATGGTGCATTTTTCCTTGGGAAAAAGTTGGTTTCTTGGCTAAGCAAGAAACAAGATTGTATAACATAGTCTACTGCTGAATCAGAGTATGTTGATGCTGCTATAAACTGCACTCAGATTATTTGGATGAAACAAATGCTGACAGACATTGGAGTAATTTTTGAAGAGTCTGTGGTTATCCATTGTGATAACACTAGTACAGTAAACATGTCAAAGAATCTGGTGATGCATTCCAAAACTAAACATATCTCTATTAAGTATCACTTCTTGAGAGACAAGGTGGCACAAAAGGAAATCAAATTAGAATATATCACTACAAAAGAGCAGATTGCAGACATCTTCACAAAGCCACTACCAAAAGATACCTTTGAATATTTCAGAGGTATGTTGGGGGTTCAGGCCCCTCCTAGTCAGAACTAATTGATGTAGAAATGCATCAGTCCAGAAGTATTCAGAGCCTTATCATTATCTGGACTGTATGCATGGATCTACTCCTCAGGGGGAGTGATCGTGGAAGAAAGTTTATCTGTGAAGGTAGCCAAGGCCTCATGGCACCCTTTGCCATTTTTGTCAAAGGGGGAGTGTTGCTATGAGAAAATCCCTACTTCTTAGGGAGACTATATGAAGAATTATTGTGAGAGCACTGTATGGTTTCAGAACACTTTTGGATTGATTAAACCTTGGGATAGATTTTCCCATATGTTGACATCAATGCCAAAGGGGGAGATTGTTGGATATTGCTAATGCATGGAGAGGTGATTAAAACATTTAATATGTTTAATCACTATGTTACTGAATGGGCATTCATACTGTTGTCATTTGTGTTTTGTCACTGATGTCAACATATGTTTCCAAGAGAAGACCAGACTGGTTATCACAGTGTACGAACACTGTATGGATGTTTCAGATGCTGCGAAGTTGGACAAGAGTTGAGATGAATGTTGTGATCTTATATCTAAGATTGCATCTTTAGATGTTTCATATTGAGAGAGATACTGATGGTTTAATGAAGACTGGTCATTGGACTGTGACAGTGAGAATTGACAGAGTTAGTCTCTGGGTTTTTGGTATATCTTTCAGAAGACTTGGATCCAAGGTATGCGAGCTTGAAAGATGAAAGACAGGGTACTAAAGGATCTTCATTGGTTAGCACAAGGTACGGAGTGATTGGTGACGTCATCTATGGTGTGTGTTCTGGAGATGGTTTATTTAGAAGCCAACTCAAAAAAGGAAGCGTGTGTTTTGTTTGGCAAGCATGAATTAAAGATTTTGATCCTTAATTGTTGTATTGTAATCATTGCATACTTGTTCTAGATACTGTGTGTATCTTAGCAAGAGTTTATGTAATCATTTGTAAATTAGGAAAGCCTCATGGGCCGATCTAATCATGGTAAAATGTAATAAGGTATATATGTAGAGTCTTTTCTTTGGAAAAGACATGGATGGAATATATGTGATATAGAGAGGTTGTGAAAGCTGCGAGCTTGTGTCTGCTGCATGTAGAGCAAAGGTTTACTGGTGGATTCATTGGAACTGATCAAGCAAAGACAGTGGCTGGCAAGCAGTTCAAAAGATTGTCATGTATTTCTTCATATACACATGTTGCGAACTAGTGAGTTCTTAAGGTGGATTTAACCTTCTTTGGGAAGTGAGCCCTCTTTTGTTCCTTGACTCCTAATAGGGTCTTTCCTCTAACAAGGACTATGTACTGTAATGTTTCAATAAGCTCCTAACAGGGCTATATCTTCTAACAAGGATTACTATAGTCTCAGTACATCATTTGTGGGTGCTAATTCCCACCAAGGTTTTTACCTTTAACAGGGTTTCCCCGAAACCAAAATATTGTGTTATTGAGTTGGTATTCATTGTGTTCATTGGATCTGATATTGATGAGCTTAAAGTTTAAAGTTTAATATTATGTTATACAATTGATTCACCCCCCCCTCTCAGTTGTATTGTGGACTGTTATTCCTAACAGACTGCTCCACCTCCATAGGAGTTGTGAAAGAAGAAGCAGACAGTAAGACCCAAGCCCTCCTCTTGGATAACAACACTCTTCTCAAAACCATAGGGTTCTTAAAAGCCCTCAAGCCAGTAAGCTGTGGAGTCACTTCGTCTCCACCAAACGAATCTATCTCTAGCTGAAACCAAGAGTCCACATTGCTATGACCCCAACTAGAGTAGGAATGTACATAATAGTTCCATCCCTCACCAAAATCCCAAACCAGAGATTTATCCTGGTCAAACGAAGCTGACCAAAAGGAGTGACATATCCATAAGGTCTATAAGTAGCCCATTCACCAAACTTAGTTCCAGCTCTCCAAAAAATTGAAGAGCTAACATCGCTTTTTCCTTCAGGCAGGTCATAGCTTGCAACAACTCCAAACTCCATAAAGGAGATCCAAAAATAAAAAAAGCCCTGGAAAACACTTGGCTTCCACCATTCCTTCGCAAGAAGAGCACCCACACCCAACATCTGCACAAACAGAGGAAAGCTCCAACTACCTGCCTGCAACAGTAGAGGGAACACAGAAGAGGTCCCCTGAAGACAGTTAGCAACCTTCCACAGAACCAGCCCATAGTGCAGACATTTCTCGCTGCACTTACAATGGGGGAAACAAAGAACCATTTGTCCCCAAAGAACAAAGGCCATTGTTGGAAGAAAAACAACCGTAAGTTGATCATCCACCAGAGAGCCACACAGAGCTCTGTAACTAGTCTGGATCATCAAGGTCAACCCCAAAGACCTTAAACTCCCATTACTGCAAAGAATCCCCCTCCGGGTCCAAAAAAACTCTCTTCCAAAATAAGCAATCAACCAGGAAGCAGAAGGAACCGAAAGACAAGGGATAATACCAATCATAGGAGAGCAACCATTAGGGCAAAAATGAAGACCCCCCCCAAAAATAGGACACCATAAAGTCCTAAAACCCCAAATAATAAAGGGATCCACAGTCGCGAAAATAGAGGAAAGCATAGAAGGATGGCACATGCCATTGGAAAAAGTAGCAAGATCCACCATCGAACTAGGATCCACTCTATCCAACGCATCCTCACACAAAACGTCGCCATCTTCCTCCTCATCTGCATCGTCACCATCTTCTTCCTCTTCCCCTGCGTCTAAAACCCTCGCTCCACTCCCACTCGCTCTTATTGTAATTTAGTCAAGTGAATGTTAAGTTGAAGCTTGTCCTTTAGTTTCTTATTTCTATTGTAGGAAGTAAAATTTGGCCCACCCAAGTGATACAAATTCTCTTTTATGGTGTTTTAGTCCATTTTCTTACTATTAATATAAAAACCCTAGAATAATTTGGTATATTGATAAGGTATGGGAGTTAATGCATGCTTGTAGTTTTGAGTCTTCAAGTTTTCTCTTGCATGCAAGACAACTAAACTTCTTTCCATCAATATATTATAACTTAATACATTTCAAAGAAAACTGTAACTTATATTCATAGTTTTGTGATGTTGTAAATATACACAAAATCCAAGTGGTTATTGAAAATAGAAGAGCAAAAACCACTACACACATCTTAAACACAACTCTAACCTTTTCTAAAACAATAGATATATTAGTAAGAAAGAACTCTTTTAATATAGATAAGAATGTTGTATACAACTTAGTGAAGTAGGGAGAGTGCTATCACCCAATAACTTGATACGTTTAAGTTGGTTTAAGACTTGATTGTGTATTTAGTTTGACAACATAAAAGTATCATAAGTTGACACCTTTAAACTATTTGTTTCTTTAATTCATTGAGGCTAACTTCCTTTTACATTGCAACATCATCAATATATTGCAATTTAAAGCTTTATTTGCATATTGTGCCTACTATTGTACTATGTTACATCTATGTTGGTATAGCTACATATGTAATTTCCATATAAGCTATAAACAACCATTTAGACTCTGTGTATGATCTTTTGCAAAGTTGTTGCAAAAATTGATAAAATACAAGAGGTCATAGAATAGATATAATGCATCTAAAAGCACAAATAAATTAATAAGAAAATATAGCTTATAATATAAATAAGAATGTTGTATACAATTTAGTGGCTACATTGGAGATTAATATTAGCAACTTAGTATGCTAAGTTGTTTCAAGACTTTATTTAGCCCAGATACATAATATTATCATTAGGGTGTAACCTTCAACAAATATTTTTTAAGATTCAATAATTTTCATATCACATCATTAATATGTAGCAATTCATAACTTTGTTTTTTGCTTATTTTGCTAACTATGGTACTAGATTACATTATTTTTCTATAACTATTTGTTTAAATTCCATATAAGCTATAAAGAACACTTTAGACTACTTTCATGTTGCTTCATTCCAAATAAACACAAACTAGCACAATTAGTTCAAAATGCCCCACTATCAATGATCCTACTCTTTATAACCTTGATGACCTCAAAAATAATTTTATCTAGTTTAGAAAAGGAATCAAATGTACGTGATATTAAAGTTTCTAGAGATGGTTGTACGATATTTTGTCTTTGATGTCAACTTGAAGGAGAGATTGTTGGTAGCACATCTTTGTTGTCAACTTGATAAAGATGAAGATGAAAATGAAGATAGGAGATTGATGAAAATGACATCAATCATAGAGCTGATTGTTGATTACATATAGATATTGATCACATGGAGTTCATTTTTGGAGACATGTATGCTGATCACATGAAGTTGGTTGTTGAGGACATATGGATTTTGATCACATGGAGCCGATTGTTGAAGATATATAGATGTTGATCACATTTAGCTGAATTTTGAAGACATGTGAATGAACTGGTTGAACTTAAAGACATAAATTAAAGTACAATGGCTGAAAAAGAACAATGCATGTTGTCTTTCATGACAACTTATGGAGCATTTGGTTGATGATTGTGTCAAATGAAATAGGTGTAGTTGTTGAGTTGTATCTTGATACTTGTGGTCAACTCATGATGATAGTCTTGGAGTAGTATATGTTACAAATGACATCAACCTAAGTCAAGATGACTAATGCTCTTGGTTGGAACATTCGATTATGGATCAAATGTTCATGATGGTTGTTGATAAGATTGGATGTCAAAGTATTTTGATTGGAAGTTTATTTCTATTTAGTAGTACAATGTTGATCTCTTTGGCTTAGGGATTTCCTCGATATTTCTTCATTCTTAAAGATATCCCTATGCAGATTGGGAGTTGTGTTCATAGAGCTTGGAAGATACTAAATCCAAAGTTTCATACCTTGATTCATTCTATAGTGAAAGTTAGAGATGACAAAGTACTCAATTGTGTTTTTGACAATATTGTTGGTATTTCGGAGAAATAAGAATGCTTTGCATTTCTCCACATTTTAGTCTTTTTTCTTGTGGTTTGGGAGCATGCTTTTATTTTTCGTATCTTACTTTAATCCAAGTTTCAAATGCTCAATTGCTCCACAAGTGCGATTTTAATTGCTATATCTCCAGACCAACTAGCTTTTTGTTCATGGTATTGGGTTTCTTTGGCTTAGGTTGTTTATGCCAACTTGTTTGGACATGATTGTAGATATGGATGGTTTTGGAAAATTGCATAATGTTATTTAATATTCCTTTTTGGTCTGCATATTTTTTCTGAGCCATTCAAGTACACTTTGGTGATTGATTTGGATGTTGAGAGGATAAGTGGTTGTCTAGCTAACTTGGTTTTGATTACAACATTGATTTGGGGTTTCTACCAACTTGGAGAAAGTGCGTCAAAGTATTTTGAGTCCTATATATCCATTGGATTGGGTCCACTTACACTTTCCTTCCACCATAGAGGTTTTTGGGGCTGACCTATGTAGTAGTAGCATGTTTCGTAATTCATATGTTCCATCGTGGACAACTTGGAGTTTTTTTTGAGCTTGTAGAGGATACAAATGAAAGATCAATCATTTGGAAGTGTGTGCAAATTGTGGAAGTCTACTAGGGTGTGAATTGTGCTGAGGTGTGAAGTGTGCAAGCTAAATCACTTAATGACTATTGGAAGCAACAAGTTGAGGGTATCTACATTTAGATGTGCCTAAAGTATTATGGAGACAGTGTGTTGAAGGTTTCTTATAGTCAATTGTGTTGTGGTAGAAATATTTATGTTCTTCATGTCATTATGAGGTTGTAGATTCCTTCTCTGATTGTTATCTTGACAAGGGAGTAGCGAACTTCCTTTGGCTTAGCCATAAAATATTCATTTTAGGGGGTAGTTGCTTCCTTGAATTGCAACCTTAAAACAAGTTGTGTAAATAGTTCATAAGTTGTGAGAATACTCACACCATGGTTTTTCCCTCATTGGATTTTCCATGTAAATTGGTGTTCACTTGTACAATTATGTGGAATGCTTTGTTCTTTCATTGTTGTGTTGTTATTAATGCATAAAGTAAAGCTTTTAACATAAGGAGTAGTAAAAAGGTTTCAGATTTCATTATACAACTAATTCACCTTCCACCCCAAAGTTGTTTGGTGTGTTCAACATAGATGGATTGATAACCATACCTTAGTGGGTGTTATACAACACAACACCACCACATAGGGGGCACATCAAAAAACACAATAAACAATAAGGAGGAATCATATGCTCTCCCTTAAGATGTTAATATATTGCCATATCAATGATAGAAAATCTTCATTAGGTTAAGGAGATATCCTTTTCAAGAATGTATTCATCCTAGCTAGGAGTAGATCCTTATAAAGATGCAAATTATCTTCAAGCAATGAAAAGATTGATGTAGAGGAGAATCTTACAACAAGGTCATGAAAAATACCTATGCCAAATGAACAACCTTATGATTTCATATAGAGAAGTGTAGCCAATTCTTGAGGTAATTTAGTTTGCTAAAATTCATCAATAAGTAAGTATTTGATAAATGAAAGGTCTTTCACAACCACATGTGCATCTTGATCATAATCTTGTTATTCATTGAAATCATTGTCAATATAAGTATTATTAAAAAAATATTATCACTGTATTTTCTATCCTTAGTGGGTTTAAGAGAAGCACTCAATCTCAAAGGAAGATTAGCATCTTGGTCTCAACACGTAGCTTAAAGTAAGAAATGTCTTTATGAGATATAAAAGGATAAGGAAACATGAATCAATCTTAGACTCAATTTTTTGAAAAATAGTGATATGTTAGATCCAAAAACTAAATCCTCATTGTGGAACTGAAGGGTGGGTAGGATGGGCAAACAAAGTTAAAATAATAAAGTTGAAACCCTACAATGAACAATATAACAACAAAGCATAGTGAAAGAGTAATGCATACATAACAAGATCTAGAAATATTAAAATATTAGAGTAAAAAGAATATGAATATTCTTATGGGAAAGGAAAATCCCTAAAGAGAAACTCTGAGATATAGAAATATTGTGCTTATTATAAAATGAATGAATAATATCTCTTTTGTTAGGAAAGATACTTGCAGAAACACCTTCCAAATGTTAATTTACAGGGGAAGATTATATAAAGATCAAATCTACTAAGATGCATAGGAAAAATAAGAACAGAGAAAATAAAGGCACACACAAGATAAAACACATGAGACAGAGATTTACGTGGGAAACCCTTACGGGAAAAAACTCACAACTGAAAAACCCTCGAGCAACTTTGTATTACAGTAAACAATTTACATACAAAATCTCTAGTTTTTCGTACAGGCTCATAGGCTCAGATTGTGTTACAATCAACCTGATATTACAACCACACCATTCTTCACGAATCTTGCAGCCATTTATGCACACTGCAATTCGTTTCAAAATTTGGTATAGAAACGGTTATCGGCAAAATAGTTGTCTATCAACCGTCTGTCACACACAATCACTCTGTCAATCGTCTGTCACATGCAATCACTCGAGCAACTGGCCATATAGTGATTACTCCCTTTGACACTTTTGCCTCCATCGGGTCTTGTTGTACGGTAACTTCTCCCTTCAGCACGTTTGCCTCCGTCGGGTAACTTCTCCCTTCGGCATGTTTACCTCCATTAGGTAACTTCTCCCTTCGACACTTTTCCTTCATCGGGTAACTTCTCCCTTCGGCACTTTTGCCTCCATTAGGATGCCAATGTAGAATCACCTTCACCGTATGGTGAAATCACTGGTGAGGTCTTATCTCCACCGTGCCAATGCAACTCTTCACCGTATGCATACAGCTCTTCACCATGCACCTCTCTTCACTGTACGGTGAGATTGCCTCAACCATACATGGTCTGGCCATACGGAGAGATTGCCTCCACCGTACGGTAGACTTCATCATTCCTTAACAATCTCCCACTTGATGAAGTACAGAGTCATAACCACGGACCGGTGAACATAGAGATTACAGAGAATCATGGACTCTAAAGCCCATCAATGTTGATATACCACTCGAACACAAAACCATCAAGAATGAAAATCTACCATGAGCACCATTGAGATACTTATAGAATAGTCTCATCTCATTCATGGACGTTTCCACCTTCTACCATGCCACTGCTATTGGAGACACATAGAATCTATCCATTGAGAAAACAATATAATTTGTCTCACAGAGAACCATAACTCTGTCTCCCAAAGCACAAAACCCTCGATCCAAAAGATTATCGAATGTATCAACATTTGTCACAATCATAGCTGAAATAGCACCCATAGTAAGTGCTAGCATATCCAACTATACATACCTCTAAGGTATACCAACATGGATTCCAAAACATCACCATATTCAACCTGTTACCTGTAGTCTCAAGCCTCAAGTGCAATACCTGTCACATACACATCAAGAAGCTCCCATTGCACACGTAATATTAATATGATATGAATCCATTCAACAACATCACATAGAAGTGCAACAACAAACTTGTAGCATTAAGAACATCAACAATACATCAACCATGTACCATGTCCTTCTACGTACACCTCTAAATGTCTGTCATATTTCCTGCTGAAACCATCTACCATTTCAATGAACACATCTCTAATCACAAGAGAACACATCATCACCACTGTCTCTTAGTATCCATGAGCACCTGTAACTGATCAATCCATGCCAACTCCAATTGCAGAACAACAATTTCATGAAGTGTCAAGCAAATGACCAATGTATTCAATATGTAGACACAAAACCAAGATCAATGTCAAAATTCCAACCATGACCTTAGGAACATAAACATGACAACATGATCTAAAACATCTCAACCAAAGAGATAACATGCTCCATATGAACATACCATAAACTACACCTTTATCAAAAGACTCCGTTGAGCCCTCAAGATGTCAACATCTTCAGTCATGCTCCATATGAACATACCATAAACTACACCTTTATCAAAAGACTCTGTTGAGCCCTCAAGATGTCAACATCTTCAGTCACATGAAGATAAACATCTCCAAACAGTAATTCAACAAATTTGAAGAAATCCTTATTAGGATCTAAAACACCTCCCACATTTGCAATACTAATGAAGATCATTTGCTACATCACTACCAACAACTCCCACTAAACCATGGTGTCGAGTCACACATGGCATCGTGACAAACATCTTCCACATGAAGACTAAATTAATCGAACCAATCATCATTAGATGATCGATCAACCAAAACAACACTGCTAGCATCTTCATCATCACTCTGAGAAGACTCCAAATCGGATGAACTTTGCATTTTCTTCTTCTTCTTCTTCTTCTTCTCTTTGCAATCCTTTTGGATATGACCAACCTGCCCACAATTCCAACACTTCACTTTGGACTTCTTTCCAGAAGATTTAGACTTCATGTCCTTGCCTTTGTCCTCCGATCTGTCTTGAATGACGAGAGCCTCTTTAGCAACCTCAGAAGATTTCCTCCGCATCTCTTCCGATAGAAGCGCACCAACTACATCATCCATTTTAAACTGGTTGGTAGTACTTTCGATGGCCATCACAAGGTGATCCCATGAATCAAGCAACAAGCACAACAATAACATGCAACACTCTTCTTCACCAATGGACACACCAACATATGTTAACTATGCAAACACCATATTGAACGCATTTAGATGATCTGCCATAGTCGTTGCTCCATCCATCTTCAGAGAGTACAACTTCTTTCTCAGGAAGAGCTTGTTTACCAAGGATTTTCCTTGATAAATATCTCCCAACTTTTTCCACAAAGAACATGCAGATTCTCTTCATGGACATTCAATAGAATAGAATCTGCAAGGCTCAACCTTATCAGTCCTCTAGCCTTTCTATCCGCCAAATCCCAATCTTCTTGCTTCATGCCTGAAGGCTTGTTACCAGACACAACGATCCATAGATCTCGATCAACTAGCACATCTTCAACTTTAAGTTTCCACAGCTCAAAGTTTGTACCATTGAACATTTCAATGTCTATTCTCCCTAATATACCCGCCATCTCAATTTCCAAATGAACACTTTGCAAAACCCCACTGGAACCAAATTGACACAAACGACCAACCTTGGTCTGATACCACTTGTTAGGAAAGATACTTGCGGAAACACCTTCCAAATGTTAATTTACAGGGGAAAATTATATAAAGATCAGATCTACTAAGATGCATAGGAAAAATAAGAATAGAGAAAATAAAGGCACACACAAGATAAAACACATGAGACAGAGATTTACGTGGGAAACCCTTACGGGAAAAAACCCACCACCAAAAAACCCTTGAGCAACTTTGTATTATAGTAAACAATTTACATACAAAATCTCTAGTTTTTCGTATAGGCTCACAGGCTCAGATTGTGTTACAATCAACCTGATATTACAACCACACCATTCTTCATGAATCTTGCAGCCATTTATGCACACTGCAATTCGTTTCAAAATTCAGTATAGAAAAGGTTACCGGCAAAATAGTTGTCTGTCAATCGTCTGTCACACAATCACTCTATCAACCGTTTGTCACACACAATCACTTGAGCAACTGGTCGTACAGTGATTACTCCCTTCGGCACTTTTGCCTTTGTCGGGTCTTGCTGTATGGTAACTTCTCCCTTTGGCACGTTTGCCTCCGTCGGGTAACTTATCCCTTCGGCACGTTTACCTCCGTTGGGTAACTTCTCCCTCCGGCACTTTTCCTCCGTCGGGTAACTTCTCCCTTCGACACTTTTGCCTCCATCGGGATGCCAATGTAGAATCACCTTCACCATACAGTGAAATCACCGATGAGGTCTTATCTCCACCGTGCCAATGCAACTCTTCACCGTACGCATACAACTCTTCATCGTGCACCTCTCTTCACCGTATGGTGAGACTGCCTCAACCATACGTGGTCTGGCCGTACAGAGAGATTGCCTCCACCGTACGGTAGACTTCGTCATTCCTTAACATCTTTTACAATCAAACATAGGCTAGTGAGAAGGATGCAAATAATAAGATACAAACTACTCTAGCTTTAATTATAAGTTGGAAATCTTAACTCTTAAGTCAATAAATGAAAGAAAGTTTTAGCTTTCATGTGAATAATGAAATATGCATGTTCAAAACATAGAATCAATTCATTATCATATAACAATTGATTTCTTCTATGTACACTTATCTTGCTCTCTACACAAACCTAGATTCTTGTGAAATCCATTCCTAAGTAGCTTGGGTTTAATTTCAATCCACGCAATTCTACTTGTGAATTACTTAAAAATGTGCTAATAAGGGCTAGATTAGGCAAACATGTGTGGAAACAAGACAAGGTGGGAATAAATGAAAATGAAAATGCATGTAAACAAGAGAAGGTGGGAATAAATGAAAATGAATAGAGATTAGGAAGGTCAACTTTATCAAATGCTATGGTGGATTTTTATGCATGCCGTACTTTTACAAACTCCACATTGTTTTATATACTTTTGTACGCAATAGCATATTTTCATTTGATTTGTATTGTCTTTGTCATTTATAGAATTACAACAGATGAAAATAAAAAGTTATTTTTCATTTGAGCAATAAGTTACAAAACATAATCTTAAATTCATAAAAATTATCTAATCAATTTCATTGAATCTTATTTTCAAAATATTCTAGATTGAGATGTAATATATAAAAGAATGATTATAGCTTTCATTATTATTAATTATTTTTTACTGCTTGCTTGTAATGTTCACTGAACTTTATGGTCAAGATATTCTAGATTGCTCTGTAATTTTTAATTCAATTTGAACAATAAGTTACACAATATAATCTTAAATATTTTTAATAAGATATTTGAACAATTTCCTCATAATTTTCCCTCAACTTTATCCTCAAGATACTCCAGGTTGATTTGTAATTATAAAAGAATGATGATAAACAACCATAATTCTTGATTATTTATGACAGTTTCGACTGAACTTTATTCCTAAGATACTTAAAGTTGGTATGTAACTATAAAAGAATGATCATAAACTATCATAAGTTTAATTATTGGTTTCACCGTTCACTCATAGTTTTCACTGAACTTTCTGATCAATATATTGAAGTTCAAGATATTCTAGATTGGCAAGTAATTATAAAGAATGATCGCAGACAACCATAATCGTTTATTTTACATAGACAACTATAATCTTTCCTCCTCCTGTAAGTCGAGCTGGGTCTATAAGTTCTAGGTGAAGCATTATGTGAGAAAACCAGAAAAAGCAGAACATAAAGAGCTGCAAAGGTGATTTGCACGGAGAAGCACAATACCATTAGATGTGCAGCACTGACATTTTTATTGCGAGTTAGCTCTCAATATCATTAAACAATATAGGTGAGATTTAGCTCCCCCAAATTAGTAGGAAAGTACGTTCTCAACAGTTGCTCTAAAGTCACTCTTTCTACTTTGTTAAAATGAATCATGGCATTGTGTTGTTAGTGGTGGTAGCCACTTTTAGGGTTTTACACCATCATGGTTGTAATGGACAACAGATCAGTCCTATTACTCCTCCTCTTCCTCTCACACCGTCTCAGCATTTGCTTCCACAAACAGGACCTCCTTTTCTGCATGGTTCTGATCCAGGCATCTACTATGATTATGATGAGAACTCTAAGTCCGGAATCGATATTGTGGTCATTGTTTTGGTGGCGGCCATACTCATCGTTCTCATCGTCGCCCTAATCTTCATACAAAAGAAATTTGGGGCCCTTTCATCGGCCTTCAACTGCATTTCTGAACTCTTGGAGGGCATTTCAGGGACCCTGCGTGGCATTTTAGGGGTCCTGGGAGACATTCCTGCGAAGCTGGGCAGCATTAATGCGGGCATCGGCAACGTTAATGGGAGCTTATGTAATATTAATACCAGCCTTGGCAAGATTTCCAAGCCCCTCGAGGAGATTGCTAGCCGCCTCGATAACATTTGTCCAAAGTGCAATGTGTATATAAATGTAGCGCCATGTAAATGTGATTCTACCTGTAGTCCATGCCATTGTGGTGGTTCTTCCTGTAGTCCGTGTCGTTGTGGTGGTTCTCCTTGTAGTCCATGTCGTAACTAGTACTTGGCTCTCTACTGCTACATAGTGATTGTGTCTATAGTCCATGTTGCTGTTTCTAGTGTGTTATGGCAGTTACAGATAGTCCATTGAGGAGTTAGAATTATTGTGTATGTGGTAGTGTATGCTGGTTATATTTACATTTCATGTGGGTTTTGGTATATGTTTTAAGATATTGTAACAATAGAATTTGGTGTATGGTGTAATATATTTTATCTTGTGAAGTTATCTAGTATGAAGAATTGGGTAGTCGAGGAAACCTAAGTGCAGCAAGGATTGTGAAGTTGGGCGTCGTATTGTTGGGGCTTCTTTCTTCTCTAGGTATGGGTTACTAATAATGAAATGGAGGCTTAGGTTATTCTTGTTATTGTGGAGAAAGCTTGTGAATTGGGTTGGCAAAATGTTAAATGCGAGATGGATTCCATGATTCTGACTTTGACGTTGAATAGTGGAAATTTTTTTATATCTTTCTGGTGACTGGGTTTATATGTGGAGCACATTCTTGAATTTTTTTTTAACTCCATCTCTTTTATCTATATTTCTTTGGAGTGGAATGTCAATGCTGAATTTCTAACTAAATAGGCCTCTGACTGATCTGAATAGTCATTGACATATTGTGAACTAGAGATCCCTACTTTCATATTAGTCTCCTCATCTTCTTCAAAATTGTTTTGAATGATTTGGATTCATTTTTTCTCTTCTATTTTGGTTCTAGTTTTTCTTTTACTTTCTTTGATTTCTAGAGATAGTGGCATATTATTATTAAAAAAAAGAATTATATGAACTCAACATTTAGTAGTGCACTTGATTGCATTGCATCTAATTTGATAGTTGAAATTTTACTTAAAAGTAGAATTTAGTCTATTTGATTACATAAGTAGCATTCTATTATAGAAAGTGTATATCTTTAATTATAGGCAATTTGAATTATTCCTAGTTAGTTTTAAAGAAAAATAATGTAACAAGCATAGCCAATAGCACATTGTTATAATAAATGTCATCATAAAATGTTCTAATTGATATTTTATAGATCGTAGGCCAAAAGTTTCTATGGGGAGGCTTTTGCAAACTTGAAGTTGACCACAATATTGATAATCACCATCTAAGTACTTACAAAGGGGAGGTAAATTATTATCGAATTATGGCTTTATCCATATCATTATATTGACTTTAGAATTTTAAGGAATGTTTGAGGAAAAAGAATTAGTACTAAGGTTATCCACCATGTAGTCAAGATGAAGATAACATAGAAAGTAATGTTGTTCCTATGGATTATTGCCTTCAAGAATAGTAGAATATCAAATTGCACAATAATGGATTATTTGGCAGGACTCAAATATTGTTATCATGTTGTGTATATAAGCTCTACACTTATCTCATCAACCTCTATCATAGAATATGAGACATTGTCTTGCTAATTTGTCCATTTTGCAATTTTTTTTTTGTAAAATTTTTAATAGTAATGTGAGAATGCCCTCACAAAATTTTAATTTGTTCCATTTTAGTAGAATAATTTTGAAGATCTTGATGGACAAAAGAAAGCATATAGGAGAGTGAAATGGAAAATTCTATTATCTTGTATACATATGTGATATATTCATTGAATAAAATAATTCACTAATTTCTTACTAAATAAAACAATAAATTTCTACATTTCTGACCAAATAAAAAAATCTTTCCTTACAATTTATGACTTGCATTAACCTCAATTAGAGACACCCATGTATTTTTGAGTTTTGAGAAAGCCTATCATGAAAATAATGTTTTGAAGTAAGAATCATAAAAATTTGAACATTCCTCCGACCATCTTGTCTACCATGTTAAGATTTTGATATTTTCCAAAAAATTATTATGATCAAGAAATGACCACGATTTGCATATATGCGAGTGACAATCTCCTTATCCTAGTGCATTGGGGCTCCTTTGAACTAGTGATAATTTTTTGTAAGAATTTACCAATAACAACAACAAAAGATTTAGAGGCCAATGAATAGCACAAAAGAGAGAGAAATACTATGATAAGAATAAGTTGTATTCTTGCCAAGAATGCAATACAATATGATCAATTGGATTACAATATCATAACTGATCAATGGATTTAATGAGATCAATTGAAAAGTGGATGTGTCTGCTTATATAGGCAAGACCATAAGAGAATATGATAAGGAGAAGATAAGTTATCACCTACACAAGGTGGAATCACATGTCCACCAAGGATGGATCATTCTCTATTTTGTAATCAAGTAGGCACAACATGTGGAGGATGATAAAGTGATATGTGCACTAAAGGTGGTAACAACACATAATGTGGAATGTGATAACTACTATCACCACCTAAAATAGAATTTTTCCTACGCCGTGTGTAAATAAAGGTCTAAACTCCTAAGTGTCTCAAATAAAGACAACTATGTATACATTATCCTAGGTAAGGTTAAGTAAAGTTTAATTAGGTGAATAATTATTTACACCAACACCCCTCTTTAGGTGCAACTTAGCGGGATGTAGTTAAGCTCGCAATGCAAGATGGGTCCCAACTACTAGGCCATGTTAGGTACCCATCTACAATGCAAATGTAATGCTATCTCTCAAAAAGAGGGGAAAGGGAGAAAACCTATAGGGCTAAAACACCCCCAAAAAGAGAGATGAAAACAAACAAGATGCATGGATGCAGGATTCAAGACCCCCAAAGGACTACATACATCATGTATATACAATCAATTATCCCTCCATAGGAAGCAAAGAAGGATATAACATAGCCCCTCATAATGAATAATTCCTTGCAAATATGGTGAGTGCTTGAAGAAAAAACACAGTCCAATGCCTACAAGCAACATTTATCCCCTTGGGAAGAAGATAGACCAAGCAAAAATGAATGAATGCTTCCCATTATAGATAGAAATTAGGAAGTGGAATCCAAATTTAGTATGATGATGATATCTATGAAATTTTTCCTTCTGTCACCATGTTCTTGGATGATGAAGATGTCGCAAATCAATTAGGATCATACCCAATCATAATAGAATATGAAAAACAACGAATCAATGGAAATTGATTATGAACAAGCTCCAAAGACAAAGATGAAGTTACAATATGTTTTCCACAAATATCATCAAATATGAGAGATTCCTTTGAAAACTGAATAAGAGTCTCCGCCACATAAGCATGATCAACCCAAACCAAACAAGATGACATATCAAGTGAATGAAGAGACTCGTGAATATCAATCTCCAAAGGTGAAGAAGAAGATTCTCCAATTGTGATGAATCTATTGTCAAAGAGAAGATAAATCTCCTCAAATATGGAATGTGAGAGTCCATAAATTATGCACCAATGTTTAGCAAGTAGGAATCCCAATAAGGAAGTCAAATATATATTTCTTGCAATGACTCACTAGAATCACCAAAATGAGATGAATATGTGATCTAAACTTGACAAGTATAAGCTACAGGTGGAGTGTCTAGATCATAAAACCAACTATATATCATCTTTAGGGAATCATTGTCAAAGGGAATATTTCCTACATCATCAAGTGGAACAAGACAATCTACAAAAAGATCATCTAGGAATGGAGGAACATGTGGATCTATAAAATGATCCCAAATAATGGTCTAAATTATGTGAGGACACTGAATACCTTTGAACTTGGGGCAGATGTCATAGAAGAGAAATGAAATGATTCTTCTACTAATAATTAATCTAATATGATCATTCTTATCTCCCCAAATTACTCGATTCAACTCTGACTTTGGCTTACGAATGAGTCAATAAAGATGAGGCAATGATTCCTTTTCCCCATGACTCATAATTTCCCCTAGTCAAAGTTATTACAAAAGGATGTATTATAAAACCCATGAGTACATCAATGATACACTTCTCAAATTACAAATTGAGATTAACAAATGATTACCTCCCCACAATGCACTATGCAAAAAAATGCAAAGTTGACTTATAATTTAAGTGATTACAACTACCTTGATGAGGCCATGCAGAGAGTTGTATGGGCTGTTTTGTCTATTGAGAATCATTCTTTTGAGGTTGTTAATGTTTATGCTCCCAATGCTATTGTTGAAAGATTGTAGTTATGGAGATGGCTTGTTGATTCTTTGCCACCCACAACCTAGCTTCTATGTGGGGATTTCAATATGGTTGAGGTGGCTTTTGACAAAGATGAGATTTTTCCTTTTCATTGGACAATTAGAGAAAGAGAAGCCTAGTTTTACATGTGTAATCAATTGGGTATTTTTGATCCCAATACAAGCCACTGTCATGCTGGTGGTACTTGACATACTTGGTCTAATTTTAGAGCTGGTTTTGACAAGATTTTTAAAAGGCTTGATTGTGCCATGATTTTGGCACAATATTTTTTCAATTTTTCTAAAAAATAATAATTACCCATCATTCCACTTATTGATGTGACTTTGTTAGATCACTTTCCCATTACCTTTGGCATTGAATGGCAGATAGATAAGGCACGACCTCCCATGACACAATTATACCTTAACACATCTTTGCTAAGTCACAAGCCTACTCTAGCCCACATTCACCAAATATGGAATTTACAACCAAGGTCACATCAACCTATTGGCTAGATTAAGAGTTGGAATGATGCCATCAACCGCACTTCTAGGTTCCTACGCATTTATGGTACACAAATTACTTGATATCATCAGAGATATTATGAGGCTACCATTAAAGAGCTTCGTACTACCTCTGAAGCTCTTATTCTCTATCCTTTTAACATAGATATGCAAATCTAGCTTGCTTATATTCGGCAGCAGAAGAAAATTGCAGACAATAATTCTTCTAGAGGTGCTCAGATCAAGGCTTAGCTTCACTAGTTAAAGGTTGGAGTTCGAGCCTCAAAATATTTTTTCTTGGCTCTTAGATCTCGCCATACTGCTACAAGAATGAAAAATTTAAAGAAGGTCAACATTTACTTATAGAGATTTTTGATATTGTGCAAGATTTTGTCCAACACTAGTGAGAGACCAAGTGCTTTTAAACTGTCTGGCTATTGTTCCTTGTTGTCTTTTAGCTAGGAAATAGTCTTTTTGTGATCATCTTCTTATGCTTGATGATCTTAAAGAATTTGTTTATTATATGGTAGATGATAATGCCCCTAGGTGTGATGATCTCCCTTGCGAGTTCTATAAGGCTCTATGGGATGACATTGACCAAAACTTACATAGATTGTATCTAGAAGCCTTTCACTCCCATTCTTTAGGGGATATTATCAATAAGGGAAACATTAAGTTCATACCCAAGGCATGAGACCTAGAGGAGATTTGCAATTGGAGGCCACTCACTCTGCTTAATGTCTCTTACAAGATCATAGCCATCGATCTTTCTTTAAAAAATTATCACATCCTGCCTTTGATTGTTAGACCAGAGCAAATTGGCTTCATCAAGTCCAGGTTTAGTCTCAAAAACATTATTGCTATCCGAGAAGGCATGGAATGGGCTCAGAGGTCAAATTAGAGATCCCTCTTCCTCAAAATTAATTTTTCTCAAGCGTATGACCGAATTGAGTTCCCTTTTATTTTGGCTATGCTTTAAGCTTTGGGTTTTGGCCCTAGATTTATATAGTTTCTTCAAATTATTTTTAGAGACGCCTCTTCTTGCATCACTATTAATGACCGTAAGTCTAAAGCCTTTGGTCTTTTTAGATCCATTCACCAAGGTTTCCCTTTAGCTCCTTCTCTGTATGTTCTTGTAGCTGAAGGGTTTGGTTATTTTCTTTCCAACTCCACTTCCACTGGTCTCATCAAAGGAATCTCCCTACTTGAGTCAACTACTCAACTTGTCAATGGCCATTTCACTGATGATTCTTTCCTCACTCTCATTGGGGATGAAGATAATGTCAAGGCAACTCTTCACTACCTTGATACATTTTGTTTAGCCTTAGATTCTTCCATTCAATGGCATAAGACTCAATGTTAGATATAATCCATTCTTTCAACACCTCCTTGGATGTCCCAGTTTGGCTGGAAATGGATTTAACATGGCAAGGTTCTCATATTTATGGGCATCCCCTTTACTTTTCAAGCTTCACTTGTGGATCTATGGAATGCTATTTTGGCCAAAATTAAAAAGAAGCTACACTATTGGATTACCAATCCTTTATATGTAGCTGGTAATTTCCAAATTTTTCTAAAGTGTTAGCTTCTACCCAGGTGTATTACTCTTCTTGGTGGATGCCCTCTAAAGCTTCTTATATGATATTAGAAAAGATGCTACATGAATTTTTGTGGGCCTCTGGAGCTGACTTGCGTGGATTTCAAAAGGTTTCCTGGGAGTATTGTTTCCTTCCCAAAGCTTATGGTGGTCTTGGCCTTCTTTCCACTGAGAAGAAAGGTATTTCTTTATGTGCCAAATGGGTGATTAGAGCTCTATCTGGTGATGAAGCTTGGAAGGTCCTATTGAGGTATTTCATCTCTTTAGGCTTTCTTGTTCACAGACCAACCTGGAAGGGGACTGGTTTTCAAACCCTTCTTGTTATGATAGACCTAGTTTAGATCAAGGGAAATTTTGTTGTCAAAATCATCTTGAGAGCCTAGGAAGAAATTAAACCTTGGTTGTGATGGGCTAGAAATGGTTTTTGAGATGGTCTCTCTTTTAACCAACACAACATCTGGTGGTCACCTCTTTTTCATCAGAAAGGGCTTTCACTTGCTAAGATCTAGGGTTTGCATGCTCTACATTTTCACAAACCTGTCATTAGAACTCCCAAGGATCTTTTTTCTCATGCAACCATGAGTCTCCACTCTTGGGAAGATCTTCAGGTGCAGTTCAATATTTCTCACCTAGATCAACATAATTTTAACCTTTTGGTCTCATCCTTACCTCCTCATTTGTTGCATAATATTGGCATTATTTCTGTCAAGCCTTGGTGGAAGGATTGGATGTGGTTGTTTGAAATAGGGAATACTTAGAGGGGGGGGGGGTGAATTAGTTTTTTGCAAACTTTTGCTTTCACCCAATTATGGATATAACAGATTATCTTAATACATGCATAAAATAGTAAACTAAATAACATGCATAGCAATAAAGAAAATGAACTCATAACACATTATTTGTTCTCGAGGAAACCCTGGCCAAGGGAAAACCCCGGTGGGGATGGTACCCACAAAGATCCACTAATCAAAAGTATCCTGTTAAGGATGTTGACCCTATTAGGAGCCTATATTACAAGCATATAGTGTCTTAGTCTTGATTAAGGGACTATAGGCTTTATTAGAAGCCTCAACCCTGCTAAGAGTTGGTAGTACTGATTACAAATGATTACAAGATGAGCCCACTGCAAAAGCAAGTAATGTACAATGATTACTAATTATAAAATAGAGTAAGGTACATAAACTTATATTGCTTTCTTGTCTTTCACAACTTCACATCAATATCTTTTACTAAATCATCTATCTCATTACAATTACATCTCTCTTTCACATTTTGTATGCAATATATTTATACAAGTTATTAGGAATAATAAATTTTACAGTCGGCTTTACATAACATAAAGATTTACACAAAATACATATTTACCCAAGGGTTAACATCTAGGATGTTGTCCCTTTATATTATTAAGACATTATTTTGATAAAAAAAAAATCCCTTAACTCTTTACCAATTTTGTCTTCATATTTTGTCCTATCGGCTTACCACTGTCTTTGGTAAAACTGCCATAACTTCTTCCATACATGTCGTATAGACTTGCGCTCTTAGGTGAGTCTTCAATAGTCATCATATTATCTATGTTCAAGTGCACAAGCACTGAACTTACTCCAATCGACATCGCCAATAAAAACTGTCTCTTGGGTACACTGGGAAAATACTGCACATACTTAGACAATTTTGCTTTGCGCTCTGTCATACTTGGTCTCTGTCATATGCAATCCTCATGTACATCATATGTTGCCATAATGAAAACATCTAGATATCTAACTCAGCCAAATTACCAACAATCTCCCCCTTTGTCATTGGTGGCAACATATGAGAAAATTGGCTAAGTCTCAAAACTTCAAAAACTCAAAATTGTGGCCATAACAAAAAAAATATATCCGTTGTCCTTATAAGTCCATAAATCTTATATATATTCTATACTCGCGCTAAGAATATACTTCCTTATCATACATCATCAATTTTCTGCTATCTCTCCCCCTTTGACAACAATGACAAAAAAGGATGCCAAAAACTGTGTTCAAAAAGTCATATACCTTGATTCAGTATTGTAGAGCTGGTAGGCTTGCAACACAATCTGCAAAATTCACTTTGATGCTCTCTATCTCCTTCTCCCATGCCTTATTAATGGAATCTGCAACACTGAGTAGTGCACATAATCCATAAGATGCGATCTCACATGCTTGAAGGTTTGCAAAACTAAACTTTTCAAAAGATGTCTTCGATGCAAGACATTCTTCCAACTATCCTTCAATAATGCTTATCTTTATTGAAATGTGCTCTCTTAGAAAAGAGAATCTTTTCAATTTCCTATCCTTTTCATTGTGTGTGTGAATTTTGTACCTAGCTGTAGACACAACACTTCAGTAAAACATTAGAGGTTAGCAAAAATCAAAATCGTGCACTAAAATGGAAACTAATCTAACCAGATGATTTACTGCCTTCTAGTAGGTGCGAGTATGATATTCTCAGATTGGATTGAGATCAGTGACCTTGATGACACCTAAACGAAGGATTTGAATGCAGAATCTAGATATGAGATGAATGCAAATTAATCTATTTTTTTGGATTTTCTATGCAATAAGATGAGATAAACTGGTATGAATCTATTCTATATGAGAAATTGATATGACATGCAACCAATCTAACAATGATATGCTAAATGACATGAATGCTCAAAGACAATGAAAATCTCACAATAGCTTGGATTCGCAAAGATTGATTCTTCGATCACCAATTCCCCAGCGTGAGGATGCAATTCATGGATCGATCCAAATGAAGAGCTGAGGCCTTAATTTATAGAAATCTAGGGCTTTGGAGGTGCATGGAAAAAGCCATAAATCATTCTTGATAAACTCACATTGATTTTTGAGTTATCAAGAATTTAGAGATAGATTAACTCACAAAATCATGCAAATCAGCTTTTCGATTTAAATTAGAAGTTGAGATTAGCTTTCAACTCAAAAGAGAGTTGAGTTTATTTTTAAAACAACTTGAATTGATTTTCTGATTTAAAGTTTAACTATTTTTTGGATGTACATAATTTAATATGAATTAATTTAATAAATAAAGTGATTTATCCTCAACTTAACTGATTTTAAAAATAAAATAATTGATTTATGGGTTAATCAATTATTAAATCAAACTTTTATTCAAAAACTATATTATTAAATGTGACAATTGATATTAATTAATTAAATAAGAATTTAATCAATTAGTCATAGGATATTTGATTTATTGTCAAAATTTAAATAATACAATTTAGGAATAAATATAATTAAATCCAATTAAATAATTAAGTGGCAATATTAAATCTAATTAATTAAATATTTAGAATATTCAATTAATCAAACTTTAGGATAAATAGGATTTATCGCCAAATAATCATTAAACTAAAGATAATTAGGATAAATAGGAACAAAGAATATTCCCCGATGCATAATTTAGGATGATCAATTAAGATTTGATAATGTACCGATGTGCCTTAGGTTAGGACTTTGATGTCGATTTCATTCGATGTGTCGATATAGGAGATTAATGAACCTATAGCCCATTTTTGGGGTATTACATTTTTTCCCTCTTTGAATTACTGTGCGAAGCGCAGTGGTTCAAAGACAGTCTGTGTATGATGTTGGAACTGATGTTTAAAATTGAAATTGATATGAAACAGAAACTTGATTGAAGTTGATATGAAGATATTAGGTCCTGAATGACCAAAGCTAATGTTAACTATAACAACAATGAATTGATGATTGCGAAGAAGTGTCAAAACGCTTGATTATGAACCTTATGATTGCGAAGAAGTGAGTGATTGATTCCAGACCCAATTGTCGATAAGAATCACATTGGTATCACATCTGAACCCTTTAGTTACGAAGAACCAAGGAAATAACACTAATGAACCGATGGTTACGAAAAATTGATATAGTTTACAAGATTACGAGAATACCAGATTGATATGGATCTCGATGAATCTGATATGCCCCAAGCGATGATTGATTTGCCCCAAGCGATGAGGTCTTTTTGATGAATCAACAACTAGACGTGGTTGTTGTCTTGATTACTGAGGAAAGATTTGATTTCAAATTTAGATTATAGACTTTGAATGATGTGTAATACCATGCCCCCTTCGGGATGAAAATTGAAATCTGACAAGAAAAGTCAGCATTGATAGTTTAGAAGCATGTTAATTGATTTGAGAAGTGGTTAAACATGTTCAAGAATGCATTTTGCATCGTTTGGAGGTTCAGAAGACCAAGTTTGACTAGGTTTGACCATGAGTTGACCATGGGTTGACAAAGTTGAAATTTTGATAGTTTGAGGTAAGATAATCAGTTAAGTTGAATATTGCATTTCTGTGATGATTGAAGGTCGATTATGCGAGCAGTAGATCGTCCTGGGTCCAAAAATTTTAAATCATGATTTTGACATAGTAAATGATCTTAGATTTTGATTTTGATCCCGAAAATGGGTTCAAAACATTGAAATTAGCTAGGGGTGCAATTTTTGTGAAAAACGGAGCACTTTTGAAAATTAGGTCAAAAGCTATATAAAGACCGGAAGGGTCATTTTCAATTCATTTGAACCTTTTGACTTTAAAAATCTTGTGGAGCCCTCTGAGCGAGAAAATGGCAGAACCAAAGGTACCTATGAGTTTGCATCAATTTGAGTGCAGCCGGAGACACCAGAGACCTCGGCAGTATAGACATTTGGTAGGTGGACCTCTTTGCTTATCTGAAAAGTCAATTTTTCCATGATTTATAGCCTTTTTAGCATTTTTTGTACGCTTTTTAAAATTTGAATTTTTGAATGCATGGAAACTCGTACGACTCTGCATCGAGACTCGTACGACTTTTGAACTATAGATAGGTTGTCGTTTCATTAACCCCCAAGACTCATATCAGAGGGACCCAAGAGTCGTATGACATTTCGTCAAGTCCCTCATAACTCATACGAGGAGGTATGCATTGTCGTATCACTATGCTTTGTTGTATGGTATGATGTAGAAACTCATATGACTTTCCCTGCCAGTCTGAAGTGTCGTATGAAAAATAGTGAGCCAAAAACTCAATGTTAGGTCAAATTTTTTATTTTTCTGATCTCTTAGCTTGATTGCTAACCTTTTAACCTACCTTTTGAAATACTGAACTATCCAATTCTTGCCCTTGAAACCTGTTCTGTAACCAAAGTACTGATAGGATTTCATGTTTCTGTGCTGTGTAGGTCATATATCCAGATGTTCATGTACGCATTTCACATCCAGCCACTCAGAGACTATGTGTGTCACTACCTGACCCAATGAGGGTACATCTTGCGTCTTGTGGCTTTGAGTATCTCATACATTTACTCGAGATTAGGGTAAATCACAGACTTTTGACTGCTTTGATAGAGCGATTTCATTCAGAGACACAAACCTTCCATTTACCCATGGGGGAGATTACTGTGACCCCAGAGGATGTATACCAGATACTGTGCATTCCATTCCATGCAGGATGACGTCTAGAGTATGTGAGTTTGGGGAACTCAGGTCTATTAGTGTTCAGACGTCTCTTTGGAGATGATACCTAGATGACTATCTCTATTTCTTGGGAGACCTTAGTATAGCATTATGGACAGATGCACTGGCTAGAGTGTATTATTGTCGGGATGATAGGAGGGATTATTATGTCTGACCGTTAGCAGAACGGTCTATTGCTGGGTTGGGCCCCGATGGTTGCATGTCTGATGGCAATTCCCTATGAGTTGGCTTGGGGTCAGTGTCTTTTGGCCCATATGTTCTCTGAGATGCATGAGGTAGTGTATCAGGAGAGCAAGTTGTTTGCAGCTAGAGCTTTAGTATTACAGATCTGGGTGTGGGAGCATATCCCAATTTTGAGACCAGTATGTACCTCACAAAGGCAGCCATAGGAGCTCGTGATATATATATGCTAGGTATGTCATACAGGGGTGGATGGGTCACACTGAGTACTGGAGGTGATGCCTCGATGATATGAATTTTGTTCGATGGAGGCCATATGTAGATATTGAGCCCTGGCCTACTACACGTGAGTAGTTTAGTTTCTTCTTTTAGAGCTGTGTGCTGATCGGGAGGTCATCCTCCACTTTAGAGAGATTCATTATCACCAAGGTGTGGCAGTAGTATGGATGAGTGTAGGATGCACAGAAGGATTATGCCACTTATGCTCGGATAGCTCGTGAGCTTGGACTTGGATGGACTATGAGGCTCTCTTATGCTTTGTGTTCACAGGAGTACAGTGGCATCATTGGCAGAGATTGGGAGTATAAACCATAGGTTATGGACGCTGGTGTTATAGATGGATTTATCTCATGGCTTGTTGATCATCTGATTCACATATTTTCTGATTTGACAGAGCTGATACCCTCCATGGAGGAGGCGATGGACATTATAGGTGCTCTGATGGGATAGGGTCTGAGACATACACATGTTCTGATTGTACACCCCACATCTCTGAGACTGAGAGTGATGGTTCCTCTACAGAGACCATCAGGACATATGAGGCCCCCTCATCCCACTAGTTCCACAGTAGGTAGATCTATAGGTTCTCATAGACGGACTAGGGGAGAGGGTGGTACTTTAGGTGGTGTTGGTTCAGCTGAGGAGTTACTTGTAGCAGAGAAGGTTGTGGGTGGTGGTACTGATCCGATATAGGAGGATACTGGGTTTGATTTGGGTGCAAAGGTTAGATGTCATAAGGTGCAAAGAGCAAAGACCACAGAGCAGACTGCCCCAGATACTGAGATGCTAGCAGCTGATGCTGATCCTACTGTTCCTCTTACTCCACAGGAGACTATCAGCTGACTCATATTAAAAGTTAGGGACCTAAAGGTTCACAGTTCTCGGTGGGAGGAGAGATATTTAGAGGCCGATAGATAACACATTGAGCTTTGTGCAGAGGTGTAGAGATTATAGGTAGAGGTGATTCATCAGACTGCCCGAGCAGCTTACTATGTGTCCACATATTACACTATTGTTCCTGCTTCACAGAGAGTCCCTATGTACTCTCAGTATATGTTGGCATCAAAGGGAGCCAGAGCACCTAGAGCAGAGGCAGTACTGGATGCACCACCTCCATCTCCACCAGATGCAGAGGATCAGGCTGACAGCTGATCTGTCTGTTTGTTTTGATATTTTTGATCTCTTGATGTTGATACTATTTTGACTTTGATGGCTCATATGAGCCTATTCTTTTGTATACTGTGCTAGTAGTGCACCCCTGACTAGTTTGAGATTTTTGATATATATATGAGATCAATATTTTGGTTATGACTTCATTTGTACTTGTTGTGTTTTGATTTATGATGATACCATGTGATGTTTATGCTGTGAGTAGTGTAGAATGCATGTATGGATTAATGCAATGCGATGATTTCTTTCATATGTATGGATGTAATGCAAATATGTTTTGATTATGAAAAGATCTATGTATGATTTTATGCTTATGCACATGGATGTATTTTAATGCAATAGGTGTTTATGATATGAAATGTAAATGCAATGATACACATGATATGTTTTTGCAGGAATTGATGAAGACAAGTACTCAATCTTATGTCAAAAGGATGTTTAACCTAGGAGGATAACTACTTGCGATTCCACGAAGAGACCTTCAAGTTAAGTGTTAGCTCTTGTGAGATTTGAAGAGGTGATAGAAGAATCATTTAAGCATTGAATTTTATGTAGCCATTTGTGAGAGCATGCAAACATGCAAAATGCAAAGAAACATGTAAAGTAAAATGTGATCTAAGACCTAGGACCTAGTCACTGATCATGTGTCGGTCGATTTCATCATTGAATTTTTAGGTAACTAGATAAATCAATAGAATGCCCACTAGTTATGAAACTATAGACATATGAATATCAATTTGTATACGCAAGGATCAATACCACACCCACTGATTATGAAACCATGGATATATGAATATTGATTTTGTTTTCGAAATGTCGGATTAGATATAAGAACCAAGGCACAAATGCTAGGATGACCTGAATATCATGTCCATTTTGATATAGCAATTTGTATAAGCATAAAAACATAGACGTCATGATGACTTGAATACGCCTTGCATTCAAGAACATCAAATAGTCAAGAGATCATTCTAAATCCAATGTGAATTACCTATAGTGACCCTTTATCGTTCACATCCTTAGGTAAGATCGCATTTCACAATAGGAGAAAGAACTCACTCAAAAAAGACAATAGTTAGATCAAACTTCCTTGATTTTTTTGGGTATCAATGGTTGAGGTACGCATGGCCATCCAATTCAAGATAGAGGCTCTTACAGTCGGACACCATATCAATCCAGAATTTCCAAAGTTGTTAGATTTTCACATACAAGCAGAAAACAAAGAAAAGATTATGCCCTTAGTCACCACTCTCTAAATCTTGTAAAGGACATCATCGAAGAGCTCGAAGGGACACAATATGCAAAAATCTCAATGTGAATCAGTAAGCATACAAGGAGATAAAAGCATGTAAAAAGCATAGATTGTTTTCAATTTGATGTTTGATTGCATTGTTGTAGATGCAAAATCCTTTCTGGAGAGGAGACATAAAGACTGACTTGGATGAAGCTTCAAAGGAATCTGACTAGATATGACACATCTAAGATACATTGGAAGCCATAGGATATGATTTTGATTGCCCCCAAGTGTTAAGCATTGATAGGATACAGATGCTTTAGCTGATTGGTGTACATACTGACTTATTGAAAATAGGAATGCAGAAACAAACTGGGAAATATGTACAAACTAAAGCAAGACTGAAAGCTGGGAAAGACCAAGATTGCACTGATAGATGGAGCATTTTGAAACAAGTGGCACCCATTTTCTGGGTTTTCACCATCTTGGCAGAGATTCTATTTTTGCTACCAAGGTGCCTGTTTCCAGGTTTTCACCAAGGCACTTTTTTTTTTCTTATTTTTTTGTATTTTTCATTTTTTCAATTTTTTTGTACTTCTGATATTTTTTGATTTTTTTGTGAACATCAAGGCGCCTATTGCTAGGTTTTCACCAAGATGTTCATTTTTTCAGGACTTTTTCCAATTTTTATAATTTTTTCAAGACATTTTACCATAGACTGAATAACTTAGGCGTAGAATTTCTTCAGATGGAGAACGTTGATTGGTTCTCAGAGCTGTTCTCCTTTAGTCATTGAGAGTTGATAGGCACCAGAGCCAAAAGTAGTAGTGATTACAAAGGGACCCAGCTAGTTGGGTTCAAACTTCCCCTTGCATTCTCGATGTGATTGATTTTTAGGATTCTCTCTCAAGACTAGATCGCCAACCTAAAATTCTCTGTGTTTGACTTTCTTGTTGTAACCTCTAGACATTCTCTTCTAATATACTCTGAGATGATCACATGTTGCTCATCTGCGCTCATCTAGTAGTTCAAGTTCTTGCAACCTAGACACTTTGTAGTCATCATCAGTTACTAGACCATGCATTCTGATTCTTAGTGATGGGATTTCAACCTCAATAGGTAGTACCGCTTTAGACCCATAAACTAAAGTGAAAGGTGTAGCCCTAGTAGGTGTTCTGATACTCATTTTGTAAGCCTAGAGAGCTGGATTGATCATGAGATGCCTGTCTCTTCCTGTTTTATTAACTGTGTGGTGCAAGATTTTCAATAGATTCTTGTTAGGAGCCTCTGCTTGTCCATTCCCTTGAGGATAGTAGATAGATGACCAATGTTGTTTAATCTTGAATTTAGCACATAAATCATCTAGATCTTTGTTCTTGAATTGTCCACCATTATCTATGATTATGGAATGAGGTATCCCATATCTGCATATGATATAGTTCAAGATGAACATGGATATTTGTTTTCCAGTTGCTTGTGTCAAAGGGACTGCTTCTACCCATTTTGTAAAATAATCTATAGCCATGATTATATGGGTATGTCCATTAGAAGAATGAGGATGTATAGCTCTTATAAGATCAAATGCCCATTGGTGAAAAGGCCATTGTGTAGTAAAGGGAATTAGATCTCTCCCTGGAGCATGAATTAAGTTGCCATGCACTTGGCACTTTTGACAGTTCTTAGCAAACTTGATAGACTCTTTCTCTATTTCAGGCCAATAGTACCCAGCCCTAATAAGTTTTTGAGCTAGTGTTAAACCATTCGAGTGTGACCCACAAATACCATCATGGACTTCCTCTAACACACGTTGAGACTCTTCTCATTCTAAACATCTAAGTAGCGTACCATCTAGACCTCATTTGTACAGATCATGACTAATGATGACATATCAGGAGGCATTATAGATAAGGTATCTCTTTTCATGGTGGTTGAAGGTATCAGGAATGATTTGGTCTTTGAGATAGGAGAATAGGTTTTTATATCTGGATGAATCACGACCAACAACAGTGCAGATCATGTGGGTTGTTGGTGCCCAAAAATGATGGATCACTTTTGGCCAACTAACAGGTACACATTGATACCTCTGCAATTCTGGCTTAATCAAGCCAAGGCTGGTAGGCTTAAACTCACTTTAAACTATCAAATTCTCTATGTTGCACAACTGCATACATAAATAAACAAAGTTCCTCCAAAGGTGGCGAATGATCCTTTGAGGAAAGAAACTAATCTCCTAAAAATCTCTATTCTACAATACTTGACTAAATGGATTATACTAAATAATTAAAAGTAATGCTTTTGAAATAATGATTTAATGATCTATAAACTACAAATGTATCAACCAAATGACAATTTCCAAATAATAGTTAGATCAGTGCCTTCTAAATACTTGGGCTATAGAGTCATAAAACTTTCAATCCTACATACAGTCAGAGACGGTTTTAAGGTAACTCACTCCTATAAAGCGAGACCATCACCCTACAAGCTTCTATTGAAACAAAATTTAAAACAACTTATACAATATGTCCTATGGATTTTAACCCAACTTAAGAGCCCGAAAGGAAACAGTAACAGGTTCTCAGACCATGCTACCATTATTCAAATTGTTCAAATTAATCATAAATGAATGCATCAAATAGAAAACATAGTAGGATACCCTGGTTCATAGAGTAATCTGAGAAACTAATTGAAAACATAGAACTTATAACCACAAATAAAAAGAAGAGCACTTATCTTTATTAAAGTTGAAAAAATAGTACATTAGAGTTCATATTGCAGTTGTGATCAAATTCTATTCTATGAAAATCTTCCTTGTATTCTCTCCCCTCTTTACATTTTACATTATGTATATATACATGTTTGAGTGGCTTTCACACCTCTTTAGGGTGAAAAGACACACCCTTATTACAAATTATTTAAAAAAAAAAAACAATAAACTAACTAAAAATATAACTACCTATATTTCGGATTTGGGGTTGGTTGAAAAACCAAAACACCTTGTGGAAAGCTAAGATTTTTACTAGAAATAGGAAATTTGATTTCCCGAACTAGGTCTTTTTTAGATTTTTAAAATTTGACCATCTTTATCCTCTGTCGGCATCATCTTTGCAGCAGGTCGAAATTCCAGCATTTTCTGAAGGCTTTGATCATAAAATTTTGATTGTTCTTGTCACAGAGCTTCCTTCCATAATATCTCAACTTTTTAATTGAAAATTAATGTAATATTTTATCCCATTTCATGTACTCCATCATTAATTATTTGGCATGGAAATTAAGAGGCCATTTTTTAGGGTTTTAACACTATATAGGACTCCAAATTTTACCCAAAATTTAGAGCTCCAACACAGGTTTCAGGGGAATCATATGTAGGATAAGATAGTACTTCCACCAAGAACTTGTAGCCTAGCTCATGTTTAGGTTGTTTTAATAGAGTAGATAACATTGCCATTGCATTGACAACCTTATTCTCTATTCTAGGTATTTTCTTAAATGTGATAGATATGAAATACTTCTTTAGATCATCTACCATTCTTTTGTATGGAAGAAACTTTTCATCCTTAGTCTAGTACACATCATTGACTTGATGGATAACAAGTTGAGAGTCTCCATGAATGTGTATCTCGGTCACTCTCCACTCAATTGCTAGTTTCATGCCATTAAGAAGGGCTTCATATTTTGCAATATTGTTTGTGCAAGGGAACTTTAATCTGAATGCTTTAAGTATGGAGTGTCCTTGAGGAGTTATAAATAATATGCTTGCTCCTAATCCATTCTATGTAGAGGAGCCATCAAAGAATAACTGCCATTCTCTAGAAGAAAGAGTCATGATAGAGGAATCTAGAAATTCCATTTGCATTGGTGTATCATTAATCATAAGTGTATTTGCTAATTGATCAGCAATAACTTGTCCTTTTATAGCTTTTCTTTCAACATATTCAATGTCAAATTCACTTAAGAGCATGACCCATTTGGCTAATCTACCTGTGAGGGCAGCTTTGCTTAGTAGGTATTTTAGTGGATCAATCTTAGCTACCAAATGGGTGGTATGTGCCAACATGTAATGTCTCAATTTCTGTGATGCAAATATCACATATAGACAAGCCTTCTCAATCATAGAATAATTATTTTCTTATGCCACCAATGTTCTACTGATATAATATATGGCTCTTTCCTTCTTATTCTCATCATGTTGTGCAAGCAATGCCCCCAGTGATGTAGCTGTAGCGGAGACATATAAGATCAAAGGCTTCCCTGGAATGGGAGGCATCAAGATAGGAGGATTTGATAGATACTTCTTGATATGATTAAAGTTGTTCTCACTTTCTTTATTCCACACAAATGTCACACCTTTATGTAATGTTTTTGTAAAAGGTTGTGATATGTCTATTAGCTGAGATATGAAGCACCTGATAGATTGAACTCTTCCTTGCAATGTCCTCATTTGAGTAATATTCTTTGGAGGTTGCATCTCCATTATAGCCTTTACTTTAGCTAGATCAACTTCAATGCCCTTCTTTGAAACTATGTATCCTAAGAGCTTTCTAGAAGTGACACCAAAAGCACACTTAGGATTTAGTCTGCGACTAAATTTTTCCATTTTGTCTAGTATCTTGCTCAAGTCATTTAGATGTTTAGTTCTAATCATGTTGATGTTTATAGCTTCGATCAGATAAAATGATCATAATATTATATGCAATATATTAATATATATAATGATGGACATTATTATTATATTAATATACATACTTATAATATTAGAATAAATAGACATCATTAATGTTCAAACATTACTAATACCATTTTGTATTGGTTATATTTAACAATATGAGATAATATTATCTTACATTATATATGCATATTGATATATATAATAATAATGATATTATTATATATATCAATATACACATACAATGTATATATTATATTGTTGATCTCATACCGTTTGATATTGACTTAAACTAAATAAATGAAATCAGTATTATACGATTCACATCGGTTAGTATAATTATAATATGAATATCGATATGAATTGATGATGATTATTGTGTTGATCATATTATAGTCAATAATGTGTATTGACTTCATACCAATTGATATCATACTATAGCCGATAATGTGTATTGACCTGGCACTAACATTGCTGATGATAATGAGTCGGCATGGACTGTGAATCGGTAACACAACAAACTCGTGGTTTGAGTATTAGTTACGTGGGATAGGTCTCACGTAGAGACACACCCCTACATAAACTATGAGACATGTCTCTATGGAGACCTACCTCCTCAGAAGTATATATATACTAATCATTGCAATACATTCAAATTTATAGTAGGCAATACATTCAAATTAAGTGTGACTGCAAAGAAAGTTACTACCTTTGTTTGAGCAGTCAATGAAATATAGTCAAGGAAATTAATAAGTGTATATATAGCACCAAGTACGAAGAATATACAAGTGTCCTTCACATCTATAGAATATTAATATAATACAATTAGATATATATGCAGAATATTAATACAATATAATTAGATATATTTATTAATATATTTGTAATATATATATAGATATTGTGATTATATATATCACACATATTGAGTTAATATAAGAAAAATTTAAAACCTATACATTCTTGATCAAAATTTAACAAATCATAGATTTTGCTAAAGTATCATCAACATAATCCTCCATAGTCCTATGCATCATGTCATGAAAAATAGATGTCATAGCTCTCTAATATGTAGCATTGACATTCTTAAGCCCAAATGGCATGACATTCTAGCAGAAGGTACCCCATGCACATGTGAAAGTAGTGTTATCCAAAATTTCCCTACCCATGCAATTTTGGCCTAAGGATGTAATTTCTAATCTTTTATTTCATTTATCAAACATCCAAAATGAAAGAACATTATGCAATGAGAGAAACATTTCATTTGTATTAAATGATGAATACATTTCTAAGTTTATACATTTGGAATACATATATACATGTACTGAAATAAAATCCAAGCCTCACACAAGCCGTGAGTTTAGCATTTAGTCTTCCTATATATCAAAAGCAGGAAAAGATAGAATCAAATGAGCTAAGTGTAGGTATAACCAGTCATTGCCTTTGAATGCTTTGACTAGTTATAAGTTGCTTGTGTTGCTTTACTAGTGTCCTCTTGGTCCTCGCAATCTTGAGCAATTCCTATTTCCTGCAGAAGAGTAAAATGCTGGTGTTAGATCCAATGGATCTAAGCAATAAAAGGCTATCCTACATCACATCATTTATCACATCCTATCTTTCCCTACTTTTCACTGATGAGAGAGACAAAATGAAATAATCACTGCTCTAATATAAAGAGTAGGGTTTTATTAATGTGTTTGCTTCATGTGCAGAAATAGGGTCTGTCAATGGCATGTGGATGCAAATGTGGCTCCCACAAGGGTTTGAGCCCAGCATGCCATTGAGAGACAAAAGATAAATAATCAAGTGTCAAATGCAATCAACAATGCAAAGCATCAGGATGTGCTTGCAGCTATGAGTTTTTCTTCATCTATTCACGGGAGCATAAAAGTATAAAGATCAAATCTCAAGCTAATTACAAGTACATACTAATTGATGGAGAAATCAAGTTCATTCTTGCTACTACAGGAATAAATATAAGCATTGAGTACAAAGGAAATGACAAAATAGATATTGCAAAATACAAAGGTATAGATGCTGCTATGAAAGATGCCATTGACAATGGGGGAGGGGCCTCGACAGGGGAAACATCATGCAAGGATCAATAAATATGAACATCATGCTATAGAAAGATGATCAAGTGCTGTCAACATCAAATGACATGAAAGAAATCCTCATGTCTGAAGCAAGAAGCAGAATGACTTTCCCGCCAAAACATGAAACTCATTGATGAAATGGAAGCGCTTAAAATGAGAGCAGAGAAACTTCAAGAGGATGTTCACAGGGAGGAAAATAAGTGAGCTTGTGTGCTGTAGGGAAACATTCTAGGAGTGACAATATCAGTAAATATCTTCAAAATAAGAATCTTAGAGAAAAACTTTAGAATTTGTACTCAAACCAATGGAAGCATGTCAAATTTTCACCACAAAACCCTCATAATGATGGCTCCAGCAGAAAACCACCTTCAATACAATCAGGGTGGCTGTGCAAGAAGAGCGCAGTTCAAGCTTCAAGAAAAGTCTCAGAATCAGACCCTCATCCCAGGCAGCTGCAAAAGTTCTTCACGGCAAGAGCAGAAAAATGAAAAGAGGAAAATAATGCCAAGTTTTAGGTTTCACTTCTTTTTGAAGCTTCTAGATTTAAATTTTTTTATGGCATTTGTTTTAAAATGCTCAGGTCAAATTTATTTGTAAAATAAATTTTCCTTAGCCATAATATGTAATATAATAGGTAATAACAATTTAATAAACATTTGAATTTTATCTTTTATATTTATTCATGCTAAGTAATAATAAAATATTTAATTAACAAACATAATTTTTATTTTGTTTGTTAAGCGAATATCTTATTATTATTTAATATAAATAAGTATAAATGAATAAAATTTGATCATTTATTATGTTATTATTATTTATTAGGAGTTTGCATTATATTATTGTATTTGATTCTTAATAATTGGTGTATTTATAAACTAATTATTAAGTTTCAAAATTTGAATGCAAGGGAAAATCTAAAAGAAGTTATGGTGTTGACCAAGCTTTTAGGAAGGATTGAGTCAATTGATGACACATTGAGGGTATATGGGCTTTTTTGAGTCATTCTAGGGGTGTTGGAATTTTTTTTGGGAGCCCAACTAATAGAAGGATGATGTGGAATGACTTTTTCCATGAGCACATGTCTTTTGAAGGACTTTTAGGTCCTATTTTCAAGCATTTTTAGTTGCATTCGACCCCAAGCAGTTGGGAGGTTCCTCTTTTCTTGGAATTGAGGAGGGAACTCTTCTTGTACTTAATGAGTTTTGTAGCTCATTATTGAGTTAGTTCTAATTATGCAGGAGCAGGCTTTTGAGACTTTTTTTCTAGTCCTTGGTAGTTTCATGCATGTTTATGTAACTCATTTTTGGAGATTTTATATGATAGCCTCTTTGGAGCAGATTACTTGGAATTTTCAAGCCTTTTTTTTTTTTTTGCAACAATGTGTAATGTTTGATCTGATGAATTGATTAGTGAATCTAAGAATTCCTTCTTAGTTTATCTCAATTCTTACTGGTGCAGGGGCACCCAAGGACACATGAACTTACAGGGTACACTAGGGGCTATGAAGGAGACAATGAAGGTACAAGGGCAATTGATGCCTAGTAAAGACATATCAAATCATTTGATTAGGAATCATGGCTATTGTAGCCATCAAAATGTGCGGAATTTCATAAAGTTGTCAAAATGTAATGTATTGCCAAGAATGGGCAAAATGGCATAAGTGAGGTGTCAAGAGTCAATCAATGTGATGTATGGGATAGAGTGTCCTAGGAAGAGTTATAGATTGATGGAAATGAATAATATTGTTTACATGATGTAATAAGGCTCTAAGAGATGTCGAAGGCACTAAAAGTGCAAGATTTTGTAAATTGCCTATACTGGCAAAAAATGGCCTAAAATGGGCTTAATGGAGTCAGTTGGGTTAGTAAAAGTTATAGGGTGATAAAGGTTGTTTTAAAACCTTTTATAAGTCTTTAGGGATAGCATAATATGTTGTGTTGTCGAGTTGACAACATTAGTTGTCAACTTGACAACTATCTTTATCCATGATTATGTTTACAGTCAATTTTGACTGTTGCAGACAGTTAGAAAGTCAGTTAGACAGTTGGTATCTGGTTATTGAGAAGAGAGAGGTTGTTTTAGGGGTGATTTCACGTGAGTGCAAGGGAGATTATGATTGATATGCAATGGAATAACTTTGTAATGGTTTTTTTAATCAATAAAACTTTAATTCTCTGCAAAACTGAAAACCATTGTCCGTGGGTACAGTCAAGGCAATAACAAACTTGTTTGAATGTATAAAACATGATTCTGGCTTGAACATGGTGTAAATACATTTGTTTCTATTTTCATTACATGTTTATGCTTTAACTTCAATGTTTTTTTGAGTAATAAAGAAAAGACACTCACTGGTATTCATGATTGTGCCAGTATTGTGACTATAGACAGTCTTAGTGCAAGGTTTTATAAAATGCTTTGACTCACCCACCAATGTGTTTCTTGTGATTGGTGTGGTGAGTCAAATGTAAAATACATCCTTGTAATACATTGAATATGTGTAGGGATTGGAGAATAAGTGTTTGAAGCACCAAAATTGGTGGAAAACTACTGATTAATGGAAACCAGTCCCACACCAGTCAAAGCTGGGAATGATCTGATGGATGCAGAGGGAAATTAAGGGTTGGAAAGGTCTTTTGGGATAAATTAGGAAGTGTTAGAACCATCATTGGCGTGGTGTGTTGCAGGGATGGGTATTGTATCTAAAAATCCTTGATTTCTAGCCCAAATAGTGAGGGTTTGTTGATTTGGGAGTAGGGTGAGTGGTGAGGCCTTGAGAGTCTAAAAATATTATGTTTTGGGAGGTTTATCAAGACTATTTTATGCCTTGGAGTTCTGGAGACAAGAAGGGTTAGGAGTTCCTTTGTTGTGTAGGGCTAATTAGGCCTAAATGCATGTGCAAGCGACAATAAAAGACTTCACCAGTCAAATGGTGAGAACCTGGGAGTTTTAGGCATTGAATAAATTTCAAAAGGGTACTTGAAAGTATAAAAATATTGCTGGGTCATTTGGGAAATTTGGAAGAAATTTGCTGATTTTAGGTAATGAAGGGCTACTAACCAGGCCTAGAAGGGTTAAAGTGGGAAATGGTGAAATATGAGTTGTTTGGAGTTGGTGAAGAGTTGGAACATGGTAGATAGGGCATGATAAGATGATACAAGGTGCTAGGGTCAGTGAGTGAAGCCTGATTTGGATTTTGGTATGGTGGAGGTGCTCGGTACACTAGGTGACCTAGGAGGAAATTGATGCAATAAGAGATTGTGGCAACGAAGTAGGAAATGAATTCATAAGAATGGTGTGTGGAAGTGATCTACCAAGTCAGAGACTTTCATCTGAACCTTGAGTTGAACTTGAGGACTCATCAATGTCTTGGAATCAACTCAAGGATTCACTTACCCTATTGTAGGAATGTATTTTTGTCTGCAGGTTACATTTTTGTGCTCTTTTATTTAGTTTATCAAGTGGAATTTCTTCTTTTCCTTGATAAGTTTGTTTCAGAGCCTTAGTGTGAAACACTTTTTCAAGCCTATATAAAGATGAAGTGCTTATTAATGTTTCTAGTGTATGAGTTCAGAGAAAGTTGTCTTGAGGTCTCCTACTCAAGTCTGGTGTATCACCTCTTAGAAGTTAGTTTAAGCTTCTCCACATTCTTTCTAACTCTTTTCCCAACAAAGAAGTAGTTTTAGTGAGCTCAATAGGTGATTAATCATAGAGGAGCCAACCTAGAACCCAGAGGTTCAGCCAAAAATAGGTTACCCACAACCTTTGGTTGTTCCAATGTTAGCCTAAAATGTCAAGTTTTTCTATAACTTGATAAGGGTGCAATTTTAGGTCTTAACAAGTAGTTTTCTCTTGATCCTCTGGAGCAATTTTTATTTGATTATATCCAGAAAAACCATCCATTAAAGAATACATTTGAAAGCCCGCAGTCATGTCCACTATCATATCAATGCTAGGTAGTGGAAAATTATCCTTGGGGCATGCTCTATTTACATCTCTAAAGTCTATACACACTTTGATTGATTTATCTGGTTTTGAAATAGGTACAATATTAGAGATCCATTCTGCATAATCAATAACTCAGATGAATCTGACTTTTAGGAGCTTCTCTAATTTAGCTTTTACCAAGACTGCAACATGAGGATGCATCTTTCTTAATTTTTGTTTAACTGGTTTTACTCTAGGAGCGATAGATAAATGGTGCATTATAAGATCAGGATCCAACCCTAGCATATCTGAATATTTCCATGCAAAGTTGATCTTCTTCTCTGTGAGGAAGGTTGTAAATTTTTTCTTCTCTTCTTCTGATAAAGATTGTGCTACATGGATCAACTGTGGTTCCTCTAATGTTCCCAGGTTGATAGATTGAGTGGGCTAAATTAGAATTGGAGATCTATCCTGTAAATGACTCGGAAGGACATCAAATATCTCATCCTTAGGTGCCTCAGAGAGGTTTTCACCTTCAGATACATTTTTTATTTTTACTTTTGTAGGTTCTGAGACTACCACAAAGTGGTTTTCACCCTCAGAACTCCTTTTCTTTTTATTCTTATTTTTATTTTTCTAACTAAGATACTTGATGTCTGACTCCGTCATGCTAATGCTCAGTTCATTGATGGAAGTCCTCATAGGCTCAACTACATTAAGGTAGAAAGCAAGGGCATAGTCATTCGGGAAATTATAAAGACCATGGCTTGGGTTTGTGGAGGTTTGATCAAGAAGTTCAGGATGGTGGATAGTCAAAGTGGTGAAAGATTGGGAAAGAGTGTTTACGGATATGGATATGTCATCATCAGTCTTAACCCGACGCTCGAGTTCAAAGGTGATATTACAACATAAGACATTCAATTTGTGAATAGGCTCAATGTCATTATGATAGTCCACTTCAGCCATCGGTGGATCAGACTCGATAAGATCATCATTTCACTCTATACTTACATTGGGTTTAGGTGCATATTGGTGAATAACATCAACATGTTTCTCTGTAATAAGCTCATCTTCTTCTGAAATTGCTCCCCATTCATAGTCATTAGATTCTTCATCTATGCCTCTAGGAAATCTAAGAACATGAGTTAAGTCAGGATGAATACCCCAAGAAGGGTTACCCTTAGATTCTAATTTGAATTCATACTCATGAGAATCTACCTTAGAATAACTACCACCTTCCTCTTCTTGATTGTCTATTTGATTGTCTTTGAGATTAGCTGGTTCTTGTGTTGCAACTATCTCTTGCTCTATAGTAGGTTCTTGTGTTTCTACTACATTAATTCTTTTTATTGGATCATCTTCAGCTTCAAGGAGGTCTTTGATTTCTTTAAGAAAATGATCATAAGGAATGAGCTCATTAGTGGCATTTGAATCATCACTATCAGATTGTTCATTTATTTCCCCTTTTAGTTGATTTTCTACAGAAGGCTCAATTTATTCTAGAACATGTGGGGAGTTCTTGCTAAGACAGAAAGGCTTCTTCGTGTATCCTAGACCGGTCGTATTCTTGTTGGCTTGACCACAACATTCAAGAGGTGACAAAAGACCTTTACCCTGGATTCCTAGAGGTCCTTTTCCTTTATATCCCATCTTAGCTATTAGTTTGTCCCCTGGGCCATATGACAGAAAGAATCTTTGATACTTTAGAGTCACTAGGTGGAACAACTTGGGATTCAGGTTCATCTTTGTAGAGCCATGCAAGCACAACTTCATCTTCCTCAAATTCTTTCTTAGGTACTTTCTCTACAACAAATTTTCCTTTATATGCCTCAAGAGGTTCCTTAGATTCTGGTTTGGACTATTTTAGAGTTTTCCCATAAGACTTAGGTGAGATAGGGAGAGATGTTAAAGACAAAACTAGCTCTATAGTATATTCTCCCATACCATTTTCTTTGATGTTGACCTCTTTTGCAATGTCTTCCATCTTAGATGTGGATGCTACATCTATTTTCTTAATGGAAGATTCTTTGTTATTAGGAACAAGTTTATCCGCATTTTCCTTCAATGCATTGCAAGTTGTTGACACGTCAACTAGAATGGTTACCTCTACTCCATCATAAGGAAATTTCAAGCACTGATGGTATGTAGAAGGAATAGCTTTCATTTCATGTATCCAAGGTTTCCCTAGAAGGATGTTGTAAGCCAAAGGTATATCAAGAACTTGACATATAGTATCTCTGATGATAGGACCTATTTTGATAGGCAAGACAATTGTCCCCTTGGAAGATCTTTCTTCTTCATCATATGCTTTGATAGTTATTTTATTTCTAGGATCAATGGTCATTTTTGAAAATCCCAATTGTGTGATCAAGTTGTAAGAACAAATATTTAGACTAGCACCCCCATCTATCAACACACATTTGACATGAAGGTTTTGGATCAAGACTTGAATATGCAAGGGCTGGTTATGCGGATGAATCAAGGAGTTATCATTGTCCTCTGAAAAGGAGATATACTATGGAGATGTAAGATGACCAACCATAGCTTGGAATCTGTCTAAATCAAGGTTATCGGGAACATTAGATCCAAGCAGAGCTTTGTCTAGGATGGCTCTATGAGCTGGAGATATCCAAAGCAACTCAAACATGGAGATTTTAGCATTTGTGTGCTAGATTTGTTGGACAATACTGTATGAAGTAGGCCTTGTGTCCTTAGGATTTGAAGATTTAGATGTTGCCCTTTGTTTAGAAGCAGAAGACAGATTGAAAGGCACCTTAGGGACATTGGATTGATCTAGGATTTGTCCTTGTAGGTGTACCTGAGCTTGTGATCAAGTAACTGTGTTAGCTGATTGCTTTTCTCTATCCCTTCTTACAATTGTGATGACATTGCAATGCTCAAATAGGCTTGGTTCAACCATATTGATAATAGTATTATTTCTAGGATAGGCATAATTGACCTTAGCACCCACATTAGGCTAAGAAGATGAATCTCCTTGGCTATGCTTCAGAAATGGTTTGGTGAATTCTATGTGATCATTATTGCTTTTAGGATTATCAATCATGATTTCTCCATTATCAATCTTGTCTTGAATGGTATGCTTCAAGCACAAGCGGTTATTAGTTTTGTGACCTTTACCCTGATGGAAATCACATAATTCATTCTCTCTCCACCATTTAAGCTTAGGGTCAAGATCAAATTGTCAGATCTCAGGCAAAGAGATAATGTTATTAGCCAGCATAGTTCTCATAGCTAATTCCAAAGATTCTCCAAGAGGAGTGAGCTTTCGTTTATTATTAGCGGACCAAGATTTCTATTTTGGCTTCTTTTGAGATGATTCAGACACCTTTTGTTCTAAAGCTATGATGGCTTGGGTACCAATGGTTAGATTGAAAGCAGGTGCCTTAGATGGGGCATGGAGATTATCAACAATGCCATCTGTGACGACACCCTTATTCTTGTTCCAATTTTTGTTCTTATCCTTAGAACTAGATTCATACTTGTCCTTTTGAAGTGTGACGTCTCCTTTTTTCACAAGTACTTTTTCAATTTTGATTGCATTATCTACCATTTTGTCAAAAGATGTATGATTTTGCATTTGTAAAGGGTAGTTGATTTTTGGAATAAGATTGTTGATGAAGATTTCTAGCTTCTCAGTTTTTGGAATAGGCCTAGCATATAGAGATAATTTCTTTCTCCATCTTTTGAGAAATGTCAAGAATGGTTCTCCTAGATATTTTTTGAGATTGTAGATATCAATCATGGTGATCGAATGTTGGATGTTGTAGGAGTATTACTGATAGAACAATTTGATCAAATCCTCAAAGGTTTTGATTGTACGAGGCATCCTAGAGAACCAATGAATGGCTACCCCTCCCAGAGATCAAGGGAAAAGACACATCAGATAGATCAGTTCATGCATGAACTCCATAGATTGAGTACAAAATTCTCTGACATGATCTTGAGGATTAGAGTTTCCATCATACTTATCATATTTCAGCATTTCCACCCTCTTAGGGAATGGTGGCATATACAAGTCTTTATCGAATGGAAAAGGACATAGGGCCTCCATGGAGAACTCCTTAGGTTCTTTTTCTTTTTCCATTTTGTTAAGTTTTACTTGCATGGCATGCATTTGTTTCATCATAGCCAAAATAAGAGTTGTTAGGATTAACAAGGCAGAAATAACAATTATGTGCAAATATAACTAATATCAGAAAATAATAAACCACACAGAATAGAACACAAGACACACAGATTTAACATGGTTCACCCAATCCTTGGGCTACGTCCACCAATAGCGAGTCCAATATTATTATTATCCAGTGATTACAACCTGATTACAATCCGTAATCCCTTACAGCCCAATTCTGCTGCAAGTACTAAAATCATACATCATCAAAAAATCCCTAACCCTAAGCCATATTATACAATATTTTCCTGCTTTAGGGTTAGAATGAGTTATAAGTAGTCGGCCCAAATAACCGAAAAAGTAGTCGGCCTCAAAAAAAATTTCCTCGGGAGGAAAAGTGTACAGTACTTTCCTGGATAGTACTTTCCTGATTAGTCACCACAAGCTAACAATCTCCCACTTGGTGACTGATCAGTATCCACACTATACTAAAAAACCTCCCACTTGGAGACTGATCCTATAGCAATACCGGTACCCACATGAGGCTCCCACTGGATTGAACCACCTTGGACTCAATTGTTCCTTTATTTTGTTCAGTCTAGAAGACCAACTGAAGCTGAACATGAGTTCAACTTCTCCCTTGTTACTACCTTTGTAAACATATCTGCTGGATTATCATCAGTATGAATCTTTTCCAGCCTTAACTGTCCATCATCCAAAACTGATCGAATGAAATGGTACCACAACTGTATGTGTTTTGTCTTTGAGTGCAAAGCAGAATTCTTTGCAAGATGAATGGCACTTTGGCTATCTGTATGTAGAAAATTATCCTTTTGTGGATGTCCCAATTCTTCCATGAAGAATTGAAGCCATATAATCTCCTTGGATACCTCTGTAGTAGCAACATACTCTACCTCTGTAGTGGATAAAGCAACCACCTTTTGTAGTCGAGAAATCCAACTCACTGCTGTCCCACCAACAGTAAATATATAACCTGTAGTACTCCGCCTGCTATCTATATCTCCTGCCAAATCTGAGTCAACATAGCCTTGTACAGTAGTAGTAGAACCCCCAAAGTGTAAACACTTATTGGATGTGCCTCTCAAATATCTGAGAATCCATTTGACTGCATTCCAATGCTCAAGACCAGGGTTACTCATATAACGGCTAACGACTCCCACTGCATGTGCAATATCTAGCCTAGTACATACCATAGCATACATTAAGCTCTCTACAGCTGAAGCATAAGGTACCTTAGACATTTTAGTCTCTTCTTCTGGTGTCTTGGGACACATATCCTTAGTCAATTTCAAATGACCAGGCAAAGGTGTGCTGACAGCTTTGACATTTTCCATAGAGAAATGTTGCAACACCTTCTCAATATAATCAGCCTGAGATAGAGACAATTTCTTATTTTTCCTATCTCTACAAATTTTCATACCAAGGATTTGTTTTGCTGCCCCCAAATCCTTCATAGCAAAATATTTTGCTAACTGTTGTTTCAACCCCTTAATGTGATTCATGTTAGACCCAGCTACAAGCATATCATCAACATATAAACATAAAATAATGTAGCTGTCATCATCCAACCTCTTAAAATAAACACAATGGTCAGAATGACACCGACCATATCCATGCCCATTCATAAAAGTGTCAAATTTAATATACCATTGCCGAGGTGCTTGCTTCAAGCCATATAAACTTTTCTGCAATCTGCACACCAAATTCTCCTTACCCTTGACCTCAAATCCTTGTGGCTGAACCATATATATTTCTTCATCCAAATCACCATGAAGAAAGGTTGTTTTAACATCAAGCTGCTCTAAATGCAAATCTTCAGTAGCCACAATACTTAAAACAGTACGAATAGAAGTCATTTTAACAACTGGAGAAAATATCTCATCAAAATCAATACCATGTTTCTGTGCAAATCCTTTTACGACTAATCTGGCTTTAAATCTTTTCGTACCTCCATCCTCTTCTTTGATCCTGTAAACCCATTTATTCTGTAAAGCCCTTTTACTTGCAGGTAACTTACATAAATCCCATGTCTGATTTTTCAGCAAAGAGTCCATTTCATCTGTCATTGCAGACTCCCACTGAAGCTTTGTATCCACCTGCACAGCTTCATTATAATATTCAGGTTCACCAGCATCTGTTAACAGAATAGAATACAAAGATGGAGAAAATCTTTCTGGAGGTCTACTTAGCCTTGTTGACCGTCTAACACTCACTGGGGTGTGTGGTATTTGTTGTTGCTATTGTTGCGGAGCATAAGGAACTACTGGAACATGAACTTGTGGAGTATCATCCAGTACTACATAGTCATTTTCTTTCTTCTCATGCTGCAGCAACAGATCTTTGTACAATACTTTCTCATTGAATATGACATCCCCGCTACAATTTTATGATTTTCAAAATCCCAAAGCCTATAACCAAATTCATCAATGCCATACCCAACAAATACACATTTCTTTGACTTAGCTTCCAGCTTGGTTCTATTTTTAGAATCTATAAGTGCAAAAGCTTCACAACCAAAGGTTTTGAGAAAAGAATAACTCACCTTCTTACCACTCCATGCTTCCTCTAGAATACCACAGTCCAAAGGAGTAGAGGGGCATCGATTGATTAAATAAATAGCAGTGTTCACTGCCTTTGCCCACATATTTTTGGGCAGCCTAGCATGCAACCTCATACTCCTTGCACGCTCCATTATTGTCCTGTTCATGCGTTCAGCCACTCCATTTTCTTGTGGAGTCCTTGGTACAATTTTCTGCCTACGAATACCATTAGAGGAATAATATTCTTCAAATTCTGTGCTGCAATACTCACCACCATTATCAGATCTGAGACATTTTAACTTTTTACCAGTCTCATTCTCAACCAAGCATTTCCATTTCTTAAAAGTTTGAAATACATCAGATTTCTGTCTAAGGAAATAAATCCATACTTTTCTTTTTGCATCATCTATAAATGTAATATAATACAGAGAGCCACCAAGGGAAGATACCTGAGTTGGTCCCCATACATCTGTATGCACAAGCTCTAATCTCTCATTTTTCTTTTCCTTCCCACTCTTCACAAAACTAACTCTCTTTTGTTTTCCATAAACACAACTTTCACAGAAATCCATATTGACACATTTCAGACCAAGTAAAACTTTCTTTGAATGAAGTAATTTCATACCTTTTTCACTCATGTGCCCGAGTCTGTTGTGCCACAGTGCTGTGTCAGAATCTAAAGCAACAGTTTGATGTTCTTCCTGCTCAACTGCAGCCACTATTCCTGAACATTCATTATCTTCTGAAACAATTAAAGTAGAAGGAACAGTATGACCTGTACAAAGATATAAGGTGCCTACTTTCACACCTTTTGCTACTACTAAGGAACCTTTTGAAACCTTCCAATTTTTATCATTAAAAGTAACTGTGCAACCCTCATCACCCAGTTGCCCTGCTGAAATTAAATTCCTACTCAGTGTTGGAACATGTCTTACCTCTTGTAGTAGCCAATGATTCCCATTCTGCAACTTAATCTTAATTTTTCCCTTTCCAACAATCTGACAAGGTTCATTATCTCCCAAATAAACTAGCCCAAAATCCCCTTGGACATAATCAACAAAATAACTTCTATGGGGTGTAGCATGAAATGAAGCCCCAGAATCTAAAACCCATGAATCATCAATACTTTCTAAGGACAAGAGCAAAGCATCCTCCTCGGATTTGTTACTTACCACATTTTCTTCCTTGTTTCCATCATTTTTGTCTCCTTGATCTTTCTTCTGAGACCAACAATCTTTCTTCTTATGACCTGGTTTTCCACAGTACCAGAAATCATTTGGCCCTTTAGATTCGGACCTCTTTCCCTTTGATTTTCCTCTTGATTTCCCATGATTTCCAGAGTTGTTTCCTCTATCTCTTGTTCTGCCTCTGCTTTCTGTGTTCAATACACTACCCGATGTGGATGCCCCTGAGCTTTTCCTATGAATTTCCTCACTCAATATAACACCAATAACATCATCATACTTTAGGGTATTAGAACCAGAAATAGAATTACTAACAGCCATTACCAAGCCATTCCAGCTTTCTGGCAAAGAACACAAAATCAAGAGAGCCCTAACCTCTTCATCAAAAGTAATTTTAACTGAGGTTAATTGACTTGTAACTGTATTAAACTCATTCAAATGATCAGTAACTGATCCACCTTCTACCATTTTCATATTAAATAAATGCTTCATAAGAAATACCTTGTTTGAAGCTGAAGGCTTTTCATACAACTTCGCTAGGGTTTCCATCAGATCTTTAGCTGTCTTTGCTTCAGTAATATTGAATGCCACCGATTGTGCCAGGCATAGACAAATAATCCCCAATGCCTTCCTATCCAAAATATCCCAATCCTCCTGAGACATTGATTGCTCTTTCTTGGCTACTCCCTCTAATGGCCGCCATAGATCCTTCTGATAGAGATAATCCTCCATTTGCATCTTCCATAACTGGAAGTTCTGCCCATTAAACTTATCAACCTTCAGCCTACCCTCGTTTGCCATTTCTCCCACTTAACCGAGAGATCTCCCACTAACTTGTGAGACCTGCTTCAGAGAATAGATGAAAGAACGAATGAAATAACCTCGCTCTGATACCACTTGTTAGGATTAACAAGGCAGAAATAAAAATTATGTGCAAATATAACTAATATCAGAAAATAATAAATCACACAGAATAGAACACAAGACACATAGATTTAACGTGGTTCACCCAATCCCTGGGCTATGTCCACCAACAGTGAGTCCAATATTATTATTATCCAGTGATTACAACCTGATTACAATCCGTAATCCCGTACAGCCCAATTCTGCCGCAAGTACTAAAATCATACATCATCAAAAAATCCCTAACCCTAAGCCATATTATACAATATTTTCCCGCTTTAGGGTTAGAATGAGTTATAAGTAGTCGGCCCAAATAACTGAAAAAGTAGTCGGCCTCAAAAAAAATTTTCTCAGGAGGAAAAGTGTACAGTACTTTCCTGGATAGTACTTTCCTGATTAGTCACCACAAGCTAACAAGAGTTTCTTCCTCATGTGTAATGATATCTTCCACATTAAAGTTGGGAGGAAGTTTAGCTCCTTGATGAGCTAACTCTAGAAAGTATGTTTCTCTATCTTCTTTCAAGAAATGTTTCATCATTCTTTTGAAGTTATCATCATTTTGATATTGAGAAATTTCAGCAAGTGTAGGTTGTTGATCCATACCATGTTGAGACTAAGCTCTTTGAGAGCCATGGTTTGTCCCTTCTTGAGACATGTTAGGAGTTTTAGGGATCTTTGGGATAGATCAAGGAGGAATTTGTTGATTACCTCCATGAGTTGATGGAGGGGGTATGTAACTAGTTTTTAATCGAAAGTTGCCAAGACCGTCATCTTTGTGAAGACTAGAATTGTAGAGTTGTTCAAGAGTTGGACCCTAGATATGAGGCAAAGGTAAGGTATGAGATGTTTCCCCTGATTTCTTGTGAGAGGAAGCTCTAGTTTCCACCATTAACCTTGGGTGAAGCAAAAGAATACGATGAAGACAACTGAAGAAAGATCTGATTCAAGGAGATCAAATGACGCAACCTTGTCAAAGTTTGGTTGATTAAGGATAAGATTGGATGTAAATGAAGGATACTACACCCTAGCTATATGGGTAGATTCCCAAAAGATAGCAGACATGAGTTCACAACACTTAGCTGTTTTGAAGATAGATTGAAGATTGATAGTTATGACAAGGTTTTGACACAAGATGAAAAAGACTCAAATCAATTAAATAGAAGGCTGAATCAGATTCAAAAGGCCACTTTAGGAAAATGATTGGATTCTTAGTAGTTACTACTCTATTCCTGACATAGTGATTTATTTGACAGATTCTGGAAATAGGCTAAAAAAGCTGGGAATCTGGCAATTCTGACAACTTTTTGGCAATTTTTCAAAATTTCTCAAACGACTTTCTGTAGGCTCATATGAAAGTGGGTAGGGTATGAAATGACAATTGAAAAACTTGTATGACTATTGAAAAACTTGCATGATAGTTGATAGTAGGGTTTTTGATTTTTTTGAATTGACTGGCAGCAAAACTCGTACGACAATATACTAGCTACCATATGACAATTAGGGGGTCATGAAATGACAATAGCCAAAATTTGAATGACTTTCTAATTTTACAAGATGACTTTTGACTCCAGAAAGGTGTTTAACATTAGATTTTGCAATTTTCAGGTTTTCAGTTGTAAATTGTTCACAAAATTGTCTGTCCAGATTTGAAGATTATACCGGATTGATTCATTCTTAGTAACCAGATAGATAAACAGGCATGCAAAATAGCAAGCAAGTGATTTCAAGAACATCTAAAAATAATGAACAGGGGACAAAGCAACCCTGCACATGAACAACCAAGTGACTGAATGTGCTAATCCCTAGGAGTGCTAACAGTGTATGTTCCAAAAAGTTTTGCAATAACGCACATATTCCTAGAAAATGAAAATTTGGCCTCACTAGGGTTTTTAGTAATGGTTTGACTCTGCAACTTTTGTGATCTCAAGAGGTCAAACTCCAATCCAAGTGCACTAGGTTTTTGACACAGTCCAAGAAATTAATCAATTAGGAGCTGCTAGGGAGATCTGATAGCCCAACAAGAGACCACACCTGTGAAGATTTCCTCCACAAGGATATTTATATAGCGGCTGCTACTACCATGGTGAAAATGGCTATTACCACTTGAGGTTTTGTCAATGTGGTTTACCCAATTAAGGGAATGTCCACTACGGTTAACCCTCTCTAAAGGTGACTCACAAAAGATACCACATGGAGACTGGTTCCAGATTCAAGGATCCAAGTTTCTGATACTACCCAAAAAGGGAGTAGAGCATAGTCCTCTAGCCTTTTCAATTTTAACCCAAACAAAGCAAACAGATTAATCCGACATGCTAAGACCAAGATTATCTCACAAAGATCTATGATGTCAACCACTCATGATCTATCAACCTCTCTGGAGAGAGAATGTATCAATCAGAAGCTAAACATGCACAAATCTAGTAGAATGTGAGACGCTCTCAGTAACCTCCCTACCTACAAGGTTTCCTTCATTGAGAAGAGTTTCACTGGAAACCCACTCTCTCAAGAATCACAAATAGTGTTCATAGGGCCTATTTACTATGTGTAACAAAGATGCTGAAAAGCAAATCTATGTTTGTTTTTATAGCCCAAAATGAAATTTGTGATATGAAAGCAATAAAAGGTCACACAAGCCAAACACGTGAGATGTTCATTTTAGTCCAAATCGAAACATTATTAGTAGAGAAAATTACCTAAATTCCTTGCAACACGCTTAGTAGATTCTTACCTATTTTTTTAGCAATTCTCACACTTTTTCCAATCATAACCAGCAAATACCAATCAGAAACAACAAATTTCAATTGTTAATGTTAGCTGTCAGTCCAAATCTAGAAAATTGGCTGAAAAAGTGAAATGACAATTGAAACCTAGCACTAAAACTTGTATGACAGTGGGTCACCTCCCAGACGACGGTCCAAAAACTTGTACAACAATGGGTATAAGATCATACGACAACAGAGCTTCCAAACAACACTATGTTTTTGATGATACGATCCTTGATCAAATCAACTATCGTACAATAGTGGGTCCTTCCTGGTATGAGTTTCTGACAAAACTTGTACAAAAATTGTACAGACATAAATTAAAAATTGTAGCTTGGAATAGAAAATGACAAGAAGATGATAGAAATTGATAGAAATTGAATGGAAACCCGTTTCAGGGCCCCACAGTGGGTGCCAAAAATGTGTGTGTGAATTTTGTACCGAGCTGTAGACACAACACTTTAGTAAAATATTAGAGGTTAGCAAAAATTGAAATCATGCACTGAAATAGAAACTAATCTAACCAGGTGATTTACTGCCTTCTAGTAGGTACGAGTATGATATTCTCAGATTGGACCGAGATCAGTGACCTTGACGACACCTAAATGAAGGATTTGAATGTAGAATCTAGATATGAGATGAATGCAAATTAATCTATTTTTTTGGATTTTTTATGCAATAAGATGAGATAAACTAGTATGAATCTATTCTATATGAGAAACTGATATGACATGCAATTAATCTAACAATGATATGCTAAATGACATGAATGCTCAAAAATAATAAAAATCTCACAATAGCTTGGATTCGCAAAGATTGATTCTTCGATCACCAATTCACCAGTGTGAGGATGCAATTCATGGATCGATCCAAATGAAGAGTTGAGGCCTTAATTTATAGAAATCTAGGGCTTTGGAGGTGCATGGAAAAAGCCATAAATCATTCTTGATAAACTCACGTTGATTTTTGAGTTATCAAGAATTTAGAGATAGATTAACTCACAAAATCATGCAAATCAGATTTTTGATTTAAATCAGAAGTTGAGATTAGCTTTCAACTCAAAAGAGAGTTGAGTTTATTTTTAAAACAACTTGAATTGATTTTTTGATTTAAAGTTTAACTATTTTTTGGATGTGCATAATTTAATATGAATTAATTTAATAAATAAAGTGATTTATCCTCAACTTAACTGATTTTAAAAATAAAACAATTGATTTATGTGTTAATCAATTATTAAATCAAACTTTTATTCAAAAACTATATTATTAAATTTATCAATTCACATTAATTAATTAAATAAGAATTTAATCAATTAGTCATAGGATATTTGATTTATTGTCAAAATTTAAATAATACAATTTAGGAATAAATATAATTAAATCCAATTAAATAATTAAGTGGCAGTATTAAATCTAATTAATTAAATATTCAGAATATTCAATTAATCAAACTTTAGGATAAATAAGATTTATCCCCAAATAATCATTAAATTAAAGATAATTAGGATAAATAGGAATAAGGAATATTCCCCGATGCAAAATTTAGGATGATCAATTAAGATTTGATAATGTGCCGATGTGCCTTAGGTTAGGACTTTGATGTCGATTTCATTCGATGTGTCGATATAGGAGATTAATGAACGTATAGCCCATTTTTGGGGTATTACATTCATCATTGAGAATCCTTATTTCATCATTTACTTTGCTGATTCTTTTCTCAATATCCAATATCTTCACATCAGGGCTGACTAAAAGATTTGTCTTTGATTGAATTTCTGCTTCTTTAGCCTTGATCTTCTCATCTTCTTTAGATACATGGTTTTCAAATTTTGTACACTGAATATACAAAGTTTTACCTCTGTCCATATTTCTTCTCAAGTCTTTTATACAAACATCCAGATTGATAATATCATTTCTTATATTCTAACTTATATCATGAAACATTTTGGCCTCATAGGCTATCTGAACCTTTACTTTAGCCATATCTGATAAGTTAGTGAATTCATTATCAAATGCATTCATAACTTTCTTAGCTCTTTCTAGTGGGTCTGCTTCTTCTATCTGATTAGTCACAATACTTTGTAACTTCTCTGTTATTTCTAGAAAAGATCCTTCAAGGCATTTAACCTTCTTGTTCTTTCCAATAATTTTGTTCAGGGATGTGATCAATTCCATTTAATCATCATCATCTACCTCTTTCCCAAAACTTTCAAATATTGATCCAATCTGTGATTTCTTTGCAATCTCAGGTGTAGGACTAATTTCTTCTCTATTAGGGCCCTCTTTCTATCCTTGAATTTTTGTGTTTTCTTGATTCTCTATTTTCTTTTCTTCCTCTTTCCTTGATTCTTTCTCTCCTTCTACAATAGATCTATCTTGTTCTTCTAAGGCCGAATTGTCAACAATGTTTTCAAGATTTTGAAAAGGATTGTCATCACTGTCCAATGTGATCTTAGTTCCTTCCACATGCATTTGTTAGGAATGAATGCTGAAGCCTTTGGCAATCATTCTGTAGCAATGGTTGTTGCATTCATGGCTATGATTGTCATTGATGTCAACATAGTGTTATTCTGGAGTTTAGCAGAGAAGCAGGCACAGTTTTGTTTTGCGCACATGTTATATTGTAGATTGAGTTATGCATAGTTGATGGTATATTCTTTGGTGTATTATTAGCCTATGGTTAAGAGTGTAAAAAGAAATTCATTTATTCATGAAAGTTATAAGCATTTTGGTGGAAGCAGTATTCTGGTAGTATTCCTGTGTAGCCATTTTTGGTAATCGGAGGATATCTCCTAATCGGGATGGAATCTGATTCTATGTAGTTAAAGGGAAGTTTGAGACTTATTGGTGGTGATTTGGTTCATAGTGCAAACTTCGAGGTCACACAATTGGAAAGATATTGTATCTGGAAGCCGATAGTTTTATGTAATTTTGATGTAGCGTGTTGAAATTATTATTTTGTATTTGCATGCCGACTCATTTTTAATTATTTGAGTGTGGTATAAAGGAATGAATGTTTTCCTTGTTATGTATGAGGATTGTAATAGTTTTGATATGAAATTATGAAAGTTGTGATGCGAATGTATGCATGAAGTGAAGAAAAGAGCTAATTCAGTGATGGAGGAAGACTTGCGAAGTACAGAGATCTGGATTTGTGATCTTGTGTAGTAGAGAGTGTGGTTTTGGCACAGTGTGAAGGAGGTAACATATTTCATATTATTCTATTGAATAATCCTAAGATCTGTTGGACAATGAGTTCAGAGATCTTGCCTTGAAGCTGTTTGGGCAGTGGGTCCTTCTGTCTTCCATAACTCCTAACAGGGCTAGAATCTTTTAACAGGAATTCAAAATCTCCTAATAGAGATTCATATGTACTGAATGTATTTCATAAGACTCCTAATAGGGTCCATCCTCTAACAAGGAACTTTCATATTAGTACATCATTTTGTGGGCATCATTCCCACCGGGGTTTACTCTTTGATCAAGAGGTTCCCTAGTTAACATATCTTGTGTTATTATGTCATTGTGTATGATTATCCTTCTATGGTTGGTTACTACATTAATTATATGGTTTAAAGCTGTTGAAGTTGATATTGAAGTTAATGATGATAAATAGTTTAATTATCAGATAACTGATTCACCCCCCCTCTTAGTTATCTTTGTGGTCTTTACTTTCTAACAACATTGACTCATCTTCAATGTTGATTCATGGTGGAGATGGACTCTTCTGATGCTCAACTTCCTCTATTTGTTCTGTTAACTCTACTACACTAGAGTGTTTTTCAACACTAGATGCCATTACCTTCACTATTGCTTGCTCTGTTTCCTTGTTTATCTCTTCATAGTTTCCTCCCATTATCTGAATGGTTCTTTTCTTTGTTATTAGATGGGTTCCAAGTTCTTTCATTATTTCCTTAAAATGATCTTCATCTCTAATTTCACATAGTTTTCTTACAAGATTTTCTCTAATTTTATTATCTTCTTCAGTTGCTCTCTTTTTCGTGTTAACTAGCTTCTCAAATAAATCATCAGGTATCTTACCTTGAATTGTGTCAAATTTCTTATCTACTAGGATCATGTGTCTCACAACTACATTTTCCAAATTCAATCTTTCTAAATAATTATAAAGATCATAGTACTTGTTCATCTTAGAAAAATCTCCATCATGAATAATCTGATCATTTACCTTCTCAATCTTTGGTTTCCATGTCTTCTTTTTCACTTGAATATCTTTATCATCTTTTATCTCTGCTATTTTATTTTGTACTAGTGGCACTATTGTCTTCTGTCTCTTACCTGGTCTAGTAGCTATTTCTTTCACTCTTTTCTCTGGTGGAGTTAATCTTGTAGATTTCCTAACTTCTTGTTCTTCTTGCTCTACTTTCACTTTATGCTTCAAATTTCTAGTTTCAATCACTGATAGGGGTGGAATAGACAAAAATTCCTTTTGTCCAATGTCTCTAAGTACTGCTGCTATATTCTTTACAATCATAAATTCATGTTCTGTCAATCCCGTGTCCTTCAAAATTTTCTTAATTGTACTTTCTACTCTTTTCTTAGACTATTTCTCTTCTTGAATAGACATTGTGGAGTTGAAGTTCTCCTCAAAAGTCCCAAACCTGTTGCTATGAATATCCAACTTTCTCTTAAGCAATCTGTTCACATATTCTTCTGCTTTAGTTTAAAAAATTTCATAGCCAAGAGGGTCTATGAACTCTACTCTAGGTTCAACTACTTCAATAAATGAAGTCAGTGTCAACCATAAAACATATCTCATTCTTATACTTTTCAACAATTGACTGAGGGATTCTTGATCTATTTTTCATAAAATTCTGAAATGTTTTAATTACTAAAACTGCACTCTCATTGACCTTGTCAATAAGATGTCTCCTGAATACTGTGTTTATCCTTTCCATTGTGTTCTTTCCATCATTCCAATCATCACCAATTGTAAATGGAAATCTTCTTAACAAATGAAAAAACATATAAGTGATCAATGATGAGAATCTAAATTGGGAGTTTTTAGTCTTCTTTATCTTCTCCAAGTTCTCAAATAACTAAATTGTCAAGATTTCACAAATGTCTACTTGTACTTTGTCAACACACATCAAATAGGCTGCATGAATCATTCCAGCTGCCATGTCATCTTCTCTTGAATTAGCACAAAATTTAACTATAAGGATCTTGCACAAATACCTAACATCATCCTGCTGTATCTTGCTAATCACTATACCTCTGCCATTGTAAGATGATTTAGTGTTGTTTAATACAGTTTTCTTCACATTCTTTTCATTAAACGGTATGACTCTAGATTTAGTCAAACTAGTTACTTCATGAGTTAGATCTACTATGATGTCTATCACTCTATCATCTAACCAAAACTTTCCATTATGTATTCTGCTCAGAATTATCTTAGTGCATTCTTCATCATCAAATTCATACTGCAAAGAGTACTTTATGATTTCATTATCCTTCAAATGTTCAAACCCTACTCTCAATGACATATCTCGATGGTAAAGTTTTTCATATTCCTTAGTAAAATCACTATCACTAAGGGTTTTAATCTTACATCCCAAATAGCTTCTAACATTCTCTAAATGTAGAATTCCATTTGGTATGAATGATAAAGCTAATTTAGGGTCTTCTTCCAAGGGTTCTACAGGTTCCCTTTTAGTCTTAGGTCTGATCTTATCTCTCACATTGTGAATCAATGAAACGTCCATATCTTCTACAAATTCTCTAATTGACAAATAGATTTGCTTAGTAAAATACCTCAATTCTATGATTTAGGGTTTGCATAGATCTAGCATGAAATTCCTTCACCAAATGCTTGCAAACTACTTCTAATCACTACTCCTTTGATCTCCTTAACTCTTAATCTTTCAATATCATTAGATTCTGACATCGCATTCAATTCTTTTGCCGCTTCTTTCCAAAAAGTTGTTCTTGCTTACCTGCAAAACTTAAAACTTCTTGCGATCTCGTATAACATCATATTAACTCATGTGCTCTTAACCATAGTATCACTACATCTGATGCAGGAGCATCCTGGGTGTAAGAGAAATCTTGCATCACCCAAAAATATTTCTATTTTTGTATTCAATAAGGGCTATCTTGTGCAGAGCTGCTATTTATGGAAAGTTACTATTTTTGGTAATTTTTTTATGTGCTCAGAATGATCTAATTTCTTTCTTGGAGGTTCATTTTGGTCATATAAGTCTGCCAGTAAAGTTTCATTGCCAGATCAAGTGTATATTGGAAGATATTGAAGATTTTCGGTATTGGCAGCAGGGTACAGAAACTTTGAACTCAGTTTTGAAGGCTTTAGAGGCCCCAAATGAGGTCAAAAATTTGGGTGACAGGCGCTTGCGTGGATCAAGCCTGTAGAGTGCTTCGTGGCATTTCTGAAATGGGGTTATAATAGCCGATCGGGTCAACTGGTGATGGCTTATGGTCTTCAGAAGTTGGGCCACCTGAATTGGTGAAAAATAATTTTCTTCAAAATTTCTGTTCGGGTTTCAAAGGTTATCTTGAGCCGACTATGATGCAATAAAATGTAAAATAAAATAATTCTAAGTTTGGTCAGCCTTATTGGCTAAAATTCTGGAACATTCCCAGGCGGTGGAAAATTGCTTATATAAGGAAGGCTGTATTATTGTCTTAGGTAGTTCAGAATAGTTCTGGGTAGTAGATCTGGGTAATAGTTCAAGGCTTTTTCCTACAAAATATTGTAAGGGAATGCCCATGTGGCTTTGCATATTGTAATTCTGAAAGTCTGTAATTCCACATTTGTGGAGATAATAAGAAGCCAATTTTCTGTTCTTGCATATTGTTGTTGTTTCTCTATTTCTGTTATGTGTTTGTGGTATTAAGGGGAGCACCCTTCATCAAGTGGTATCAGAGCAGGAGTTCTTGAGTGTGTAAAAAAATTGCCGATTGGGAGGCAGTTTGCACCAGGACCATGGCTAGGGTTTCAGCGCGCATCGTGAAAATGCCTCCACGAAGAGAATGTGGCGGAAGAGCTGGTGCTATGACACCTGAGGTTAGAGAGCTGTAGAGACAAGTGCGAGAATTGCAAGAAGAGATTCGTAGAGGAATGAATCTTAATGTCAAAGATGAAAGCGAGGATGAAGTCAAAGAAGAATATCAAGAAGGAGAAGCTAATATTGTGAACCAGGAGGAAGAAAGACTTTTTCAGGCGATTTCCAAGATTGGAAAAAGACCTAAGATTGAGGTTCCTACATTTTCTAGAAATCTTAACCCAGAGGAATTGATTGACTGGATTAATGAATGTGAGGAATATTTTGAGTATGAAGATGTTGAGGATCCTGATAGGGTCAAATTTGCGAAGGCCAGACTGAAAGGTCATGCGAAGATCTGGTGGCAAGAAATTCAATTGGAGAGAAATAGAAGAGGGAAAGATAAAATCACAAGATGGGATCGGATGGTGGATAAATTGAAGCGACAATTCATTCCTGTTGATTATGAGCTTGATCTACTAAAGAAAATGCAAAGTTTGAAGCAAGCAGGAAGATCTGTTCAGGAGTATACAGAGGAGTTCTATCGACTCCTCATCAGAACAGGCCATGTAGAAGTTGATAAGGAGAAAGTTGCCCGATACCTTAATGGGTTAAGGCCAAGCATTCAGGAGGAGTTGAATCTAGTTCGAATGAATATTATTGAGGAGGCATACCAGTTTGCCCTAAAAGTAGAGGAAAAGCTGAACAGGAAGTTTGAGAGTAGACAAAATGGTAGAGGTCATGGTGGAAGATCTGGTGGACGGTCATATGGTGGCCGAAATGAAGATCCGAAAAAGAAGGATGAGGCCAGTAGCAGCTAGAATCAGAGAGGAAACAATTCCAATCATTTCCAAGATTAGAATAATAGAGATCAGAGGGGAAGAGGTAGAGGAAAAGGTTCAGGAAGAGGAGGCTTCCATGGAACATGTTTTCACTATGGAGAAGAAGGTCATAGGACATTTGAATGTCCTCGGTGCCAAGGCAGAACAGACAGGAGAAATGAAGGCCAGGCCAGAGTTGCACATGTAGATAAAGATGCTAGATCATCAAATTTTGAAGATGCTGAAAGAGGAGAAATGCTAATTAACAGAAGAGTCTTGCTGAGTGGTGAGAATGAACCTGAACAAAGGAGGAGCCTGTTTCGCACTCGATGCAAGTGTGAGGGTAAATTCTGTGATGTGATTATCGATAGTGGAAGCACTGACAATTTGGTGTCAGAAGAGATGGTGACAAAGTTGAAGCTCAAGAGACAAAAACACCCACATCCATATCGGATTGCCTGGGTGCAGGATGACCACAAGGTCATGGTCAGTGAACAGTGCCTGGTAAAGTTCAAGATCGGCGGGTACCAAGATGAGGTACTATGTGATATCATCTCTATGGATGCATGTCATATGTTATTGGGTAGACCGTGACAGTTTGACAGATGTGCTGTATATGATGGTCGTGCGAATACGTATTCCCTGACAAAGGATGGAGTGCGACATAAGCTAAAGCCATTGAAGGAGACCGAAGAAAAGGTATGTGGTAATGCAAGAATAACATTTGTTGATGGAAGAAAATTCCTAGATGGTATGAGGCATGAGCATGTGTGTTTTGCTTTAATTCCAAAAGTTGGTAAAGAAGAAGTAGAGGATGTACCTGTAGAGGTTGCAAATTTGTTGAATGAGTTTCAGGATATTGTATTTGATAATGTACCTGATGGATTACCACCGGTAAGGAAGATCAGTCATCAGATGGATTTGATTCCAGGAGCTAATTTGCCAAACAAGGCAGCACATAGAATGACACCAGTAGAAAGTGAAGAGTTGAACAGACAAGTACATGAGTTATTGCAGAAGGGGTTGATTCGAGAGAGTCTGAGTCCCTGTGCTGTACCAAGGGTATTAGCACCAAAGAAGAATGATGAATGGAGGATGTGTATAGATTCTAGGGCAATAAACAAGATCACAATCAAGTACAGGTTTCCATTGCCACGAATGGATGATATTATGGACTGTTTGAGTGGAGCTGTGTATTTCTCAAAGATAGATCTGAAGAGTGGATATCACCAGATTCGGATCAGAGAAGGAGATGAATGGAAGATTGCCTTAAAGACAAAGGAAGGACTATATGAGTGGTTAGTCATGCCTTTTGGGCTAACCAATGCACCGAGCACTTTCATGCAGCTCATGAACGAGGTTCTGAAAGAATTTCTGGGTAAGTTTGTCATTGTTTACCTAGATGATATTTTGATTTTTAGCAAGACATTGGAGGAACATATGATGCATATTTTTATGGTGTTTGAGAAGCTGAGAGATGAGAAATTGTTGATTAATTTGAAGAAGTGCAGTTTTGTGAAGAAAGAGTTAGTGTATTTGGGATTTGTAGTTTCAGCAGAAGGTCTAAAAATGGACCTAGAGAAGGTACAGGCTATCCTTGAATGGCCTACTCCAAGGAGTGCTACTGAGGTAAGATCTTTTCATGGTCTAGCTAGCTTTTATAGAAAGTTTATCAAAAATTTTAGCAGTATTTGTGGACCCTTGACTGAAACAATGAGAGGGGATAGAAAAGAGTTTAAGTGGACTAATGGGGCAGAAAAGAGTTTTCAATTGTTGAAACACAAAGTTACAGAACAACCTATTTTAGCACTTCCAAATTTTAATAAGGTGTTTCAAGTAGATTGTGATGCTAGTGGTATTGCAATAGGATCTGTTATGAGCCAAGAAGGTAAACCTGTTGCGTATTTCAGTGAAAAGTTAAATGATGCCAAGAAGAAGTATTCTGTTTATGATTAGGAATTTTATGCTATAGTTTAGGCATTAAAAAAGTGGAGATATTATCTACTTCCTAAGGAGTTTGTTTTGTATACTGATCATCAAGCTTTGCAATAATTGAATAGTCAAGGAAAGTTGAATCAGAGGCATTTGAAATGGGTTGAGTTTTTGTAGAGTTATACATTTGTTTTGAAACACAGAAGTGGAAAGTCTAACAGGGTTGCAGATGCTCTTAGCAGAAGGCAACTATTGTTGACAGAAATGCAGATTGAAGTGGTTGGGTTCAAGGAACTCAAGAATTTGTATCCAGAGGATCTTGATTTTGGTGAAGCTTGGAAAGCTTGTATAGAACCTATTACTCTAGACAGGACAAAATGGTTGGATTTCATCATCCAGGATGATATGCTATTCAGAGGGAGTCAGTTGTGCATTCCATGAAGTTCTATGAGGGAGAATCTCATCAAGGAGAAGCATAGTGGAGGATTGGCTGGACATTTTGGTCATGATAAAACCCTTGCTTTGGTTGGTGAAAATTATTATTGGCCACAATTGCAGCAAGATGTGAAGAAGTTTGTACAGAGTTGCAGAGTATGTCAGATGGTGAAAGGAGTGAAGCAGAATATAGGGTTGTATCAGCCATTACCTATACCAGAGAAGCCTTGGAAGGATATCAGTATGGACTTTGTTCTTGGTTTACCGAGGACACAGCGGGGACATGATTCAATTTTTGTAGTAGTTGACAGATTTTTGAAGATGACACATTTCATTCCCTGCAAGAAGACTAATGATGCTGTTCATGTAGCAGAATTGTTTTTCAGAGTAGTGAGACTACATGGTTTGCCAAAGACCATAGTGTCAGATCAAGATACTAAGTTTGTTGGATATTTCTGGTGTACATTGTGGAAGAAGTTGAAGATGGATTTGAAGTTTAGTTCATCACATCATCCACAGACTGATGGACAGACAGAGGTGGTGAATAGAAGTTTGAGAAATTTGCTGAGATGTTTGGTTGGAGATAAGCCAACAGGATGGGATTTGATTTTACCACAGGCAGAATTTGCATACAATAATTCTGTCAACAGGAGCACTGGTAAATCACCATTCCAGATTGTATATGGAAGTAGTCCAAGAAATGCATCTGAATTGAGGAAGATAGATAAAGGAGAAATAAGTAGTGCTAAAGCTGAGGATTTTGCAGAACATTTGAAGAACATCCATGAGGAGGTGAGGAAGCATATTACCAAGATGAATGCACAGTATAAGGCTAAGGCATATGAGAAAAGGAGGTATAAGGAATTTCAGGTTGGTGATGAAGTCATGGTTCATTTGTGGAAGGAGCAGTTTCCAGTTGGTACATATAACAAGCTGAAAATGAAGAAGTTTGGACCATGTAGGATACTGAAGAAACATGATTCAGGAAACACATATGAGATAGAATTGCCTACTAAGCTAAATATTTCACCAGTGTTTAACATTTTAGATTTGATAGAGTATCATGAAGGAGGTGTTGAAGATGAGATCACAACATCACAGTGGAGTATTCCAGCAACTAGTTCAGACACTAAGGAGATCGAAGATATACTGGATAGTCATGTTGGCAAAAGCACAAGGAACAGGACATATGAAGAGTATTTGGTCAAATGGCAAGGATGACCTATTGAAGATTCATCATGGCTAACAAGGGAGGAGGTTAACCGTCTTGGTTTTCCTTTGCACACTTGAGTCGTGACAGGGTCACTTCCCAAATTACCTCGGGTATCTGATGTAGGAGCATCCTGGGTGTAAGAGCAATCTTGCATCACCCAAAAATATTTCTATTTTTGTATTCAATGAGGGCTATCTTGTGCAGAGCTACTATTTATGGAAAGTTACTATTTTTGGTAATTTTTGTATGTGCTCAGAATGATCTGATTTCTTTCTTGGAGGTTCATTTTGGTCATATAAGTCTACTAGTAAAGTTTCATTGCTAGATCAAGTGTATATTGGAAGATATTGAAGATTTTTGGTATTGGCAGCAGGGTACAGAAACTTTGAACTCAAATTTGAAGGCTTTAGAGGCCCTGGATGAGGTCAAAAATTTGGGTGACGGGCGCTTGCGTGGGTCAAGCCTGTAGAGCGCTTCGTGGCATTTCTGAAATGGGGTTATAATAGCCGATCGGGTCAACTGGTGATGGCTTATGGTCTTCGGAAGTTGGGCCACCTGAATTGGTGGAAAATAATTTTCTTCAAAATTTTTGTTCGGGTTTCAAAGGTTATCTTGAGCTGACTATGATGTAATAAAATGTAAAATAAAATAATTCTAAGTTTGGTCAGCCTTGTTGGCTAAAATTCTGGAACCTTCCCAGGCGGTGGAAAATTGCCTATATAAGGAAGGCTGTATTATTGTCTTAGGCAGTTCAGAATAGTTCTGGGTAGTAGATCTGGGTAATAGTTCGAGGCTTTGTCCTATAGAATATTGTAAGAGAATGCCCATGTGGCTTTGCATATTGTAATTCTGAAAGTCTGTAATTCCACATTTGTGGAGATAATAAGAAGCCAATTTTCTATTCTTGCATATTGTTGTTGTTTCTCTATTTCTGTTATGTGTTTGTGGTATTAAGGGGAGCACCCTTCATCAACATCATATACTATCTTGCATTAACTACGCAAGACTCAATTCATCCTATACTAACTTCTACACTATCCTAAGTTCCTATTCTACTATATTTTATTAATGAATTAAGTACTTTGAGATGGGTTAGGTAGAGATTCACTCTTACCATTAGATGCTTCACCTTTCTGATTACCTTCAGTGCTGAATGTATCTCCTTGATCTGTGGCTTTAATAAACTTCACTTCTTCTAAATTACTATAGCAACCTCCATGACTATTGCTTGCATTTTCATTTCTCCTTGCATGACTTCTAGGGTTAGGGTTCCTCATGTTATTCATCTGGCAAAACTTTGTTGTATGACCAAATTTGTTGCATATCTAACAAACTACTCCATTGTTTCCATATCTCGGTCCAGTTTGATTGATTTGTGATCTGAAATTCCTGGCAATGTGTTCAACTTTGTTGCATTTATAACATACTACTACATGTCTTCTATTCATATCTTTAGTAGGTTTCTTATTTGCATGGTTAGTATCTCTAAACATTCTACTACCATTATTATTCTCATTAAATTTAGGCTTCCTACATTCAATAGCTCTATGTCCAAAACCATGACAATTATAACAATAACCATTAAGAGGTTTAAATTTCTTACGTGTACAATCTTTCTTCATATGACCAAAAGTATTACATGAAAAACATCTACCTTTAAATTCTCTTTGCATACCTTTAGGTGATTCTTGTTGTTTAGGTGGTTCTTCTTGTTTAGGTGTATCTTCAGATTGGGAGAGCAAGTTGGTTGTCAACTTGTCGTCAGCCATTATTGACCCCTTGTCTTTTAATTTCTTGAAACGGGGTCTCAATTTTGCTTGCGCCCCTTGTTCCATTCCTCATATTCATTTTCTAGTTGAGATTGAGAATGCTATTCATTCTCTCCCTACTGAGGTTGCAGAGGTTATTAGGCAAGATTGTGCTGTCACCCTCAGACGTGCAAAGCTGCCTCATCACAACATCCCTAGATCTGAGGTGCTAGCCTTTCATAACTTTATTAACAATAATAATGTTATTATCTCCAAAGCAGACAAGGGGAATGCCACTATCATTCTAAATAGGTAGGACTATGTCTCCAAGATGCTTGACTTACTCTCTGATCCCACCAGCTATAGGGTATTGTCTCGCAACCTGTGCTCCAAGATCTTAAGGAAAGTCAAATCTTCTATGTCCAATTTCTCCTTTGATGATGCAACAAAGAAGAAATTGTTTCCCTCCAAAGAAATAACCCCTCGCATCTATGGGGTTCCAAAAATCCATAAAGGCGGCATTCCGTTGAGACCTATTGTGGACACCATTGAGTCACCCACTTATCTCTTAGCCTCACACCTTGCCAAGATTATCTCACCCTTGTTGGGCCATTCTGACTCATTTGTCAAAGATTCCAACCATTTTGTCCAATTTATTAATGACAAGCGGTTAGATAAGGGTGACATCTTGGCTAGTTTTGATGTGGTCTCCCTCTTCACCAAGGTTCCCATTCCTGACTCTATTCAAATCATCAAGCGTAAGGCTGGGGGTGAGATTGCTGATTTGGTAGAGTTATGTCTCAGATCCACTTTCTTCTCCTTCTAGAACATCATATATGAGCAAGTGGATGGGGTGGCCATGGTTTCCCCCTTGTCCCCCATCGTAGCCAACTTCTACATGGAGCATTTTGAGGAGATGTCCCTCCACTCCTTTCCCCTCAAGCCCAAGTGGTGGAAGCATTATGTAGATGACACCAATGTTTGTTGGCCACATGGTCTTGACAAACTTGAGGAGTTTCACGAACACCTCAATAGCTTGACCCCCAACATTTCCTTCACTAAGGAGCTTGAGTCAGGTGACCAGTTACCCTTCCTTGATGTGCTTCTCATCAAGAAGCTTGATGGTTCCTTTGGTAGATGTGTTTACTGCAAAGCTACCCACACAGACTTATACCTCCACTCCTCTTCTCACCACCATCCTAGCCAAAAACTCGGCATCCTCAAGACACTTTCCCTTAGAGCCCTTAGAATTTGTGATGATGACCATCTTAACCAAGAGCTTACCTATCTTCGCCAAGTCTTCAGCTTGAATGGGTACTCACACAAACAAATCTCTAAGGCTCTCAACCAAGCTAAGACTTTCTTTCTTGCCAACTCTAGTCCTTAGCCTTCCTTGTCCCCACCTCCCATTTTTGCCTCCCTTCCTTTTGTGGACGGAATCTCACAGAAGATTGCCAAAATCTTACCTAAAAAGGGCCTTCGGGTTGCCTTCAAACCCCTCTCTTGATTAAGAAACTGTGTCCCCCCTCTCAAGGACTCCAAAGACTCTTTCCTAGATTTCAGAGTCTATATGATCTCTTGCTCCTGTGGAACCCTATATAGGTGAAACGGGCCACTCTTTCCACACTAGAATCCATGAGCATATTGCTGACATTAAGTGCGAGAGGGTCCACAAATCCACTTTAGCAAAGCACTTGTCTGCCTCCAAACATCACATCTGTCTTGAGAGCCCCCAAATTCTCTCTAGGGAAGACAACTATTTCAAGAGGAAGCTCAAAGAAGCCATTGAGATTCACTACCATCCCATCAACCTCAACCGAGATGATGGGTGGTCGGTTAGCCTTTCATGGTGACCTCTATTAGGTATGCTTGATAGAAACCATCACCCTTGAGTCTGTCCTTCCTCCCTCCCCTTTTTTGGTCTCTCTCATTCTTTCCTTGGTGTTCAGGTCGCCTCCCCCTTGGTCCACGTGTTTGGTCGGCTCTGATTTGGTTGTCCTTTTTGTTTCTTCCCCTCCGAGGCTCATTTTTTATCTTCCTTCTCTTGTTGTTGGGTCTACCCCTCGCTCTCCTATTTTGCCCCCCTTTCTTTTTTCTCCTTGGTTCAGGTTGGTTTGTCCCCTCTTGGCCTCTCTACATTTTTATATGCGCTTACACACTCTCACACACACACACGCATGCACATATATATATTTATATACTTTTTGTTTTTATGCTTGCATGTTTTTTGGCGTGTTTTCCTTTTTCTTTTTTTTGATTGTGCATGTGCTTTCAGTGTTGTATTCATATGTCTCGCTTGGAGGTTCTTGTATTTTTTTGGTCGGTTATCCTTGCATGTATATATATACTTTTTAGTTTGTATATACATGAATGCACTTGTATAGTCATATTCATTTATTCTTTTTGTTTTGTTTATTTATGTATATAAATTTAATCTTTTGGGTTCATTTGCTTTCTCTTTTGTTTCTTATTCCTTTAGACGGTCAGCTTCTCTCTCATATATATATATATGAATATGAATATATAAGATAAATAAGAAAAAAGAATAAAAAAGGACATTGTGCTTACATATATATCTAAATATATATATATAGAAAGGAAAAAGGGGGGCTATATATATATATATATATATATATATCTATGTATATACATATATGTATATATGTATATATATATATATGTATACATATATATATATATAGAGATATATATGTATATATATATATATATATATTTATATATATATATATATATATATATATATATTTATATATATATCTATGTATATACATATATGTATATATGTATATACATAGATATATGTATATATATATATCTATCTATATATATATATATATATATATATATATAGCCCCCCTTTTTCCTTTCTATATATATATTTAGATATATATGTAAGCACAATGTCCTTTTTTATTCTTTTTTCTTATTTATCTTATATATTCATATACATATATAGATACACATATGCCTATATATATATATATATATAGACACAATTTCCTTCTTTTTTCTCCTTTTTTTAATTCCTTTATTATTTATTTATTTATATGCTCTTTTTCCTTATCTTTTTTCTTTATATATATATATATATATATAGGCACTTGGTCCTTTCTATTTTTCTTTCTTTTTTTTTGCTCAGTTATTGCTTCGTTTGTTAATCAGTCACTTGTCATAATTTCATATTTGTAATACACACTCTGTTTCATTATTTAATTGCCTTATTGGTGTATGTTTAATCTCTGTATTTGCTTACATTATCTATTCTGCAGGCTCAATCCTTGGGTTTTTTCTTATTTTTATGTTCTCCTTGGGCCCCTTTTTTATCCTCTCTTCTCTTCATTGGTCTACGTGCGCACTCCTCCCCTTACCTTTATTTTGCCCTTGTGTTAGGCTAAGTTTGCATTTTTATTTTCCATCCTTGCATTTCTCATCCTGATGATGGATCATAGAGTGTGATCCGAAACGTTGATGCTAAAAATACTTACACGATTGAATCCAAAAATTTGTCTACATTACTAATGGATTGTGGAAATCTGATGTTGTTAATCTTCAGATTTGTCAACTTCATCAGATTTCTTTTCTTCTATGTTTTCAGAAACTTTTAGATCTAGTTCCTTGCTCTCTTTACTCACTTTAGATGAGTTAAATCCAAGACCAATTTTATCATAGAATGGCATTTGATAAGAAATTTGATCATCAATATTTTCACTAGTAGAATATAGCTTCTCAAGTTGTTTCTTAGATTGAGTCAATTCACCTTTCATAATAGTATTGTACTTTTCAAGTTTAGCATACTCCAATTTGGTTTTCTCAAGTTCAGATGTCACTTTACAAAGTTTAGATTTTAGATCTTTCTCAGATTTCAGATTTTCATTTTCAGATTTCAGATGTGCTTCGTTCTTGCTATTTCCATCTTTCAAACTCAACTTCAGATTTACTATCTTCAGTTCATGTTTAAGGATCTCATTTTCTTTTTCCAGATTATCATCACAATCTTCAACTTGAATTGTAGATTCTTATCTGAATTCAGTTCCTCCAGCTTATTCTTCAGCTTTTTAATGAGGTTCTTTGCATCATCATATTTTCCTTTCAGAGTATCTCTTTCTTCAGTAAGTAAATCAATTTGTTCAAGAGCTTCGTCAAGATTCTTTTGTAGCTGATCCATATCCATAGAGATCTTATTCAAGCTGCTAGGCTTTCTCTAAATAATTATTTTTTGAGTAACTAGGCTTTGATACCAATTGTTAGGAATAGGGAATACTGAGAGGGGGGGTGAATCAGTATTCTGCAAACTTTTTCTTTCACCCAATTATGGATATAACAGATTATCTTAATACATGAATAACATAGTAAACTAAATAAAATGCATAGAAATAAAGAAAATGAAATCATAACATAGTATTTGTTCTCGAGGAAACCCTGGCCAAGGGAAAACCCCGGTGGGGATGGTACCCACAAAGATCCACTAATCAAAAGTATCATGTTAAGGATGTTGACCTTGTTAGGAGCCTATTACAAGAATATAGTGTCTTAGTCCTTATTAAGGGACTATAGGCCTTGTTAGAAGCCTCAACCCAGCTAAGAGTTGGTAGTACTAATTACAAATGATTACAAGATGAGCCCATTTCCCAAACAAGTAATGTACAATGATTACTGATTAAAAAATAGAGTAAGGTACATAACCTTATACTACTTGCTTGTATTTCACAACTTCACATCAATATCTTTTGCTACATCATCTATCTCATTACAATTACATCTCTCTTTCGCATTTTGAATACCTTACATTTTTACAATTTATTAGGAATAATAACTTTTACATTCAGCTTTACATAACATAAAGCTTTACACAAAATACATATTTACCCAAGGGTTAACATCTAGGAGGTCATCCCTTTATATTATTAAGACATTATTTTGATAAACAAAATAATCCCTTAACTCTTTACCAATTCTGTCTTCATATTCTATCCTGTCAGCTTAACACTGTCTTTGATAAAACTACCATAACTTCTTCTATACATGCCATACAAACTTGTACTCTTAGGTGAGTCTTCAATAGTCATCATAGTATCTATGTTCAAGTGTACAAGAAATGAACTTACTCCAATCAACATTGCCAATCAAAATTGTCTCCTGGGTACATTGGGAAAATACTGCACATACTTAGACAATTTTGCTTTGTGCTTTGTCATACTTGGTCTCTGTCATATGCGATCTTCATGTAGATCACTTGTTTTTTAGGAATAGTCCCAAGAGATAACTGAGATGGGGGGGTGAATTAGTTATCTACAAGATTCAATTTTTTATCCAATTAAGTATACTTAAACATAAAGTATAAACACAATGAAAGAACACATGAACACAACACCAATGTTTTGGTTATGGGGAAACCCAAATAGGTAAATGCCCCGGTGGGACTTGATACCCACTAATATTCTATACTAGTGTATAATGATCCTTGTTAGAAGATCCTTTACCCTGTTAGGAGTAGCTTTACAATATATTAAGTACAATAGACCCGGTCAAGGGTCGGACTCTGTTAGGAGTCTTTTACAATTGTCCCTGTTAGGGGAGAGGACACACTGTCCGAGAGCTCACTACTCAAATGGGTGAAGGCTAAAACCTTCTAAATAAAAGATATACACTATCCAAGCGTGCAAGGCTACATGATAACTATACAAACAACCATACACATAACATTGCCTATAATTCTGTCAGGAACACTACTGAAACCAATTGCTATAGAATTGTTTGTACTAACAGGTAACCTCTACATCCATAATATCATGCTGATATCGTGTCCATGCTACATATAGAGAAAGCTTACTACATAAGACTTCCACGCATGCTACTTTATATATGTTTTCATCAATGAAAAACATACAGTTAGTACTGGCTTGCTGGCAAATCTCCAACAATGTTTCCATACTAACAACATCTAGATATCTAACTCAGCCAAATTTCCAACACTGGTATCCTTGGAATCCTCTCACTAACTACAAACCCAATATGGGTTATGATTGGTTGGTGCCCCATCTACCGATGATTGACAATTTGAATCACATATGAAATTTGTCTTCTTCTCAGATGACTTGGTAACTCTAATTTCTTACTATTTGGTAGGCTATCACAGAGCCCAAAATTGCTCATTTTTCTTTATGTTTTCTTCTTCAAGGCTTGCCTCTAGATGCCGAGATTCAACACTTCAGAGTCCCTGATTCTAGGTTCCCTTTTTGTGGCCTCCCATAGACTTTCATACATATTTTTTAGTTTTGTCACCAAGATCAACAATATTGGAGCTAGATTCATGATTTATTTAAGCATTTTTACCAATTCCTTTTTCCTGGCATCTGGTTTTGTTTGGTGAATCACCCAGAATGCCTTCCAGATTTACCTAGATTTGACATGCTTTCAAGATGGAGATTATTTTCACTCTTTGGAAAGATAGGAATGCTTTTATTTTTACTCAAATATTTTTGGATATTAATGTATCCATGTATACTAAATCTTGTATATGTAAGAATGTAGTGTTGTAGATTCAAGTGCAGGAAGATAAAGTGGCTCTAGAAGTGGCCCACTTGCAAGAGTTTTTATAGTATTAGGGAAATGCCCCTCGTATGATTTCTAGAGTGCCACTAGATTCTCTTTTTGCCAACCACACTCTGACCTGTGGCCATTTTTGTGGCCATTCTCAACATTCTCAAACTCCTCAGTCCCATGACATTCATCGTTCCTCTAGCAGCAAAGACAATTAGAGGTGCCTCTCAACTTCTCCTCCTCATCGGAGTTTGGATGGCGGTTGGCCTACTTCTCCTACTCATCATGTTGTTGATATTGGTTGGCATTTGACCATTGGAGATGTTTCATGGCCTCCTACTACTTCTAATAAATTACCTTTCCTGGCTCTTTCAATATCTCCTAGGTGGGAGGAAGAAGAAATAGAAGAAAAAGATGGCTGGACTCTTCTAGATCCTCTTTTAGGCCCCAATGTGTGGGGAAACCCTAAAGAAAAAGATCCTCCTCCCTCAACTGTGACTACTTTGGCTGCCTAAGGGCTTATTTTAATATATTTTTTGATGAATAGTTGATGTGTCTAGTTATTTACTGAGTGACTCTTGCGGTGTGATCTTGTATCCCCTAGCCCATTTTTTTGTGAATAATGTACTTTATACTTTTTATTAATGGAAAAGGCCTCTATTCATAAAAAATGAGCAAGTTATGAGCCTTCACAGTTGGATTGCAAATCTAAGAACTCAAATGATGAGGGGGTAGAATATCAAACTATGTTGACGTTAGAAAAATAGGAAGTTAAATTTGATGGCTATAAGAACATCTCATAAAAACCAATAACCCTCCCTCCCCCTCTAAAAAAATGTTGATTAAATAGGTGCCAAATTTGATTGAACAAAAAGTTGACATCACCTTTAACTTGGCACCAACCAAGCTTATTGACAGTACAAACTATATGATGATGTGGAGGGGAGAGATGGAAGGTCTATGTCAATTGTGCATTACTGACTAGAGAGTGTTGGATACAATTGTCTGAAAGACATTGTTGGATTAGCTATGTGTTGTCTTTGATGTCACACAAATGTCATATCAATTATCATTCTCAGTATCTACCAGGTTCAGTAGGTCAGCTAAGTGGTTCTCAGTATCTATCGAGTTCAGTCGGTCAGCTAAGCAGTTCTCAGTATCTACCGAGCTCAGTTGGTCAGCTAGGTGGTTTTTAGTGTCTACCGAGTTCGCTCAGGTGTCTAAAGGAAACTTGATAGGATAACAGTGTTAACCGAGCCTCCTTGGTTATCGAAGGAAAATTAGTGGTTACCGAGCTCTCTCAGTCTCCAAAGGATGTTGCAAAATTCGCTGTGGTTACCGAGTTCTCTCGGTCACCAAAGGAAATCTTTTTAGGATTAATGTTTACCGAGCAAGGTCGGCCCTTTCAAAGAATTTTGTTATTACAGTTTATTTATCCCAGCCGACTGTTATAATAATTATTAGTGCCGACTTGACAATCTAAATGATTATGAAATGGCATATATATATAGAAGGTCAAATGGTGAATAAAAGATATACAGCATGCATAAATCATTTTGAAGAAAGGTGTGTGCGAATTTTGAAGGATGGTCAGATATCCTTGAGGAGCAGCAAATATTTAACTGATCAGTAAGGATCTAGTGAAACAGAATAGAGATCTATATTCAGCAATTCAGTTGCAGGTTATTTCATTGTTACTCTCTAGCAATTGTAGCAGTGATATCAAAATCTCTAAACCGAGTTGGTTTAACAACCATTTTGTAAATCCTCTAACAAGGTAACAGTTCTATTGAATTGTTTCAAGACCTCTTACAAGGCCACTCCTAGTAGGGTGATTAAATCCTCTAACAAGGTCACACCTAATAGTGTGTTTTGTAACCTTTTACTGGGTTGGCTTCTAACCGGGCATCACTTCAGAAGAGTGAAAAATAGTAACTAGTTACATTGGTGGTTTTTCCCATATTGGGTTTCCATGGTAAATCTGGTGTCTCTTGTGTTCATGTTATTTTCTTTATTCATGTAAGTTAATCAGTGATGAATGCTTAAGAAAAGTTTAATTATTACACATTTCAAGGATCAAGTTTTCAGCATTTCTCTGTATATTTACCAAGTGACACAGTAAATAATTTGTTAAGATATTTAAGGGATCAGTGGTAATATTTTGTGGTTAACTGATTCGCCCCCCCTCTCAGTTACTGCATCTATATTTCCAATAGAGAGATACATGGAAAAATGGGAAGGGGTCTACGTTGAATGACATGAAATCATTGATCATATGGCTTATGTGTCTTGGTTACTCAAATATGGTGACATAGTGATGGCATGAGGACTGGAGATGATGTATCCACTTGATATGTGTCCTCTTCTAATTTTTACTCACTCTCATGTGGTATGTATAGGTCCCACCTACATATCTTGAATAACAAACCTCCACGTGTTGGGTTTGGAGGGTCAGTGAAATTTTTATTCCTACATTCTTTTTTGTGTTAGGATTTGTGTTCTATATAGACATAAACATCCATAGTTGATGCAAAGCATAGAGTGGTGGTGTCTATCTACGTTGTGAGTAAATGTGCCTTAATTTGAAAATTAAACATGGTGTAATTTCATCATCTCATAGTTTCAAATTTTAACCATGAAAAATGTTTAGTCCCTCATCAAACATATTGTGGGGACTTGTGAAGTATATATAAATGAACTCACTATGTGGAATGAAAGAAGTTGCAGGTATGATTTGGATGTCTAAGTATACTGGTAGATGGATGACTTGTGGAGCCTATGTAGAAAGTATGCATGACTCTATTGTTTAAATCTACAAACTATACCAATGTGAACAAATTATACACTTGTAGGAGATATATTGAGAAAAAATGTATCTAGAGGCCCAACTCCAAATTTATGCTAGAAATATTCTAAAAAATACTGCAAATAAAGTTGAAATTTAGAATAATAAAAATATTAAGTAGATAACTAGATTGTATTGTCACTAGAAGACTAAGCCATACAGCTTGGTCTACTAAATTTTGTTTCCGCAAAAATAACTTTTTTCCAATATGGATAAATTTATAGTCAAAATTCACTAGAAGAACCTCTTGGTTGCATCAGTGAGCTCTAATTCAGCGTAGGATGCTCCTAAAGATTGATTTTTCTTAGATTTACAAATATGAACTCCTCCAAGTACACCAAAATATCTCCAAAATGACCACTCAAAGACACTCCAATGGCTCTGATAACATGTAAGAAATTTTCAATAGAAACAACCCAAGACCTAGAGGCTAGAGAATAACACCAAAAAGAGAGAAATAATATGAAGAATAAGTTGTATTCTCACCAAGAATGCATACAATATGATCAAATAGATTAGAATACAATAAGTAATGGATTCAATGAGATTTTGAAATTTTTCCTAAGGAAACAACCCAAGATCTAGAGCCCAATGAATAACACAAAAAAGAGAGAGAAGATGGACAAGAATAAACTATATTCTCATCAATATAATTAGTCCAAAAGATAAAAGATGAATATAGTTGTTAGTACATAAAATTTCAATTTAAATTCTATTCTTGAGCATGCATTAGTTAGGTCCCACCCATTTTTGATTTGGCTCTGGAAGGTCTTCCATCAAATGGGTAATTCAAGGGTTGCACTGATACAAGGAAAAATGGCTAGATATTTTCCTAAGTTGCAGGTTGAAGGAGAGGAATCTTATTAGACATTTATAAGAGTGATTGAAAATGAAGATGTGATCTTGGCTACCTATGAATATCCTCTTCTTGGTGATTGCTAAATTGATACAAGAGGGGAGCTGTAGATGTCTCAGAATGTCCTCATGAGTGGGTTTCACTTTGACAAATGTTTGCCAAAATGTATTCTTTAGAGTTCCCTACATAAGAGGTTTTGTTCATTTTATGAACTGACTAATAAGATTATAAAAATTTGCATTAATAATGATAAATCAAAAGCTATACCAATGGAGGTTATCATTATTGGTAGGAGTCAACCAGATAGAAGTACTTAGAGAAAACATGAAAGATATGGCCGAGACAACATATACCAAAGGAAAGTGGAGGACTAAGGAGAAAACCATATCAGTGAAAGTTTTTCTGATAGTTTCAAACAAGCAGAAGGAAAATATGTATCGACTGTATAACAAATACCGACGAGCTTCATTAGAAAATAATGCATTAGTGGTGAAGGGAAATACTTGTCTCACCTATAGCTGATGAGGCTATTGGTAAGATCTCTACCAAAGAGTATTCAAAGGAGTAATCATCCATCATATAAATTTACACTGATAAATGTCATCGGCATAACTAGAGGCATCAAAGTATGTTGTTTTAAGTCTCATTGACTCCCAATACCTACATCAGATTATGCTATACCAATATGAGATCCAAAAGGGAATTTAGGTAAGGAGTATTAATAGCACATCAGAGAAATTTGGGCTAATGAGGGTCATCAGAATAGCCAAAGAAGTTGGCATAAAATTATTTGAGTTCCCCCTATACGAGAAGAGTGCATCAAAATAATTTATGGCAATATAAGATAAAAATATCTACTATGAAGAAAGGGAAATCGGGTCAACATATAGTGATTGGGTAAAGTAATGACATCGGGGTATGGTATATCAATGAATGTATCAGGGTAACATTACATAGCAGAGTAAAAAAATTTAAGTTACCTCGATGCCTGATAGAGTCATCAAGATGACTTATCCTGATGATAAAGTAAAAACTATTGACTTGTGGTATATGAATATTATCTTGATGGTTAAAATAAATATAAGCTGCTAAAAAGTCATTAGAAAAGTATACACCGATACAACCAATGTTATATCAGTAGGATTGAGACAAAACAAGATGCTCCACATGGTTAACAATATATTAAGATCATCCATCTTTGAATCATAAACATTATCCACAGAAGATGACTAAATAATGGTATTAGTATCATGTGTAGGCAAAGGATTCGTATAGATTTGGAGAATTTGATTAGGAGGAGAGACAAATTTATTCCCACTACCATCAAAATTATCAATAGATAAAGCATTATAATCAATTAAGTCTTGAACCTTATATTTTAGAGAATAACACTTCTCAGTATCATGGCCATTCTGACGATGGTATTGAAAAAAGGATTTGGAATCAAAGGATTTGGATGCCATTGTAGTAGGTAAAAGAGGTCAATTAGAACACAAAGTAATCATATTAGCAGTCAACAATTTATTCATAATAGAATGCAAAGATTCAGAAAGAGGAGTAAATGTACGATTCAGATGAAAAGCATTGGATGCAAAAGTGGCATTGTTGGATGCAATAACAACTTAATCAACAACTCCATTTTCTTGCTTATTTATCTTGACATAGTTGTTAGGTTTTTGAAACTTGTTGGGATTAGGAGCAACATAACTCTTATCAACCAGAACGGGAGCCATTGGAGTGTTGGTCTCAAATTGACTCACTTGTAATTGATAATGATGAAGTGCTACACAAAGTTGTTGAAAAGAGGTAAATTCAGTAAGAAGAATCTTATCTCTAATATCCTTTTGTAAATTTAAAATAAACATACACTGAATATCAATATCAGGAATAAGATAAGAAATCTAAGCATACAAATGCTTAAATCTACTAATAAATTTAGTCAATTTTTCTTTAGTATTTTGTTTACAATGCATTAAATCAGTTAAGGACACTTGCAAACCAATGTTATTTTGGAACTGTTGGATAAAGGCATTAGCAAGTTTTGGAAAAGAATCAATAGAATAAGGAGGCAAGGAATAATACCATTGCAAGGCCTTATCAAAAAATGTTCTAGCAAACAACTTGGCTAAAATCCTATGGTCATGAGCATAGTCACTACAAAGGATTTGAAATGTTTTAACATGAGTGACAGGGTCTCCCTTACCATTTTAATTCTCAAGATGAGGCATATCAGCTTGCTAAGGAACAAGAGCATGAATAATGTCTAGGGCTAAAGGACTGGTCATGTCACATGAAGGAGTACTAAACATGGATTTGTTAGAAAGTAAAGATCCCCAAGATAACTGAGAGGGGGGGGGGGGGGGGGGTGAATTAGTTATCAGATAATTTATCCATTCAAAAACTTTAAACAATATAATCAATGTACTGATCAACCATAGAAAGATAGCCATACACAATTGCACAATAACACAAGATATGTTAATTAGGGAACCTCTTGAAAAGAGTAAACCCCGGTGGGAATGATGCCCACAAAATGATGTACTAATATGAAAGTTCCTTGTTAGAGGATGGACCCTGTTAGGAGTCTTACGAAATACATTCAGTACATATAAATCCCTGTTAGGAGATTTTGAATCCCTGTTAAAAGATTCTAACCTGGTTAAGAGTTTATGGAAGACAGAAGGACCCACTGCCCAAACAGCTTCAAGGCAAGATCTCTAAACCCACTGTCCAAAAGATCTTAGAATTATTCAATAGAATAATATGAAATATATTACCTCCTTCACACTATGCCAAAATTGCACTCTCTACTACACAAGATCACAATTCTAGATCTCTGTACTCACAAGTCTTCCTTCATCACTGAATTAGCTCTTTTCTTCACTTCATGCATATATTCATATCAAAATCTTCATAGTACACATTAAAATAAGGAAAAAATTCCTTCTTATATACCAAACTCAAATAATTACAAATGAGTCGGTCCTCAATTACAAAATAATAAATTCTACATGCTACACACATAATTCACATAAAATTGTCGACTTCCAGTTACTGTAACTTTCTCCAAACATATCCTCAAAGTTTGCACTATGAACCACATCATCATTAATGAGTCTCCAACATCCCTTTAATTACATAAAATCATATTTCATCTCAGCTAAGAGATATCCTCCGATTTCTGAACATCGCTACACAGAAACACTGTCTAAACACTGCTTTCACCAAAATGCTCATAACTCTTACAAATGAATGAATTTATTTTTGCGCTATTAATCATAGGTTAATAACACACCAAAGAACATACCATCAACTGTGAAAAATCCAATCTACAATATAACATGTGCGCAAAACAAAAATGTACCTGCTTTCCTGCTAATACCCAGAATATCACTGTGTTGACATCAATGACAATCCAAGTCATGAATGCAACAACAACTGCTATAGAATGACTGCCAAAACACTTTTCATTCATTCCTAACAATCTCCCCCATTGGCATTGATGGCAACATAGATGAAAAACATCCAATGTTCCAAAAATCCAATACTGCAACATCATTGCAAAATATCAAATCAAATCTTGCTTCATTTTCCTATTCAGCTCTCTCATACAATCCATAATGTTTTTCATGTATATCTCTCCCCCATTGACATCAATGATAGAAATTCTATCACTAAGTCAACAACAACTTAATGTCAAAAGACACTTTTCAGAAAAATACAATAACAAGAGTCCTCATGACTCAGCTCATAAACTCCCCCATAGAGGAAGTTCCAACATCCAATCCAGAAGAAAGATAAGGCTCATATACCACTGGACAGATGCAATCATTTGCATCAATTATCAAAAATAGGTTGGGGCATAACCCCAAGCATACCTCTCAGATACACAAATGTATCCTTAGGTAAAGGCTTTGTAAATATATCTGCTATCTACTCCTTTGTACTTATGTACTCCAATCTTACTTCTTTTTCTGCAACTTTCTCTCTTACAACATGATACTTGATCTCAATATGTTTAGTCTTAGAATGTAAAACAAGATTTTTTGACATACTCATTGTACTGGTTTTGTCACAATGTATAACAACAAGCTCATCAAACTTTATTCCAACATCTTTCAACATCTGCTTCATCCAAATAATCTGATTACAATTATTTGCTGCTACAATATATTCTGCTTCTACTATGCTTTGTGAAGTATAATTTTGCTTCTTACTTAGCCAAGAGACAAATTTACCTCCAAGAAAAAAGGCTCCACCATTGGTGCTTTTCTTGTCATCAATGTTGCCTCCCCAATCTGCATCAGTATAGGCACATAAAGTAAAATCATCAGAATTCTCATACCATAATCCATAATCCATTGTTCCTTTCAGATATCTCAGTATCCTCTTTACTACTACATAATGTGATTCTCTAGGTTCTGCTTGAAATCTTGCTACAATCCCCACTGAATGTGCTATATCAGGTCTTGTATGTGTCAAGTACTACAATCCTCCAATCATAGATTTGTACTTTTTCTGCTCAACTGCTAGTGTCTCATCTTTGCTAGATAACTTATGTCCGGTTACCATAGGTGTTCCAATAGGTTTAGAATCTTCCATTCGAAATATTTTCAATAATTCATTTAAATAATTAGTCTGACTTACAAATATACCTTCCTTTCTTTGTGTTATTTGTAGTCCCAAAAAATATTTCATTTCTCCAATCATGCTCATCTCAAATTCAGTCTTCATTTCATCTGCAAACTTGTCACTAGCTTCATCTTCTCCTTCAAAGATAATATCATCAACAAATATAACTATAACCAACAAACCATTCTCAATTTCTTTTGTGTATAAGTTACTATCTGTTGTTCCTTTTATAAATCCTAATTTCAATAAATACTTATCCAATCTTGCATACCAGGTTATAGTTGCTTGTTTTAATCCATATAAAGCTTTCTTTAACTTACATACCATATCTCCTTCTTGTGTCAAAGGAAAACCTTTAGGCTGCTCAATGTAGACTTCTTCTTCCAATTCACCATTCAAAAATGTTGACTTCACATCCATCTGATACACTCTAAATTTCTTGTAAGTTTCATATGCTAGAAACATGCTCACTGCTTCAAGTCTGGCCACAGGTGCAAAAGTTTCTTCATAGTCAATTCCTTCTTGTTGTGAATATCCTTTACATACCAATCTTGCTTTGTTTCTTATCACTTCTCCTTGTTCATTCATCTTGTTTCTGAATACCCACTTTGTTCCAATCACATTCTTGTCTTCAGGTCTAGGGAAAAATTCCCATGTCTTATTTTTTTCAATCTGCTCTAGTTCTTCTTTCATAGCATTGACCCAATGTTCATCTTCACAAGCTTCATTAGTAGTCTTAGGTTCAATTTGAGAAATCAAACATAAATGTACCTTATTCCAAGTCAAAACTCCTCTATCTAAACTTCCAATAACAGGGTGATGTCTTGAAGTATACCTGTTAGGTGTCATAGTTACTGATCTTGTTCCGATTGTAGATTCTTCTCTGTTTTCTTCTCTGTCTTCTTCAATATGACTTTCATTTAGCAAATCACTGTTAGTTTCAAAAAATAATTTTGCATTTTCAATGTTAGGCTGAGGTTGTGCTTCTCCATCAGATTCATAATCAAGCATTCTTTCCTGAATTTTAAACTTCTCATCAACTTTTACATTTGCACTTTCAACAATAGTCTTAGTTCTTTTGTTATAACATCTATATGCTTTTCTTTTTAAAGAATATCCAAGAAATATTCCTTCATCACTTCTAGGATCAAACTTTCCTATATCATCATCTCTCTTAATATAATATTTACTTCCAAAAATTCTAAAATACTTAACTGAGGGTGTATGTCGAAACCATAATTCATAAGGTGTCTTGTTTGTATCTTCTCTGATTTGTACTCTGTTCATAGTGTATACTGCTGTGTTCACTGCTTCTCTCCAAAAAGTTTTAGCCAAATCATTTTCAAACAACATAGCTCTTGCTACTTCAGTTATTGACCTGTTCCTTCTTTCTACAATACCATTTTATTCTGGTGTTCTAGGGGCTGAAAGTTGTCTCTTAATGCCATTCATTTTACAAAAAGTGTTAAACTCTCTAGATGTAAATTCACCACCTCTATCAGATCTTAGACACTTAATCTTCATTCCAGATTCATTCTCAATTTTTCTTTTCATGATCTTAAACTTATCAAATGCTTCAGATTTTTTTTCAAAAATGCAATCCACATCATTCTTGTAAAATCATCAACAAGAATCATAAAATACCTTTCATCATAGAATCCTCTAGTCCTAGTAGGACCACTCAAGTCTGTATGAACAATCTCCAACTTCTCTGCCGATGTGAACTTCTTATTGGGAAATGAATTCCTTTTCTGCTTTTCCATCATACATTCTTTGCAAATCATGTTAGTAGGTTTCATAATTCTAGGTAAATCTCTTACCGCATGTGTAGTGCTCACCTTGACAATATTATCAAAGTTTATATGACAAAACCTTTTATGCCATAACCAATTGTCATCAATCCTAGTTATCAAACATGTCATCTTAGTAGGATTCAACTGAAATACATTACCTCTGGTTTTGGATCCTTTTCCAATCAGATTTCCATCTTTATCTTTTATGACACAAGTTTTCTCAGAAAACCAAACTTGATAACCCTTATTAGCCAATTGTCCAACGCTTAGTAGATTATGTCTTAGTCCATCAACAAAGTAAACATCATCAGTGTTAGTCTTTCCATCAAGAGTAATAGATCCTATACCCTTAATCAAACAAGGTGCATTGTTACCAACCCTAACAATTCCTCCATCATAATTATCTAACTTAACAAACTTTCTTTTATCTCCAGTCATATGATGTGAACAACCACTGTCTATAATCTAATCACATTTCTTTTCAACTTGTGAAACTAATGCTTTTTCTTCCCTTTTATCAAATTCAAAACTTTCATCTTTAATTGCTACAAATCCTATTTCCTCAAAGTTATCATTATCACTGTCACTTAAATGTTTTTCAATTCCTGCTTCAAAATCTTCATCATTTGCATAATAACATTCTTTAGATCTCCTAGGTTTAAAGTTGCTTCTATACTTCTTAACTCTTTTAGGACATTTAGATGCAAAATGACCATATTCTTGACAAGTCCAACATTTAAAGATTTTTTTACCATCTGGTTCTCTTTTAACAAGTAATGCAATACCTTCTTCAATCTTCTTATCTTCCTCAAATCTGCTACTGTTGGCATAATCTCCATTCACACTAGTACTTCTAGTAGGTCTAATGCTAAGAGCACTGAATGCTATTTCCATTCTAGGTAGCTCTCCTGATAATCTCAAGTTCATCTCTGCTGTTTCTAATCTTCCAAGAAGAGTCTCTCTTGAAAAGTTCAATGTACAAGGTATCACTTATTTAATCATTTGTGTTGTCTGCTTGAATATTGGTGTCAAAGTTCTCAAAATTTTCCATATCACTTCATTCTCTGTCTTATCACCTCCACAAGACTTTATTCCTATCACAATCTCAGACATCCTACCAATATAACTTCTAATAGATTCATCTTCCATCATTCTGATATCTTCAAATGCACAAATCCAATTATGTAATCTAGCCTTCTTTGCATGTTCATCACCTTCAAAAGTAGAATGTAAAGCTTTCCAAATTGCATGAGATGTTTTCAAACATCTTACCTGACTATATTCATTCTCCGGTAGTGCTGACAAAAGTCCTTCTCTTGCAAGTATGTTACACATGAATAGATCTAGTTCATCTTTAGTTCCTACCTCTAGATTGTCTTCCTCAATGATAGTCTTCTCATTCTTTGTAATCAACCAATAACTTGGTCCTAAACACAATAGATGTGTCTTCATCTTTTCTTTCCAGCTATCAAAATTTACTCCATCAAACTTAGGGCTTTCTTTTCTGAAATTCGCCATGGATCTCCTTAAGTTGTTAAACTTTTCTTTCAAGGACCTACTGCTCTGATACCAATTGTTAGAAAGTAAAGATCCCCAAGATAACTGAGAGGGGGGGGGGGGGGTGAATCAGTTATTAGATAATTTATCCATTCAATAGCTTTAAACAATATAATCAATGTACTGATCAACCATAGAAAGATAACCATACACAATTGCACAATAACACAAGATATGTTAACTAGGGAACCTCTTGAAAAGAGTAAACCCCTGTGGGAATGATGCCCACAAAATGATGTACTAATATGAAAGTTCCTTGTTAGAGGATGGACCCTGTTAGGAGTCTTATGAAATACATTCAGTACATATAAATCCCTGTTAGGAGATTTTGAATCCCTGTTAAAAGATTCTAACCCGGTTAAGAGTTGATGGAAGACAGAAGGACCCACTGCCCAAATAGCTTCAAGGCAAGATCTCTAAACCCACTGTCCAAAAGATCTTAGAATTATTCAATAGAATAATATGAAATATATTACCTCCTTCACACTGTGCCAAAAATGCACTCTCTGCTACACAAGATCACAATTCTAGATCTCTGTACTCACAAGTCTTCCTTCATCACTGAATTAGCTCTTTTCTTCACTTCATGCATATATTCGCATCACAATATTCATAGTACACATTACAATAAGGAAAAAATTCCTTCTTATATACCAAACTCAAATAATTACAAATGAGTCGGTCCTCAATTACAAAATAATAAATTCTACACGCTACACACAGAATTCACATAAAACTGTCAGCTTCCAGTTACTGTAACTTTCTCCAAACATATCCTCGAAGTTTGCACTATGAACCACATCATCATTAATGAGTCTCCAACATCCCTTTAACTGCAAAAAATCAGATTCCATCCCAGCTAAGAGATATCCTCTGATTTTTGAACATCGCTACACAGAAATACTATCTAAACACTGCTTTCACCAAAATGCTCATAACTCTTACAAATGAATGAATTTCTTTTTGCACTGTTAACCATAGGTTAATAACACACCAAAGAACATACCATCAACTACGAAAAAGCCAATCTAAAATATAAAATGTGTGCAAAACAAAAATGTACCTGCTTTCTTGCTAATATCCAGAATATCACTGTGTTGACATCAATGACAATCCAAGTCATGAATGCAACAACAAATGCTACAGAATGACTGCCAAAACACTTTGCATTCATTCCTAACAGGATTGAGTTAAAGATGCAATTTTTTTTTGTAAAGAAGACATAGTTTGAGCCAAACTAATGATTGTGGAATCATTATATGAAATAGGATTCATAGGAACATTAGAAACACTAGGGAAAGTGTAGGAAGTAGCAGGAATGGAAGACACAACCGAGGGAACACTTGGAACCATAATTGGAAGAGGGTTGGAATAGGTAAAAGGAACACTATGATAAGAAGGTTTTGAAGTAGGTAGAGACACGGGTGGAACACTCATGGGAAGAGAGGGAACTAATGTAGTCACTAAAGGAGGAGTATAAGTAGGAATGCTAGGTAAAGGAACGAAAGAAGGTTCCACACTAGTGACAAGAGCAGTGAATCCTAATTCTTGAGCTTCTTGAGCTAAAGGTTTAACATTTAAATGCACAAGATGCGTAATATCATGCAAGATATTAACACCTTAATCACTATCATGAAGGAATTTATTAAGAGCATCTATAGCTTGAATAAAATTTTGATTATGGTTTTCTTGAATAAGCTAATTTCCCATTTTATCAAGTTCAGTTGAAAGTTTTTTGACTTGTTCAGGAGGAACTCTTAAAATATCATCCTCATCATGAGATGAATGAGAAGAGTTATGCTCCATAGTAGGGTTGGAATCATGAGTGATCAAATTGTAATCCAGGATCCTAAGGAGAGGAGAGAAAGACTCAGGATCAAAGAAACCCATAAGTCTACGACTTCTTCTAACTAGAATATTATAAGTAGGACTAGAGGTAGTAAAGCTCATATACCAATGCAATGCAAATGAACTAAACTAGGAAGACACAAGGCATGAACAAATAAATATTTTTGTATTTTTGATTTATATGATTTTTTTGTTTTTTTTGAAATGTAAATGCAAGCACATAAAAGAAGGCTAATACATGCAAGATCTAACACCATAAAAGAAAGAGTTGTCTATCATGGGTTCACCAAAATGTAATGGATAAAAAGGTGTGTTCACTAAAATGTTGTATAATGTGAATGTGTTGTGTGGTAAGGAATGATCTCTATGAATAGATAAGATTGGGGAAGGTAAGATCTTCTTCTTAACGCCAAATTCCCAAAGGAAAGATCCAAATAGATTAACCACAAGAAAATGGTCAATGCATATATGAATCAATCAATGCAGAATATGAAGAAAGAGGAAAACCTTATATTTTGTTATGGAAGAGAGTCTTAAAATCTTAATTTAATTGAAGACAAATGCTAACCTCAAAGTATGACAGATCTGGAAAATGTTTTTTTCTGGTGTCTGTATTGAGTTTCTAGAAATTCTTCAACCAAATTTGGGACACTAAAACAAAGATAGAGAAAACTGAGAAATATTTTCCTTTTCTGAAAAAGGTCAACCTTGAGCCAAATAAAGGTCTACCTTGACCCCTTTATGTTGACCTTGACCTGTGCTACTCTGACAAAAATTCTGTTTGCTGATCCTGAAAGTTTTACGAAAAGGGTGTCCGAATCTGCTCTGTAATTTGCTGTTTCACACCTGTTCCTGCATGAAAAATGGTTTTTTTGTTTGGATGAGGGGTTTGCCTTGGTCAAACCCAAGTTTTTGAATTAACCATGAAATTGAATTGAAATTATAGTAATAAATAAAGTAAATGGAACAATTTACCTTTCTTATGTTAAAACCCTTATGGAGGATTTGAATCCTTGAATCTACAAGTATGGATGCTCTAAATGAATGTAGAATTGGATGTATGATGTATGAAATCAATTTTATTTATATCTTCAAATTCAATCTTAAATGGATCTTGGAATAGGAAGAAGCTTGAATGGATATAGATGGAGATATCTTCAACAAGAGGGCTCTATAGAGATTGAATCCTTCAATGGCTACCAATGGATCTCCTTGATGAATTGGATCTTGAATGCTTGAATGCTTGAAGATAGATGAATGATTGAATTCTTTCTTTCTCCTTTCTTTCTTCTTCATTTCTTGATTTCACTTGCTTGAATTAGGATTGAGAGATGGGTAATGGATTGAAATGAGAGGAGAAGGCTTCCTTTTATACTAGTCTAGGGCACAAACTTCTAGAGAGGCTAACATAGGATAAATAAATTCCCATTAAGCCTATACCTTTGGAAGTGGACCTAAATTAAATATTATTTAAGAGTTTACCATTTCGAAACCCAAAACAATCGACTCAGAAGTGGGAAAATAAATCTTTCTGAAACCCAACATCTAGAAACCTTCAAATTTTGAAACTTGGACCCTGGGTCAGGGTCGAGGTCGACCATGATCTAGGTCAAGGTCAAGGTCAAAATTGACCCCGAGGTCAAGAACCTCAAATTCTCAAAGTAGGTTGCTAGGTATAGGTAGGAAGGAAGTGGAAAATGGGACAAAACAAGGGAAAAAGCCAGATCCAAGTCAAAGACCCATTCAAGGCATTCAACATGACCCCAAACCACTAAATCAAAGGGCTAAACCAATCCTAAATGGAAGTGCTTCTATTTTTTGATGATACAAAACCTAAGAAGGTGACATATTTCAAGTGTAACAATGATGGGCATGTTGCAAAGTATTGAAAATTTAGAGGACCAATGAAGAAGTCTTTCAGACCATTCATAAAAGAAAAGGAACTGAATGAAGAAGATATAGAGACAGCAGAACTAAACACAAAATTTAAGGAGAAATGGGTCAAATAGAATGAACCTGTGGAGTTTGAAGTTAAGAAATATGTAGAGAAGAGTACAAGAATTCATAAGATTCCTAAGAGTCTTTTTGAATCACTATTTGGGTGCATTTCTTCACCATCTTTATGATGGGAAATGTATAGCTTAGGGGGAGCATGAAAGATTAACACCAATTAGATACAGATCCCCTATATGGATGAGTTAAGTTGCACGAGCTTGAAGACATCTTAGATACTGTGTTATGGGATGTTGGACAAGATCAAATCTATTTTGGAGGTGTACTAGTTTGAGCCAACATTGGTTTCTTATAGCTTAATGAGCATTTTTTGGGACTTGTGCCAAATTTTCTATAAGGGTAATAATGTATTTGAATTACCTACCATTTACACTAAGATCAGAGAGCATTGAAGAGCTTAGAATAGTAGTTGGATCTTGAAGAGTTTTCAGTTGTTTTCGTAAAACCCTTACACGACCACACAAGCTAGGTATTTGTGATTAAATATAGAAATATTTGTCAATTGTAGTAGAAAAGCAATCAATATTGATACACCTAAGGTTTTTAATGTTCTTGAAAGGAATAGATACAAACTCAAGAGAAATACCTTCCAATATACTGAAGAGGATCAAGAGGGTGCATTTTCACATACCCCAGTTAGTGTTCTTCATGTTGAAGACATCAAGGCATATATACATAACAAGATTGAGTTCATGGGCACTACAAAGATATATGATGAAATGCTAGGGTTATACAATGCAAATCAAACCCTAAGAGAAGAATGTAGGAAAGTTCACAGGTTTCCAATAGTTAAATACATGGAGAGATTTTAATTTGATGAATTAGACTAGATCAAAATTATGTTGAGTAGGATTCATGATGAGTTCATATGGATTGGTGGAACCATAATGAAAATCACCAAAGAACTTGTAGACACCTAAAATTGTCCTTCACACTAATATTAATTTTTATTAATATTTTCCCTTAACATTATGGTTAATTTTATTAATTGACTATAATCATTATATTCTTCTAATTATTTAATTAAATTTATTTTAATTAAATAAATTTATTTTCTCTTAGTATTTAAATTATATTTAAATACTATAATATATTAAATTAAATTTAATATATTATCCCTCCATTTCAGACCACAACATGGAGACCAAAAAGAATCAGTGCTACCAAGTTGCAAATCAGTACTACCAAGTTGCAAATCCAAGCGGACTACACAAGGAAAACATTTAAGAACAATAGCACAAGTACAACATAACATGAAAACAAAATATAGAAGAATAGACATTTAAGAGTTACGAAGAAGAGTCTTTTCAGACCACAACATGGATACCAAAAAGAAGCAGTGCTACCAAGTCACAAATCCAAGCAGACTACACAAGGAAAACATTTAAGAACAATAGAACAAGTACAACATAACATGAAAACAACATATAGAAGAATAGAGATACATATAGAGGAATAGCACAATAGGTTCGATTCCGTTATCACCTTGCACCAACAAAGTAACAAGGATCATATAAAAGAATCTAACAAACATTTAGAAAAGAAATTACAGGAGAAGCACAATACAACAGGAAAATACACAAAAAGATACCATGAAGGACAAGCCAATCAAGCACATCGCCTACTCTCCCCATCTCGATTTGTTTCATTTAGGGAAGGTGGGAAACTTGCAAGAGGGACTATATCCAACATAGTAGGAATAATAGCTAGTTCCAAACAAGGATCCTCTTGAGAATCATGATGTTTGATACTAGGTGTAATTATCACTTGTGTTGAAAGCATATTAGGTAAATTAGTATCAATGTCAATAGTCTCATATTCATCATTAGCATCATTAGGATAATCAAGAGTATATTCTTCATCAAGATTAATCAAAATAGAATCTAAGATATGAATAGAATCATCATAATCATTCATCTTAACATCATTATTAACATTAACTTCTAACAAATCAGGTATAGGATGGTCAAAAGAAGGTAAATAATTTTGAAGAACAGAGGCATGGGCCTTAGCTTGGTCCTGGTGCTTCTTATGATGTTCATTGGAAGATTGATTACATTTTGTCTTGTTTGAAATATGTTGAGAAGTAGGAGGAACAACCATCGGTTCCTTCGCAGGTTCTATAGGAGAATTAGTAGGATTCTTAGTAGGCTGAAAAGAAACACTAGAAGCTTGATTAATAGAAATGGAAGCCATGGATAAAGGAGGTATGGAAGGTGTAGGCAAAAGACCAAGGTTCAGATCCATCTGAGGCATTCTTAATTCAAAAATCTTGCGATGTTTATAGGCTTGATATAAGAGAAAAATCTTATCAGGTTGAGAAGGACATGAATTAGGTAATGAAGGCCAAAAGAAGTCAAGGGTAGCATAATCCCTGGGCCTAGAAGGTTGATATAAACTATGATTAATTTTCTTCACCTCTTCATCATGAGTGAATTTAAGACACTTATGGATAGGAGAAGTAACAACATGCATGTCATTCAACTAAGGAAAACCAAGATTAACTTGAAACTAATAAAAAGTAGGAAAAACAACAAGGGTAGTGTCCACAAATTTACCACAAAGTTCAACAAGCAAGTTAATAGAACCAATGATGGATAGAGAAAACTATTACAAGTTTGAATCCACACATTCGATGTATCATAAGAATCACATTGTAAGTTCTTCATAAAAGGTTTTCTTCAGTAATAAGATTGACTAAGGATGTAGGATCAATAGGACAACCGCACGTAGGTATCTTAAAAATCCTAGCATAAATATAGAGGGGACCATCAGGAGCTTAGATAGTCTCATAATCATAAAAGGTAATCAAGAGTTCCCTAGGTCTTTTATTCTTAGGTTTTTTTTAAGGTTTAGGTTGAGGTTTTGGTTGAGATGGAACTTGAAGTTGAGGTTGAGATTGAGGTTTGGGTGGAGATACAGATTGAGACAAAAAAAGAGGCTCCACATGGTTAATAATATGGTTAAGATCATCCATCTTTAAATCATAAACAATATCCATAGAAGACGTCTGAAAAATGGTATTAGTATCATGTGTAGGCAAAGGATTCGTATAGATTTGGAGATTTTGATTAGGAGGAGAGATAGATTTATTCCCACTACCATCAAAATTATCAACTGATAAAGAATTATAATCAATTAAGTTTTGAACCTTATGTTTTAGAGAATAACACTTCTCATTATCATGGCCATTCTGATGACGGTATTGACAGAAGGCTTTGGAATCAAAGGATTTCGATGCCATCGTAGTAGGTAAAAGAGGTCGAATAGAATGCAAAGTAATCATATTAGTAGTCGATAATTTATTCATAATAGAATGCAAAGATTCAGAAAGAGGAGTAAACATACGATTCTGATGAAAAGAAGTGGATGTAGAAGTGGCGTTGTTGGATGCAACAACAATTTGATCAACAACTGCATTTTCTTTCTTATTTATCTTGACATAGTTGTTAGCTTATTGAAACTTGTTGGGATTAGGAGAAACATCACTCTTATCAACTAGAATAGGAGCCATTGCAGTGTTGTCTCAAATTGACTCACTTGTAATTGATAATGATGAAGCGCTACACAAAGTTGTTGAAAAGAGGTAAATTCAGTAAGCAAAATCTTATCTCTAATATCCTTTTGTAAATTTGAAATAAAAGATACATTGAATATCAATATCAAGAATAGGATAAGAAATTCGGGCATACAAATGCTTAAATCTACCAATAAATTTAGTCAATTTTTCTTTAGTATTTTGTTTACAATGCATCAAATTAGTTAAGGACACTTGCGGATCAATGTTATTTTGGAACTGTTGGATAAAGGCATTAGCAAGTTTTGGAAAAGAATCAATAGAATAAGGAGGCAAGGAACAATACCATTGCAAGGCCTTATCACAAAAATTTCTAGAAAACAACTTTGCTAAAATCCTATAGTCATGAGAATAGTCACTACAAAGGATTTGAAATATTTTAACATGACTGACAGGGTCTCCCTTACCATTGTAATTCTCAAGATGAGGCATATCATCTTGCTAAGGAACAGGAGCACGAATAATGTCTCAGGATAAAGGACTACCCATGTCACATGTAGGGATACTAAAATTGGATTTAGTTAAAGACGTAAGTTGTTGTTACAAAGAGGACATAGTTTGAGCCAAACTAATGGTTGTGGAATCATTAGATGAAATAGGAGGCATAGGAACATTAGAAAAACTAGGGAAAGTGTAGGAAGTAGTAGGAATGGAAAACATAGCTAGGGGAACACTTGGAACCAAAGTTGGAAGAGGGTTAGAATAGGTTAAAGGAGTTCACTATGATAAGAAGGTTTTGAAGTAGGTAGAGACACAAGTGGAACACTCATAGGAAGAGAGGGAATTGATGTAGTCACTAAAGGAGGAGTATAAGTAGGAATTCTAGGTAAAGGAATGGAAGAAGGTTCCACACTAGTGACAGGAGGAGTGAATCCTAATTCTTGACCTTCTTGAGCTAAAGGTTTAACATTTAAATGCACAAGATGAGTAATATCACACAAGAGATTAACACCTTGATCACTATAATGGTGGTTTGTAATACCCTCTCCTACGGTGATACTTGGACTTTCTGATTTGGACATTCTATTATGATGGTTAGAACTATACATTTACATTTATGTTTTGTGGATGATGATATGTTTATCAGATGATTGATATGCTCATTTATGGTTATCATTTATATGTTTTATGGAGCTAACCCAAGGATTTGAATCTAACCATTATCATGATGTTTTATGTTTCATGGATATGTGTTTGATGTGTTTTCATGACTTAGGACAAAGTCGTAGTTACTCACTTAGTTGAGGTCCACATGATGTATCGATCCTGGTCATCTATTTGCATATATCTGATTTCTATGTATATCCATATGTATACATGTATCTCTTCTTGGTGATGCAGGATTGTAGGTACCGGGTATCATCTCCACCTGGCTTCATAGGTCTGAGTGATCCCTCCAAATCCTTGATCATTGTTGTTGTTACAGAGATATCATCAAGGTTCCACAAGAAGGAACTCTACCTCTGATCCTTTTATCCTTAGGTGGGGAGTTCCTGAGTCAGTCCCATGTATGGATGATGTATTTCTGTGTCCTCTCAGTTTATTAGGTTTGTGGATCTTGTAGCTGGTTTCTTGTCTTTTGCATTCATTGAGAATGAGGTTTTGAGTGTGGTAGCTCTAATTGTCTTCATGGTATGTTCAATTTTGTTAGTATATTATTGATGTGAATTATTGTTCATAAGAGGATATGATTTAGTAATTTATCTTTATTAGTAGTTATTATTTGTACAAGTGTATCTTGTTAGGAATGAGTTAGTATGTGATTAAATCATGTGATTTTAATATCAATAATAATAAAGAATTTATGGTATTAATAATGTTTTAATAATAGTGGTAAATTCTAACTTATGTTAGTAGTTACCTAATATATATATATATATATACATATATATATATATATATATACATATATATATATATATACATATATATATATATATATATATATATATATATATATATATATATATATATATATATATATTGTATTTTGTAAAGAATATGGATTAGTGTATAAATAAATAATATGTTTCATAATATTTAAATAATTATAATATTAATAATATTGTGCCTTACTTATGGTATATGTACACATAAGCATATGGGTACACACATATGCCTATGAATACATATATATAAATATATATTATTGTTAATTGATTATGTGAAAGAAATTATTATTATATAATAATAAATCTATGCTACTTTCTTTAATGGAAATGTGTTTGGTAAATTATTTTACCATGGCTATTAGTAAATTATTCCTAAAAATAATATTATCTATTTTGCCACCCTTAAATTTAGGAGACATAGATTTATAATTCTATTAAATAATATTTGTTTATCCCTTCATGGGAATGGTTTTACAAACCATATTATTAACAAATAACTAATATAGTTGGGATGGTTGCATCGGTTGGATTACCCGTGCAACCACCTCCTCCAATATATATATAGGAAGGATCTCCTGTGTGAGAGGGTGTTGGATATAGGAGTTGATTGAAGAAGAAACGATAAGAAGATGATTATTATGTTTGTAGGAAAATTATATTTGTGAGGAGAGGATTCATTATTCTCTGAGATTGGTATTTGGTTGTTTTAGGTAGAGGCTGGAGATTGCACCTAGAAGGACTTGAAGGAGTGTTGGAAGAGATTGAGAGGATTGGATCCTTCTTAATCAAACCGAATCTCCATAGGACTCCAAGTTGGAATCCATCCTGAGAGTTAACTCTCCTTTGTGATATGAAATGATGAAAGTCTGGTTGAATGTTTCTCTGTATATTTGTTGTTGATATAGATTGTAGAATGTTTATGTTATATATCATTGTGCCTGTATTAGTGATTTGGAGAGTATGATCATGATGCAAATTAGGGAGCAAGAGGGGCCAAACAATGGTGTACCCTAATGATCAAAGCCTACCCAACACATGCGAAAGCCAACAAACACAACAATGAGAGAGAGAATGTTGAATCTTTCATATATTATCATCAAATAGAACCATACATGCCGGGCTATAAGGCCTTCCTAGTTAGGGATAGATATTACAATGAATCATAGAAGTCCTCAAACATGCGAGGATCTGTCAAAATCTCTACTTCTATCTTCTACCAACTCCTATCCAGAAACTCCCTCTAAACTCTAAACCAACAACTAGATTTATACAAGAAGCTACTAAACTGAGTCAGCCTTCAGATCCACAATCAATGGAAGGAATGATCAGATCTAGGATGAAACACTTCCCAATGATGGATACCAACATTAAATCCATGATCCAATATAAATGTACAAGTCGGACACAACATGAACTAAAACTAAACCCGTTAGTAAGCAAGATAATCGAGTAGTAGACAGGCAATTCCAAGCGCTAGTGATTTAACCGACCATCCAGGAGATAACTGACCACACTCAGTAACCAAAGGAAAGTGACCAACTACCAACCAAATTGATCAAAGAAAGAACCAACCAACACAGACAAACTCCAAATTGTTTTTGGTGACACAGGATTTCCAAGGACCCGAGATGCTCCTGCATCAGACACCTGGGTTATTTTGAAATGATTCTCCAAATAATTAGGTAGGTCTGGTCTGAGATGCATCCAACTCAGATTGTGAAATCCAAGAACTACCTTCCATCGGTCTATTCTTCCATTTTACTAGATATTCCATGTACTATTTTCCTCTTGTACTCTTGCCAACTCTTTGCTTTAAAATATGTTCAACTTCATCATTCTACTTCTTAGGATATTCTATCAGTACTATTACTTCTTCATCAGGTTCATGATACTAATACAAATCAACAATGTTGAAAATAGGTGATATGTCCATGTCATCAGGTAACTCAATCTCAAATGCATTTCCACTATCAAATTTCTTCAAAATCTTGCAAGGTCCAAACTTCTTCATCTTCAGCTTCCCATATGTTCCAATAGGAAATCAGCCTTTCTTCAAATGAACCATCACTTCATCACCAACATCAAAATTTTTATGTCTCCTTGATCTATTAGCTCTATCTTTGTATTTCTGATTACTGTCTTCCAGCTTCAGCTTCACATCTTCATGTACTCAGCAAACTTTACTCCATCACTTTTCTTATTCTCATCAACAATGTCTCTCAAATCAAATATTTCTCTTGGTTGTGTGCCATTCACAATCTCAAATGGTGTCTTTCTAGTACTCCTATTCATTGAATTATTGTATGCAAACTCTGCTTGTGCCAACATAGAATCTCAATTACTCGGTGTGTCTCCAACTAAACATCTCAAAAGATTTGCCAAAATTTTGTTCACAACTTCAGTCTATCCATCTATTTGTGGGTGAATTGTAGAAATATATTTCAACTCAGTGCCAAATTTATTCCAAAGGGTTTTCCAAAAATATCCAACAAATTTATTGTCTCGATTAGAGATAATACTCCTCGATAATCCATGCAATCTAACAATTTCCTTAAAGAAAAGATCTACTACATGTACTACATATGATGTCCTTCTACAAGGTATAAAATGTGCCATCTTATAAAATCTATCCACAACAACAAATATTGAATCATTACCTCTTACTATCTTTGGTAAGCCAAGAACAAAGTCCATACTAATGTCAATCCAAGGTTTCTTATGAACAGATTTCAGTATATACGATCTAGTAGTCTGACTTACGCCTTTTGCAAATTGACAAATTCCATAACTTTTGACAAATTTCTGAACATCTTTATACAACTACGTCTAATAGTATTTCTCCTTAAGAAAATTGCATGTTTTATCAATACAAAAATGTCTAGCCAAACCACTACTATGCTTCTCCTTTATTAGATTAGTTCTCATTACTCCTCTCAGTATACAAAATTGAATACCTTTAAACAACATACCTTCCTGAATAAAATATTCATCCCATTTAGTATCTTGTTGATCTTGAATAGGTGCTCTACACTCTCTCCATGGCTCAGAAAAATTAGGGTCAAACTCATAAGAATTTCTCATCTCATCAAAACCAAGAACGTCAATTTTCATCTCAGTCATCAAAGATCTTCTTCTACTCAGTGCATTAGCAACTTGGTTAGTGACTCCACTCTTATGCTTTATCACAAATGTATAGCTCTGCAAATACTCAATCCATTTAATATGTCTCTTATTCATCTTATTTTGACTAGCCAAATATTGTAAAGCCTTATGATCAGTATACAACACAAATTCACTCAGTATCAAATAATGTCTCCATTACTTCAGTGCTTGAATAATAGCATAGAATTCTTGATCATACACAGAATATTTCCTTCTAGCATCATTCAACTTTTCACTAAAGAAAGCAACAGGTTTACCTTCTTGACTCAACACATCTCCAATTGCACTTCCACTTGCATCACATTCCACTTGAAATACCTTATTGAAATCAGGTAATGCCAAAATAGGTAATTCAACAACCTTTTGCTTCAAAGTCTCAAAAATTTTGTGAGCTCCATGTGTCCACTTGAATTCTCTTTTGTGTCCTCTCATAGTCTTAGTCATAGCATTACAAATTGAACTAAAATTCCTTATAAACTTTCAGTAAAAACTTGCCAAACCATGAAATGATCTTACCTCACTAGAATTCATAGGTGTAGGCCAATTCAAAATAGCTTCAACCTTTTCAGGATCCATCTTCAAACCATCAGCTAAAATAGAAAATCCCAAATACACAATCTTTTCTTTCATGAATGAACACTTTTTCAGATTTATTATCAACTTTTCCTCTTTCAATCTCTGCAAAACTTGTCTAATATGCAAAAAATGTTCTTCTCTAGTCTTACTAAATATCAAAATATCATCAAAATATACAATCACAAACTTACCCAAGAATTTGTTCAAAACTTCATTCATCAACCTCATAAAAGTACTCGGTGCATTAGTTAAACCAAAAGGCATAACCAACCACTTATACAAACCTTCTTTTGTCTTGAAAGCAGTCTTCCATTCATCACCCTCTCTGATTATGATATGATGATACTCACTTTTCAAATCAATCTTTGTGAAATATTTTTCTCCAGTCAAACTGTCCATTATGTCATCCATTCTCAGTATAGGAAACCTATACTTCACTGTTATCTTATTGATTTCTCTAGAATCAGTACACATTCTCCATTCTCCATTCTTCTTTGGTGCCAATACAGAAGGTACTGCACAAGGACTCAAACTTTCTCTGATCAAACCTTTCTTCAACAACTCTTGAATATATCATTTTAATTCTTGATTCTCGGTAGGTGTCAACCGATGAGGTGCCTTATTTAGTAAACTAGCTCTAGGGATTAGATCCATACAATGATCAATGATTATTTTTAGTGGAAACCATCATGTACATTATTGAAAATGATATCACTATACTCCGTGAGTAAATTATCAATATCCTCAGGGACATTATCGTCTATTTTCTTAATCAGTTTGTTAGGGATCACAACAAAACATACATCATTCTTATTCAAAGAGTTAACAAACTTTCTTCCTTCCATCAAACAAACTTTTACAGATGTGGAAACATTACTAATAGGTTCTTCCATCAATGGTAACAAGATTTTCTTCTTTCCATCAGCCACAATAGTATACTTATGCAATCTCCCATCATATATAGCATGTCTATCATATTGCCAAGGTCTACCCAACAAAATATGACAAAAATCCATAGGCATGATATCACATAACACCTTATCATAGTATTTTCCAATCTTCAAATTCACATAACATTATTCACTTACTAGGGGTGTATGCTCATCTTTGATCCATGAAATTTGATAGGGCTTCGGATGTCCCAACCTTTCCAACTACAATTTTGTGATCATCTCTTCAGATTCAAGATTCTCTGAGCGACCACTATCAATAATTACATTCCAAACTTTGTCAGAAACTCTACATATAGTCTTGAACAAAATTTTCCTTACCGGATCTTCCTTCTTTCTTTCATTCCATAGTGCTCTCCTTACCATCAAGTTATTTTCTTTCTCAGGTTCATTCGGTGACTCTTCTTGCACCAAAGCATTTCTACTACTACCAGCCTTCTTACTAACCTATGTACATTCAAAAGATCTATATCCTTCTTCTCCATAATTGTAACAAGTTCCTCAGAAACTTCCTCTACCATAACCACCTTGGTAGTTACTGCCTCTACCTTTAGATGAACTTTCACCTTTCCACTCGGTCTTGCCTTTGTCTAGATTTGTCTTTTCTGGTTTAGATCTACCATTTTCACCATTAGATCTACCTCTTCCTCTAGGAAATCTACCACCTTGACCTCTTTGTCTTTTCTGATGTCTTTTGTTGAATTTCTCCTCGGCCTTCAAAGAAAATTGATAAGCCTCTTCAATGTTCTCCAACTTGACCATACTAATTTCCTCTTGGATGGAAACTCTCAAACCATTCATTTATCTACCAATTCTTTCCACATCATCTTCATCATGTCGAGATCTGATATCTAGTCTATAGAATTCCTCAGTATATTCCTTTACCGAGCTATCTTTCTGTCTCAAACTTTGCATTCGCCGAACTAGGTTAATTTGATAATCACAAGGTAAGAACTTTCCTTTCAATTTGTTCACCATTTTATTCCATACCTTGATTTTTTCTTTGCCTTTCCTTTTCCTATCCAATTGTAGATGTTCCCACCATAAGGATGCATGACTTTTCAATTTTGTGCTTGCAATCTTCACCTTCTTATCCTCAGGAATGTTTTCATATTCAAAGTACTTTTCCATCTCGGTGATCCAGTCCACTAATTCATTAGAATATAGATTTCCACCATACTCAGGAGGATTCAAATGTGGTGTTGACTTCAAACTTGTCAAAGCCTTCAAAAATATTTCTTCACCTTGATCCATAACAGGTGCAGGTCCTACAATCACTTTTTCTTCTTCAACTTCATCATCACTAACATCTTCAAGATGTCTACCTCTTCTTTGGGCTGTTTCAATAGCTTCTAACCTAGTAGAAATATACCTTAGCATATCTACCAATCCTAGATCTGCATCTCACCTCCCATGAACCATCTTGACAACCCTCTACAATTATAGGTCAGATCACAATCTGCTACCCCACAATAATTCAACTAGGGCTTCAAGAGGAACCTACAAACCTAGATCCATAGAACTAGATCAAGATCTCACCTCGCTTTGATACCACTTGATGCAAAGCAGGGAGCAAGAGGGGCCAAACAATGGTGCACCCTAATGATCCAAGCCTGCCCAACACATGCAGAAGCCAACACACACAATAGTGAGAGAGAGAATGCATAATCTTTCATATATTATCATCAAATAGAACCATACATGTCAGGCTATAAAGCCTTCTTGGTTAGGGCCAGATATTACAATGAATCATAGAATTCCTCAAACATGTGAGGATCTATCAAAATCTCTACTTCTATCTACTACCAACTCTATCCAAAAACTCCCTCTAAACTCTAAACCAACAACTACATTTATACAAGAAGCTACCAAATTGAGTCGGCCTTCAGATCCATAATCAACAGAAGGAACAGTCAGATCTGGGACCACATGCTTCCCAATGATGGATACCAACATTAAATCCATGATCCAATATAAATGTAAAAGTCAGCCACAACAGGAACTAAAACTAAACCCGTTGGTAAGCAAGATAATCGAGCAACATACAAACAATGTCAAGCGCCAGTGAAATAACCGACCGCCCAGGAGATAACTGACCACACTCAGTAACCAAAGCAAACTGACCAAATACCAACCAACTCGGTCAAAGTAGGAATCGAGAAACATAGACAAACTCCAAATTGTTGTTGGTGACACAAGATTGCCAAGGACCCCAGATGCTCCTGCATCAGATCATGTTTAAATGGAATTATTTCCTATATTGTATGTATATGAATATTTCTACATTTGTAAGAGTCTATAGACTCCTTAGTATTCTCCTTGTTTCTCCTTCCTTATCTAGAATGTCCATGAGTGCTTCGAGGCTTTAGAACTTCTGTTTCAACCCTACTATTCCATATCTATTTTTGCACCACCTTTCTTCATCCAGATCTAGGATAGATTTGTTAGATAGATAGGATGGGTTGATGGCCATTTTCAAAGAGAAACTGGAAGATCTCAATGGGTTATGCCAAGATTAGGCAACCATAGTCCCCATAATGCCTAGTTTTACCCGAAATTCAGAGTTGACAGTTGTTTTTTGTAGTTTTTGGAAATCAGTACAAATGTGTTGTTAGTGTCAACCAAGCAAGTATATGCTGAGTGATGTTAGTATTGACTGAGGAAGATAGTTAGTGTCAACTGAGCAAGTATATGTCAAGTGATGTTAGTGTCAACCAAGGAAGATAGTTAGTGTCAACCGATAAAGTATTTGTATAAAGAAATTAGATACCTTTCGGGATGTTTGAGATAGGTTTCAGCTTCATAGGAGTTAAGATGCAACTTCTAGATTTTGAAGATTTTAAAAAAATCAGACTTAGTTAAATTTTAGGCACCAGAGGTTTTATGGAGCATTGTGTTTCGGCATATGGAATTTTGTGTAAAATTTATATATGTTACTTTCTTGTTGATGGAGGTTATATGGTGCATTTAGATGCTTTAATAGGGTTAGGATGTGTGTAGGGATCAGGATTAGGGTTTAGGATTGTCTGGAGGAACAAGACTATCCTAGGCCTCCCTAAGTGCTCCTAATTTTCCTAAAACATCCCTAAAATCTCCTATTCTTTTCAATTCTCTAATGCAAGTTCTCAAAAGTGTTTACAATGTATTTTATTTCTTACATGATGTAATTGTGATGTGTGGGTTAAGGGTATAAAACCTAAGAACACTGAGTGAGTGGCTCTTAGTGCGGGGATGGGGCCCTAAGTGGCTAGTACCAGGATAACTGACTGAAGAGTTATTTAACAAGTGATAATTTAATTAAAACTTATGGAAATGGGTTCAAACACTAAAAAGATTAATGTATGCCTCACCCATGCATTAGTGCTAGTAAAGGCTATGGATGGGAGTGGGATAAGGTACCTATGCGTAGGTACGATCGAATGGTGCTTGTCTATACGAAAGGCATTTGATCTTGCATGTGCCTACTTGGGGGCCGAGGCCTGGGGTGGCTAGTACCAGAACAAACCAAGGGGCGAGGGCTATGCAATGACACTCACTTAGCTTGTTGCTTAGAGTTTCTACCAAGCCTTAGAACCTTTGGAAAAAGATTTATACTCTAATCTTCTTTTCATTTTCTATTTTGGAAAGTTTACCCAACCCTAGGTATGACCTAGCTATCCATTCTTTGTGGACCTTGGTGTTTATCTCCTAGCACGGGGGAGTGGGCCTTTTGGTATCCATGTGGTTGGGTGGAAAATCTTTTTATCAAGGTACATTTTGTGGATGCAGTGTTTAAAGATTCATGCTTGTATAGTGCTCCATTTTTGAAGAATGAAGACTTGTATTTATCTTTCATGATGTAAAATTATTGTTACCTCCCAAGAGATGATGAATGTAATGTAATCATTGATGTATTTCAAAATGATGTATTTGGAATGGGTAGACTCAGGAAAAAGGAAAATGGAAAGCACAAACTTTATGTATATGATGTATGTTGAAAAGAAAGGGATTTTGTAAGATTTCAAGTAAAGTAGTATGTTTCTCATTATTGATGAATAAAGGAAAAGCTAGTAAAATAAATGTAATATTTGCAATGTATCAAATGTTTAGATGATTCTATTATATGGTATTAATGATTTAAATGTTCATAAAGGATACTTAGGAATATAGATGGATTTAAATGGCAAATTGAAATGAAAGTACTTTGTATTTCTTTATAAATAATCTACAAATGTTTGGGATGTAGTTTTCTTAAGAAGTAAATCAAGTTGTTAGTACACTAAATGGACTTAAATGAATTATGTATTAAGTAAGAAGGGAACCTTGGAGGAATATAAGTTTTACTTTGTTTTGTTATGTAATTCTTTTAAAAGTTTCAAAATTTTTCATAAATCATTACTTAGGTTTTCTTTTACAAAGAGAATCTTTGTTCTCTTCCCCGATTCCCTTGTGGGGCATGACATGGTCAAAAAACCCCAACCACCAAGAAGGAAATTTCTTCATTCTAACCTTATCAGATGAACACCTCACAGCAAGGTGTCCAATCATATGATATTTCCTGCATCTGAAAGGAATACCCTCATAATCAAGATTCTGGGTCCAAGTTCCCATTGAAGAAGCCAAAGTAATCTTCTTAGGGAGACCCAAAGAAACATCAACCTCCACAAGAATATGAGCATACATCATCTTAAAAACATCAGAGGAATCTGAATCAACCATCTAGAAATCCCCAATGGCCTCCCCCACAACTTCCAAAACTAAATCCAACCAAAGATGTAGGGGAAGATTTGACAATCTTACCCAAATGGGTATTTTATTAAAGGATTCCGAAAGAGGATCAAACCCCTGATACCAGGGTTTGACCATCAAGGGGAAATGCTCCTCCCAAGAGAAACAACTATTATACAAGATAGAATTCCTATCTACAACATTTTCAAATTTCACAATAAAAAACCCTAGCCACAGGATAAATCTGAACTGTATCGGTTATAATGGGCTCCCAATGTTTGGATATCCAAGCATGTAAATTTGGAAGAGAGGGCCAAAAACCCCTAAATGAAAAAATAGCAGTAGTAGAAGCAAAATCCTTTGTAGTTTTGGAGATCTTTTCAACAGTATCAGTATCCAAATTAATCAAAATTGGTTTACCTACAAAGATAGGCTACACCGAAGGATGACAACCCCCTCTCCCCACAGAGGTAGGACCATAAATCCCAGCTTCAAATGCAACCACATCTACATAAGAGATCTCTAAACTTCCCTTAGCCATCGAGGATCCTGCAAGAGCCAACTAGGAAAACCCCGACAGAGACCCAGACAAAGACGCTCTAGAAAGAGACAACACAGAACCACTAGACCCAGCATGAACATGCATAGGGGGCAACAACAAAATGTGCACAAGAAGATCACACATCCAAAGCAGCAGCAACACAACTTGGAGCAGATTGTAGTGCATGAGCAAGAGGAAGAGGAGTTTGAACGCCATGGGCATGAGCAAAAGCGGTTGAGAGTTTGAACGCCATTGCTCTATATGTTATTTTATGCACTATACTTTGTTAATACATAACTATTTGGAAATTTTAGCTATAATTTTTTGGGGCATCAATTTCATAGGTTGAGGATATGATGATATAGAGATTATCTATTCTCTATCACTAGGGAACTCATCCCTTTATAGGATAATATTTTTTTCTTTTTTCCTTTCTATAAATCATATCTTGGGACAGATAATTTAGATGGAACATAAATACTACATATTTAATGTGATCTTTAAAGCCTCAAAATATTTTCTTCAAATATTCTTTTGTAACATGCTACAATCACAAAGTAAAAATTTAGCATTATTGAGTATAATCCTTGACCACACCTATGTTCTTTAATTTATCAATTTAGTTGAATTAACTAAACATAAGATTGTCATTATAATGTGTAATGATTTTCAATTAAAATTTAACTATGTGACAACTATAATGATTTCCAATTAAAAATTTAACTATGTGACAACTATTAGATACTCTATATATTATAGCCAATCTATTAAATTTTCAAATATCTATCTTTGATGTGAAGTTATAAGCAATATACTTATTTAAATTATAATACATCTTTGAATTTGAATCAATCCCAAAAACATCACGTTAATTGGAATACCAAATTTTATGTTGTAGATCCACCACTTAGAACCCTTAGAATATTTAAGAGAATCATAATATTACTATTAATACATAAGATCTCTCAATTCCTAGTGAAACTTTATATCTCATCCCTCAATAATGAAATATCATATTTGAAATCTATTAAACCCTTGTCCTCAATTATTAACCTATCCTTTTGAGATGATTTATTAGATGTGGTGGACTTCCTTCTATTGTCTATTGTTGAAACCCTCACCATATTTTGGTAGAAATAAGTTTACAGTAAATTACACCAAACAAATTCAAGCGACTTTGAATTTTATTGTCACTCACCATGACATAGATCTCACTTGTCAAGGAAAATATCCAAGAAATTGGTTTTAAGTAGAAACAATATTTATGCTATAAATTCTTTAATTCTATAATAAATTATAAATTATTAGGTGTTTACAATATTTACTGTCCTTGATTAGCCATATATACTTTTTTTAAAATCATCTTTCCTTGAATAGTAGGAGAAAATTTGCTGAAAAAATCAATTTTATCATAAATCCTTTTCAAATCCACTCCCTATATATTTAAATATAGACTATATTCCTTATAAGATGCCTTTATCAACCCTCCCAAAAATATAAAATTTTTCTTCAAATTAGAAAGGTAAGTGTTTTATAATTCAATCTCTTGAATTAGAATACCTACTTTGTTTCATGCATTTTGAATGCCAAGATCATACTTTGATACTAGTTATAATGAAATTATGAAGTATTCTAATGCATGTCTATTGCTACGAAGTATTTGTCCATTCAACAAGAATACTCATTTATAAATGAGCACATTATTTATACACGATAGACTAATATTTTTTGATACAAAAGAAAAAAAATTACTGATCTATTATTAATGAATGTATTTATATGTTTTTTATATAACATTTGTAAGTTCTCATTTTTTTGTGTACAAAACCATACTTTACTAGGGGTCATGTCTTCTTTTCTATCTTTTGTTTGGCACTCGAAAGCCTTTAATCATATATACTTTAGCAACAGTAACACATTATAATCTAACCACAAATATGCAGTACAACTAAATCTTATTACTACCACACATATTATACCAATGATACAAAACTTCCCAACTATTGACCCCTCAAATAGGGCCGAGGGTACATCCAAGATCAAACCAAAAGAATAATAATTATTGCTGAGGTCAGCTCTACAACCAAAAAAAAAAGAATAATAATTGAAGTTGAGGGTTCATGTCTTCTTTTCTTTACATATTGTACTCTAACCACAAGTATATTGCACAACTAAATCTTATTACTACTATACATATTATACACACATTAAAACACTGCCCAACTATTGAACCTTCAAATTAGGTCCAATGGTACATCTAAGTTCAAATCAAAAGAATAATAATTGATGCTGAGGTCATCTCTACAATGATGACCAAAAGAAAAAAGAAAAATAATTGAAACTAAGGGTTGATGTCTACTTTTCTATCTTTTGTTTTGCTAAGAGTTCATGTCTACTTTTCTATTTTTTGTTTTGCTCTAGAAAGAATTTAACCATACATACTTTACTGACAATAAGATATATTATACTCTAACCACAAATAAACTACACAACTAAATCTTAATACCACCACACATATTATACCAATAAAATAGCATTCCAATTATTGACCCCTCAAATCAGTCAGAGAGTACATCCAAGCTCAAGCCAAAAGAATAATAATTGAAGTTAGGGCCTGTTTGGTTGCTCGAATTAACCTAGAATAAGAAAATGGGAATTGATGAATTGGTATAAGTTAATTCTAATTTTGGTCCAAAATGAACATTCAGCCAATTCCTCTCAGAATAGATTTTGAAGCTACCAATGAAAATGTGTGGCAAAATAGAGAAACATGTGTCGTTGAATTATGTCAAATAGCTATGTGCTAGGTCTAATCAAACAAATAGCAAATGGACAATTGTGTAACAAATTTTATCAAGGGAAAAAAAAAATCGCCAACAAAATTCACAGTAACATGGGTGTAGAATGATCTCGTTGAATTGAAGAACATGTGCATCAAGCTGGAAACAAAGAACATTATGCTGGAGGAAAATATTAATAATCTGAGGAAGGAGATTGCTTCTAATGCCAAAGGTGATGTTTTTGATTATGGTACTAATCTGGAGGACAAAATAAAAAAAGCATTAGAGATAGCCATGGTTCCCATTTATGAGAAGACAAGCAAGAAGGAAGCTATGCTTAAGAATCTGCTTGGTATGGCTAACTTAGGAATGAAGTCTACTTTGGAGAACCTGAATACTTTAAGTAGCATGTTGGAAGGTAACAAAGATGGTTCCATGACTGATAAAATTGATTTGACTGTTCCCAGTCATCATATGGGGTTGGGAACCTGAACAAGGTCGAATACTAAGAAGAAGATTAAGGTTGAGGACCAGGATATCATGAAGTTGAAAGACTCAATTAAGATTATGCAGAGTTAGCTGGAGGATTCAGAGTGCTTCATGAAGACTCTGACCTGATCTTGGTGCTGGAGGTCTTTTTGGTTTCACCTTGCTATTGGTTTTTTGTAGCTTTGTCTAGGTCCGCTCTTTTTGCTTGTTGAAGATAGTTTTTATTGAAAATTTGGGAAGTGTCCCTCATGTAGACTATTCTATTTTGGAATAAGTTCGTTGTCTTTTCGGTCCTTCATGTCTATCTTTCTATATCTATGTTAAAGGGTTTCGGGGCCCCTTCAAAACCTGCTTTTACCGTAATCAAAAACTAAACACAAGATTGTCATTATAATGTATAATGATTTCTAATTAAAAATTTAACTATGTAACAACATATCCCTTCTTTTTCATTTCTTCACATAACAAACATTATCAAATGAATTGGCTTGATTCCAAGAATAATAATATCATCACAAACTTTTGTTGTCATGGAACATGATTAATATCAAAGAGATACTTCATATATTATAGAGAATCTATTAGATTATTGCCATTAAAGTTTCAAATATCTAGCTTTAATGTGAAGTTACTAGCCATATACTTATTTAAATTATAATGCATCTTTGAATTTGAATCAATCCCAAAAGCATCATATTAATTGGAATACCAAATTTTATGATGTAGATCCACCCACTTAGAGCCCTTAGAATATTCAGGAGAATCAAAATATTACTATTAATACATAGGATCTCTCAATTCCTAGTGAAACTTTATATCTCATCCCTCAATAATGAAATATCATATTTAAAATATATTAAACCCTTGTTCTCAATTATTAACCCATCCTTTTGAGATGATTTATTAGATGTGGTGGACTTCCTTCTCTCAAGACTATTGTTGAAATCCTCACCATATTTTGGTAGAAATAAGTTTACAATAAATTACACCAAATAAATTCAAGAGACTTTGAATTTTATTGTCACTCACCATGACATAGATCTCTCACTTCTCGAGGAAAATATCTAAGAAATTGGTTTTAAGTAGAAACAATATTTAAACTATAAATTCTTTAATTCTATAATAAATTATAAATTATTAGGTGTTCACAATATTTAATAGTCCTTGATTAGCCATATATACTTTTTAAAAAATCATCTTTCTTTGAATAGTAGGAGCAAATTTGCTGAAAAAATCCAATTTTATCATAAATCCTTTTCAAATCCACTCCCTATATATTTAAATACAGTCTATAGTCCTTATAAGATGCCTTTATCAACCCGCCCAAAAATATAAATTTTTTCTTCAAATTAGAAAGGTAAGTGTTTTATAATTCAATCTCTTGAATTAGAATACCTACTTTGTTTCATGCATTTTGAATGCCAAGATCATACTTTGATACTAGTTATAATGAAATTATGAAGTATTCTAATGAATGTATATTGTTACGAAATATTTGTCCATTCAACAAGAATACTTATTTATTAATAAGCACATTATTTATACATGATAGAGTAATATTTTTTGATACAAAAGAAAAAAATTACTGATCTATTATTAATGAATGTATTTATAAGTTTTTTATATAACATTTGTAAGCTCTCATTTGTTCGTGTACATAACCATACTTTACTAGGGGTCATGAAATCTTTACTATCTTTTGTTTGGCACTCGAAAACCTTTAACCATATATACTTTACCAATAATAACAACCACACATATGCAACACAACTAAATCTTATTACTATCACACATATTATACCAATGATACAAAACTTCCCAACTATTGACCCCTCAAACAGGTCCGAGGGTACATCTAATATCAAACCAAAAGAATAATAATTGATAGTGGGGTCAGCTCCGCAATGATGACCAAAAAACAAAAATGAACAATAATTGAAGCTAGGGTTCATGTCTTATATTCTATCCATATTGGACTCTAACCACAAGTATACTCCACAGCTAAATCTTATTACTACCACACATATTATACCCATGTTACAACACTGCCCAACTATTGAACCTTCAATTCAGGTCCAATGGTACATCTAAGTTCAAATCAAAAGAATAATAATTGACGCTGAGGTCATCTCTACAATAATGACCAAAACAAAAAAGAAAAAGAAAAAGAAAAATAATTGAAACTAAAGGTTGATGTCTACTTTTCTATCTTTTGTTTTACTAAGAGTTCATATCTACTTTTCTATCTTTTGTTTTGTCCTAGAAAGAATTTATCCATATATACTTTACCGACAATAAGATATATTATACTCTAACCACAAATATACTGCACAACTAAATCTTAATACCACCACACACATTATACCAATAAAATAACATTCCAATTATTGACCCGTCAACTCAGTCGGAGACTACATCCAAGCTCAAGCCAAAAGAATAATAATTGAAGTCAAGGTCAAGTGCGTTATGATGATCAAAACAAAACCTCGAATAGATTCTGAAGCTACCCAATGAGATTGTGTGGCAAAACAAAGAAAAACATGTCTCGTTGAATTATGTCAAACAGCTGTGTGCTAGGTCTAATCAAACAAACAGCAGATGGACAATTGTGTAACAGATTTTATCAAGGGAAAAAAAAAAAAATCGCCGACAAAATTCACAGTAACAGACACAGGTTCTGTGTACACAAAATCGCCACGAAGATAGGATAAGATAATTGTGTACCAGTTTGGTCATGGACCATTTCAATGTTCTTATCAACGACACTTTCAATATATTGAAACATAAGAACAAGTTTCCAAATGAAACACCAGTTGAACATAGTTTAAATTGTCGGCCATGTTTCAATTGGAATTTGGTAGCATTTCACTTTCTAGAAATGAAAGGAAAACAAAACACTATCGTTCATTCATTAGATATCTTGCAATCATAGCCGATAAACTTTGCCTGCTAGACTTCTTTACTACGGGAGTGATTCTTTTCAGGGAAAACAAACAAAGCATTAAAAGAGATAAAGAACCGAATGTGATATAAGAAACCTTTCAAAAATCTCATTTTCATTGATTAGATATCCTGCAATCATAGTCACAGACTTTGCCTTCCATGCTTCACTATTGGACTGATTCCATTCAAAATTTTGAAGATAAGGAAAATAAACACAATATAAAATTAAATATCTTGCAATCATAGTGGACACAGATTACCTTCCATGCTTCACCATAGAAGTGATTCCATTCAAAACTTTGAAGACAAGGAAAATAAACAAAATATGAAATAAGGAATCACCTGTAATATAAGAAGCTTTACTTCACATACCATGTCCTTTCGATTGAGAGGAAATGGTGTGCACCCTTAAGCTCCAACTCATCCAAATATGCTCACCATTATCCATTCATTAAATATCTTGCAATTAACATTGAAACGTTTTACCTACTATTTTGATTATTGCTTTATTTTTATTATTATATGGTTGTAACTTTTTTCATGAGATACACTTCTTTACACCAAATCAAATGAAAGAAAATATTCTAAGTAAACAAAAACAAATTAGAAGGATAGGATAGGATAAGAAAGCAAATTGTGGAAGGATAAGGAATGTCCATTGTCAATCACAAAATGATTGTGGATAGGATAGTTTGAATGAAAAAGCTAAGTGAACAATTTTTTATACTTTGAGAGTGATTTGATTGAAGATTAATTTTGATGATTATATGATTATATAATTCTTTTTAATGAGAAATGAAACTTTTTTAAGTTACATATTACATAGAAGAGAAGATTATAATCAAATTAGAAAAAAATATTATTTCTATATCTTTATAGGACAATTTGAGAAAAAAATTTTAGTGGACATTTGTGATGGAGATTTATTTCAAATAATAACTAGTTGCTATATTTCATAGCTGATTTCATTAACTATAATGAAACTAGAATGCTTATTTCAATTCATATTTTGTAATCTCATATTTGATGAAACAATTCAATAAAGTTTTGTATTGATAACTGACATAATCATATTAAAAGCGACTCATTTCCCAATCTTAATACATTTTTATTTATTTTTATTTGTACATTTAATTCCACACATTTAACTCTAATATATCCTTATTTCTACACATTGGCCCTATTATCGAGACATATTTCTAAATCATTCTCTATTAATGCATTGAAGGTCAAAATTCTCCACTTGAAGCTCAACACGAATCACTTAGGATTCAACCACAATATTTTGGATTGGTTTAGAGGCAAAGACAGTGAGCTCATCAAGGGCATTGAGTTTTATATTATGGTGAATTGATTTTAGACAATTTCACTGTCACCCATCCATTTCAGAGCTAATCTTCTTTATTTTGTGCATTTAATTTCATAGACATAGTTTTAATTTATTATCATTCTCAACTCAAAACCCAATCAAGTTTAATTGATGCTTGGTTATTTGGATATTTTAATTAACATAGATATAAATATTACATATGACATTCCTTGGCTATGTATGATTTTTCCTTGATATGTGTCCCTCTTTATCATAAGCATTTTAATATTTGTATTTTCTAATTCCTTAAATTTTATTTTCAATATTCTATGGACAAGTTCCTCTTTTTTATAGTTTATATATCTACATCTTTCATTTTAGACTTTGAATTTCATTGTTGTAAGTCAATTCTTCCAACCTCCCGTATCCTTGGAATTACCTTAAGTGATTACTTTTTTAGAGTTTAAAATTTAAAATTCAAATTACTACTATCTAAAACTCACAATTATTCATTATCATGTCATAATTACTATTAGTGAAAGATTTAGTGAAAATTGAAGATATAAGTGCAATATGTTCAAGTTTATAATTTATTTTATGGTGTAAAGTGATACAAGTGGATTAGAAGTGGGATGCTTAATTATATATTAGAGAAACTAAAAATATATTTAAATTAATTTATACACATAAATATATTTATTTTGGGTCTCATATAGATTGTATTTTCAAATATTATATATTTGGGTTATTCAAAATTTGAAAAAACTAGGCTTGGCAAAGTCGAGCCTTTGTCAAGCCACAAAAAATAATAACAAAAATAAGTTTTTCAAAATCCGTACGTATTTTAAAAATAAAAAAAATGCTTTACAAAACTTGTACGGGTTTTGCAAAGAAAAAAATGATTTACAAAACCCGTACAGATTTTGATTTTCATAAACATTTTTTAAAACCTGGGGTTGACTGTTTTTATTCCAAAACCAAGTTTGAAGGAGAGAGGAGGTAGGGAAAATGACAAAACTTGAGTAGGTTCTTGTTCCTATTGGATTTTGTTGTCATATTGATCATTTTGAAAGCATTCCATGCTATCGAACAAGTAAGAATTTTTTTTTAATTTTTTTTTTGTTTTAGTTTTGATTGAGTAGGGTTTGTTGAAGTGATTTAAGTTTTTTTTAATTAATTTGATTTTAGATTTGGGAAACAATCCCCGACCATGAATAAGATGGCAAAGACCTCTTTGAACACATGAAAATATTGATAATGTTGGAAATGAGCAACAAGAGAACCCTCAAAATGTAGTCCCACAACAAGAAAACCCCCAACAAAACCCAAATCCATTTCCAAACCCAAACCCTCTACGTCCTCCAATAGGTCACATTGATACCACACAAGTGGACCTTATCAACTGCCTTCAATAAAATAGTGCCCAAATATCCATATTGGTTAATAGGTTGAGGCCCTCTAATTTTTAGCACCACTCATCCATCGCCACTTCCTTAGAAAGAATGGCCAATAGTGCGAATGAGGTATCTAGGGAGGTTAGAACATGTGGTTTATGGAGCGATAGATGTCATGCATTTTATGTCAATGGGTTGTCATATGATCAAGTGAAAAAAGATGACACTTAGCGAAGATATATGTGTTCTTTTCACTGATCCTATTAGTAGTAAATCCCTAGAAGTAATTACCAATCGGTTTCCCATACATTGGTGTGTTCATAATAGGATGAGAGATACATTTTGGGATAGGTGTTATATGATCTTTGACCAAGCACCTTGTAATAATTGGTAGGTGCCTTTATATTTTTTGAGAAATCTATATTATGAGTTTATCCTTGGTGAGAAGCTGAATTACTTTGACATTCGATAGTTCTAGGGTAGAAAGTGAGGCTCTATGCAAGATAGAGTATGGGACCATAGGGTGGTAGAGCTATAGTATAGGAGACATCTAGCTAAAAAACCCATATTTCATGTTGTGGGATCGATAGTAGTGAAGGAGAATATGTATTTACAGACACTTCAGGAAGCTACATCATTGACTGATGTCATTATTAAGCATGGCACATAGTTAGTCGAGGCTGAGGGTGGATCAACACCTGCACCACCTCCATCATCATCAGATGCTCCATTTGGATCAGCCTAGCCCACTGAGCATATGTGTCCCAACTGTCAATATATATGTACTAGGATAGATACCGATATCAATGAGCATGGTTCGACATCCCATTCGTGTAAAATTTATGGGAGTACATGCCAGACATTAATTGTTGAGGATGTGACCCTCACAAATGACCTATTGATGATTGTATTTTCTATGAGATAGACGAAGGTATGTTTATTTGTGTTTTGATATGTTATTAATTAATCACCTAAATCTTATATAAAAGTAAATAAATTTTTATTGGAAGAACAAATTAAATAGATATATGGATAATATGTATTATAGGGTGAAGCAAGTGATACTACAAGAACACCACAAAGTGTTCCTTGGACTAGACATGCATGAGTAGCTTTGACACTTGAGATATAGTTTTTAAATATTCATAAAAATAGAATAATTTCTTGGTGTCAAGATATATTTTCTTAATATGTTTATTTATTCGATGTTAATAGGTTTTGTTGGGGGTTCATATGTCAAAAGTTGATGATGTGATGTTTTATGTGATTGACTTTGGCCTAGAGAGCTTTGTGGTATCATATTTTTCACACCTATTGTTTATAATTTTAATTGAACCCCTTTGTTATCATATTGGTTTCTCTTATGTTAATTTTGTTTTTTCTAGGTTACCCCACTTGGTGCTAAGACACCAGGATGAAAAAATAATTTCTCAAGGACACCCAAAGTACAAAAGCTAATTTA